>CM046434.1:34819520-35142191 GCA_025506505.1 Flaveria sonorensis
AAAGAATCACTCATGAAATTAAGGCTGTTGAACAAGAACAACAGGCCAAACTGATGATGTTCATCCTTAGGATCAAAAGTGATAACTTACACAAGAAAAAGGAAGTATTTGTTAGAAAAGGCACAAAAGGAAAACTCCTATGGTTGAGGAAGAACAACCTAAAAAGAAAACCAAGATGATCCCAGAAGTTGACAGTAATTGCTGAATTTTTGGATGAACATGAGCAGGCTAAAAAAAGTTACAACATACTTGGGAAGTGATAATGCTGGATGAAGAAGACTTGAGAAACAACAACACAAGACACATGATGATGTGACAAGCCCAGCTATTATTGAGCATCTGTTGAAAGCATGATTGAAAAGGCCAAAACTGATGATCTGATGATTCATACTATGTATCTGATCAATCGTGGCTATGAAGCTGATATGGTATTCAACATGACCTATGATGAGATTGTAGAAGAAGTAAAGAAGACAAAAAGCTTTTTGGATCCATCATATGTAACAGAGTATGAGATGAGGGAAAGATTCTGAAAAGAAAAAGGCTGAAAAGAACAACAACTTCCATCTCAAAACACAATAAAGAAAGATGTGAACAGTCTATGTTCCTGATCCCTATAGTATGTCTGATAGGGAATTGAAGGACTATCTTAACAAACAGGGTTTACAAAAAGAAACTTGGTAACATGAAGACCAATTCCCTAAGGGTTGCAATGTTAAAATTGATAAATGACATGAAAGATAGATTGAAGTCAATTGAAGAAGAAGTAATTACCCAGAAGCCCAGAACAAGAACATCAGCACAAGATGTGCAGCTGACAGTTAAAGGTAAAGATGTTCTGGCCCCTATCTTACACAAGAACTCCAAGAAGGGTTAACCACTACTGAATTAATTAGAGGGGTGTCTACTCCAAGGCAAGACTGATGTTAAAATCATTGCCTGGAAGTATGAAAGCGACTGAATATGTTCATGGTGAAAAGAATATCAGGATTGGTACAATTCTTCACTGAGTATACAGCTTTAGTCAATGCATTGAAAGTTCATGATCTGAAAGAACTGGCTGAGCTTGATCTGGTGAATCCTGTTGGCATGTACAGAGGGTATGAATTTGCTGATATTTGAAGATGTTTAAAAGAACTAACAACTTCAAATCACTGAAAGCCATTTGCATAGAAAAGACAAGACCTTCAACAACCCAATTGTCAAAGAAGAACAAAAGAAGCAGAAGAAATAGTATTCCCTGAATTGTATGTAAAGCCAACTGAAAGTTTGAAAGAAAGATGGTTACAAGCACTCATAAGTCAAAGCCTATTTATAATGTTTATTATGATGAAGAAACTTATGAGCTTGTGATTGAAAGAACATGGGGAGGAAAAGAAGCCCCTAAAATTAGAATTTTTAGTTATAGGTGAGTGAGACTGCTAGATGAGTCTTACATACACAATATCTTCACAAGACACTTTAGAGCCATCAAAAACAAAGTTGCTGAAGATGATCTGGAGTTTATGTTGAAGTGTGTTAAGATCTTGAAGCTGGCATTTGATAGAATCAACAATAAAAGGGAACAAAGGAAGAAGAGAAAGGTGCCAATGCAGATGGGCAATATTGTCAAGTTAGAGGTTGATGCTGATGGGTTATTGCTGATCCATAGAGATGGGGTATTTCTCATTTCAGTTTGGGAACCCATCTCTTTGAAACAAATGCCCCTTGCTGCTATCTACACCATGAGTGAGATGAAGATACATGTGCTAAGCAGAGAAAAGATGAAAGAAGCAAAAGACTTTTCCAATATGATCAAGGCCATTATCAATCCCTCAATGGTACAACCTGAATCACAAATAGAAGCTGCTACAACTTTATCCCCAAAAGTCCAACAGAAGACATCACAAGAAGACTAACCAGAATCTTCATAACCACCACCAACATCATAATCTTGAGGAACCTAGGCAGTATAATCCTGAGGGGGAGTATTGTTAGACCCTGAAAGGATCATACTTGCCACTCAAGAAGTGGTTGGAGGTGTTCTTGTTGGAAAACATTAGTTACAGAAAACAACAGAAGACAACAGAAAACAAGAAGACTATAAAGCACCCGTATTTGGTAATGCGGATGACTAGTGAACAAATGCAGACAAGTGTTTGTTCACCCGCATTAACAAAGCGGATCAAGACAACTAATGCAAAACAGAAGTGTTCATCCGCATTTGTCCATGCGGATGAACTAAAGAAATGCTGACAAAGATTGTTCACCCGCATTAGTCCATGCGGATGAACAACAGTAAATGAGGACAAGACTATTCATCCGCATGAACTAATGTGGGCGAGGAAACACAAATCCTAACTACAAACAAACAAATGCTGATGAAGACTTGTTCATCCGCATAAACTAATGCGGATGAACAACTTACACTTTTATATTTATTTTGTACTTAGACTAGATTCACTTGTATAGATCAGGGTTAGTTTAGTCTTTTGTACAGGCAATGTATACGCCTGTAAATAGGGTCACATACCCTAACTTTGTAGGTTGTTGACTTCAGCAGTAATATCCATAATATTTTACAACATTTACTCTATTCTTGATTCTCTTACATTCAAGCGTTACTACAACAATTAATGTTCTTTAATATAGTAATTCCGCTGCTATATTATTGACTCAGTCCACATATTCGATCCTAGGTTGAGTCACATCAACTGAGAATATCATTCTCAAACCCAGTCATTTTTATTTGATAAACTGCAAACTACAAATGGCATATATCTTGACTCATAATTATAGCTGTAGCAGCATCCTAGTCTTTACAATAAAAGGGATGTCTAGTTTCTGAAACTACCAAACAATTAGTAATAACAAATCCTAAAATTCATCAACTTAAATGGCCCCATTGCGTTGCGGCCTCCTTTCCATCATGATTAAATGGCCCTCTCTCTTACCAAACTTACAGACACTTAAACAAAGTGGTTGCTCAGCTCTCTCTCTCTCTCTCACTTCTCTTCAAACCCTAGATCTACAACTCAAACACCACAATCACAAACAAATTGAAACCCTAGCGCTTGGAACCCGTAATATCAGCCACAATACCATCAAAAAACAAACCGATTACCCTTAACCGTTGAACCAAACGAAACCCCACAAAAACCCTAAAACGCCGCCCCTGCTATTTCACCTTAGCGAATGATTACCAATGGGAAATTCAAATTCGATTGTATACGCAATAACAATGAAAACGAAGAATTCAATTGGATTTTACGAGCCAACAAGATATAGAGAAATAAAGAGGGTGTATGAATATACTATGTGATTGTATCGTAGACTGTGGATGAAGAAAAACACCTTGAATCCACTTTAATGGTGCCTTTTAGATTAGATGGATTTTGTCACAGAGTGTATGTTTGTGTGTGTTTTTGAGAGAGATGATGAAGACGAAGGAATGGTTTGAAGTTTTCTTGTGCTGGTGTTTATCAATTGAGAAATTAGGGTTCTAGGGATGCTCTGATGGGTGTTAAAGGGTGATGATTTAAGGAAGGTGATGGATGTAGGGCGACAGTGGTGGTGTCGGTGGTGGTGGGTGGTTGATGTCGACTACAAAGACAGCAATGGTGAAGGGGGGCTATTACAGTGGTGCGATGGTGGTGTTGGTCAGTCGAGGGATGGGTAATGGGTAGAAAACACTTAGTTTCGCTGGGAAAATTCGCCGAAATACGCAAGTTCACCGGCAAGTTTTCCGGAAACTTCACCGGAAAACGCAAGTTCGGCGGCAAGTTCGCCGGAGTTTCAATAGGTTTGCTGGAAAAACAATAAGTTCACCGGATCGAGAACTTTCATTTAAAATGGCTGTCAAAATCTCCTAAATATGATACAAACTCGTCGTATGAAGATTGAAGGTTCTTCAAAGGATGCCAAGAACACTAAGAACACATAGTGTGTGTGAGAGAAACACCTTTAAACTTCAAATTTCTTTTCAATTTCTTTGTAGATGTAAAATATGATATCAAATGTTGTAATTCTGCTCTGAAATGATGCAGATCTGATCAAAATCAGTAAGATGATGAGCATAAAACTCAGATCTAGTTTCTCTCTCTAAGACCCCATTTTCTCTCTTTAAAATACTTCAAATTCAGTAACAAAATCTTCAAACCAGCAATAGAAATTGATTCAAGTTGGCTTTGATACCAAATTGTTAGTCCCAAGAGCACTTGAATCATCAAATTTCAATGAATGAAGATTGGATTAAAATGATAAAATGAGAAGAACTTGGATGAACACTCAAGAAGATCAATGAAAAAGCCTCATTTGATCCATATTGATTTGCATAAGATGTTTGTTACATGAAAACCCTCAAATCTAGCTCTTGCAAGCTTAACAACACTCTAATGACTCTAGCTATTTATAGTCTAATGACGATTAGACTTAATGACATTTAGCACCCTAAACTATGAATAAAACATGACGATTATGAAATTACAATTAAAACACAAACTAGACTAATAAAGATTAAATGTATATTTTGTTTACAACAAATATATACATTAACTCTAAGACCCGTGTTCTTTGTATCTTCAACGTCTCACTACTAATCTTCATCCCGAATGCGTCGTCTTGACTGTTGCGTTGACTTTGACCTTTGACATTGACTTTTGTTGACTTTGACTGTGTTGATAATATTAGACTATCTTTAGACCCAACACATTGGCAGTTTTAAAGTTTTCTACCCTGGTTAATATTTAAAAGGAAGTGTTATTGCTCGATACTGTATGCTTTCATGTCTATTTTGACTCTCTTCAAGTCATCACCAGCTATACTCTTGAGGCTAACTGGCATCTGTGTGTTATAATCAGGACCCAAAGCAACTGGAATGTATGGTCCCTTTATGATTGAAGTCCATAGAACAGGGTCAGGGAAGATAATCAGTTTTTGAACATGATCTTCCATTGCTTGAAGTCTTCTTTGTTCTTTAATCTTGGTGGTTAAAGGCCACTATTTGATCCAGAAACTTTGTCACACATGTTGATGGTTGGTTAACTTAAAGGTTTAAGTTAATTTAATGATTTTTAGCTTGGTGCTAAATTAATTTATCCAAAGGTGATATTTGTCCAAGTCCAAATTTGTTAGTAGGATTTGTTTGATTGATTTTTAGACTTAAAATTACCAAATAAAGGAAATTAATCAATTAATTTAAAATCTAATTCAATTTCTTGTTTCCTAGGTCATGTCAGTCAACAACAGCCAATGGCCTTTAAATAACTGGTAAAAAAGGTCAAACTTTTTAAAATAAGGTATATTTGGTCAATAACTGTCAAAAGCTTTAAATTTCATCAATGAAAGTCAAAACCCTATTAAACCTTTAACAATAAATGTGTCGACGGTTTGGATCAAAAAGATGCTTTGTATAAATTTTTGTGAAAATTCAAATGAAGAACCTTCACTTGTTTGATGATGATATTAATAAAATCATCATAGATTTGATGATATGATGATGATAAACTAGGGTTTATCAAGAATAGTTGCGGCCGAGCAACTTTGTGTGCAAACTGACAATTAAGGTCGTTTTGATGATGTTTTGTGACTGATTCGAGCTTGAAACTGCTCGAATATGATGTTATAACACAATTTCTTAGTTGAAATCAGATAGAAATAGTGTTTGAATGATGATAATTGATAGAATAGTACATGTATTGGTTTATCAAAAATCTTCTTAAACCAACTTGGTTTTTTGAGATTTTTGATGATTTTGTTTAAATTTGTTTGTGAATTCTTTTGAGAGCTTTGTTACCAATAATAACACACTATCTTTTGAGTAAGAACCAGAACAATCATTTAGAAATGTTTTCAACTGTTTAAGGAGTAAAAATGTAGAAGAGTGTTATTGTGTGGTTTATGCTCAATGTGGATATTTTTTGAAGCTAATGAACTGTAGAGATTATTTTGTTGACTGAGATGATCAAAATCAGTGTATGATTTGAGCCAAAGCTTTGATATCACCTGATGGATTCACCCTTACTTCCTGTTTGTTTGTGAGGATGATCCTCCTAGGACCAATAATCAATTATCATAGGTACATACTATGTAAATAACAAAAGTACCCTTATGTAGACCAAAATTACATAATAATCCAAAGTTTAAAATGTTGTCCACTATGGATGATAAAGTGTCCACTGTGGATGCTTGAATATTCGTTGTGGATGCTTGAGTTGGTTGTCCATTGTGGTTGTTAGTCATCCATTGTGGACTTGTTCATTAGTTGTGGACTTTGTTCATCCACTATGTTTGACTATTTGTCCACTACTAGCACTTGGAAATTTCTTGATTTCATCCATTATGGATTCTAGTGCATCCGCTGTGAGTACTTCTTCATCCGCTGCCAACACTTATACAAGATTTCTTCTATTACAAATCCTGTACAAGAAATATAAATGAGAATTAATGTTATGCTTGGATAAAAATTATGTTTAAATGTTAGTTATGATTATTTGAATGTTAGAACTTGTTTGCTTGATTAAAACATGCATTATCCTTAAATACGCTTATTCTAGTCCAAAAGGACTTAAGCTTATTTAGTCTTGGGTCTTCCAAATTTCAGCAAGGTTTCATCAATTTTAAGTGATGAAAGCTTGTAAAAGTTATCTTAGAGGCTAATGCAACCAAAGAGCTCTCAGCATGTACAACTGAAGTATAAAGGAAGTTACTTTGGAAGATTTGATAAAACATAAAGAAATTCACTAAGTGTCAAAAGCCCTGCAGGACCGTTGAAGGGGGGTCAATGCAATAGTTTCATAAGGTGGAGAGATTAGAACACTTAGCAAATCAAATAGGTAACCAGTTAGGATAAACAATGAACACAAGTAACAAGAACAATAAACAATAACACTCAAATATGGTTTTTAAGAATGATGTATATTGCTCTCAAGTTCTTACAAGTGTTACAAAGCTTATCTTAAGATACAAGTTCTTGAGATACTTTATACTACATCCTCAGCCGGCCATACTTTGAAGGCCAACTAGAAACACTGCCTTTTGACTAATGACTATGACATGCCATAGCTCACATCCTAATATATTACAAAAAGGATAAAAGTATATAGTGGGAAAGTTACAGACAAAAGACCTTAATCTACAGTTGACAAAAGCATGGACTTTTCACCAACTCATATAAGCTGGTAAGTCATAGAAGTGGTAGCGAAAAGTGGTTTAGGTTTTGTTAAAAGGTGATTCAGAGAAGCATGTCTCTTGTCTTCGGAAGAAATCAGTCTTTTGGTTCGGAAGACTTTGTCCTTGAATCTTTGAAAGACTTCATCTTTGGCTTTGGAAGATATGGTCTTTTGGATTTGGAAGATTTGATACTTAGCATAATTCACTTAGTTATATCAAATGTTTCGAAGTAACTTCCTTGTACTTCATATGTGCAGGTTGAGAGCTCTTTTGGTTGTTCTTTGGTTGCATCAGCCTTTAAGTGTATTCCTTAAAAATTCCCCCTAGGCCGATGCTACCAAAACTGAAAAGACCTTTGAGTCTTGATCTTCATCTATTGACAGTCCTCATTAGAATCAAGACCATTCCCTTTATCTCCATTGGTTGAGATTCCTTAGACTCTTAAAGTATATCCTCATGTCATAGAGATCATGCAGAGGGGGGTTAAGTATGTTTTTACTAGAAGTATAGGTCTTGACCCCCTTGATCTCTAATGACATACCATCTGTCTGGATTGGTGGCAAACATCCAAGATATGATGGGTCTATCAGCAGCAAGAGGCTCTACTTGAATAGGAGTTGGATGAGTAGTCTCTTATTGATCACCCTCAGGATGTTCTGACCCATCCTGAGGTGTAGAGGTGGATGCCTTTGACTTCTTCTTCTTCTTGTCCCTTCTTATAGCCATCCTTTTCCTCTTTTGTACTTTAACTGAGGAGACTGGCCTGTAGTACTAGATTATTCTTGTTTGTCTTCCTTAGTTGGGTCCTTGTCCTTCAAAGGTTTAGAAGGAGAAGGATCAGGACCCTGCTGTGGATCTAAAGATGAAGCTGGCTGTAATGCAGCACTAGGTCTAGGTTGTGTTGTCTCTTGGAGTTCAACCTTGACCTCAGCTTCAGGTGCAGTCTGACTTGTTGGAGAATGCAAGTCAACCAGCTCACCCTTTTTAGTCTTCTGCTTGATCACTTTAATGTGCTCATCCATGGTGGATAGAGACATTAGACCAAGTCTCCTTCCATAGAATCCATACAGCTTCAAGAAGCTCACGATCTTCTGTCTATCAGCAGATTTCTTCAAATTTGCTCTGATGGTGGCTCTTGACCTTGTAGCCTATTCCCTCATCTTCCTCTTTACAGCCTTTTGCTCTTTTGCACTTGTTGCTCAAGCTGCTTGAGGTATTCAAACTCAATGTAGTCATATGTTAAGAAAAGAAGGTTTGCTACCTGATAGAGACCTGTGGTACTCAGGTAGGTGATCATGTTTTGTCTGTCTTGTTCCCTACCTACCTAAGTTTATTGCTCAGTAGCCACAATCTCTGTCTCAGGTCTTTCCTGAACTGGGGAGAGGGTAGGAGCTTTGTAGATTCTTTTTCTCCTTCTTTCTTCCTTGATCTTGAGAAGCAGTTTTGTAGTCTCAGCTTCCTTCCTCTCCTTTTACACTTCCATGTTAGCTAGTTCATTTATGTTATAGTTCCTGGATCCTAGATAGTTCAATTTGGCTGCCCTTAACTCATCATCTTGAGTGCTTGGCCTGGAGGCAGCCCTAATTGCAGCTTCCATGAAGCTAGGTGTCCTACTTGAACTCTCTCCCCTTGCCTTCCTTTTCCTCTCTCTCTTCTCCTCCTCTATCTCCTCAAAGGTCATCTCCTCTTCCCTTTGTCATGCACAAGCCTTGGTGGCTCTGAGTGAAGGCTTAAGGCTGTGGGGGTTATGAGCTCATCAGGCTAAGCATGAGGAACCTCAGCACTGATCATTTGAGATATGGGAGTGGTTTACTTCTCAGGTGAAGTGAGAGCTCGAGTTTCCATTTCCTCCTGCATGGGTGAGGATATAGGGGCCTGCACAAATTGAGTAGCATGTGCAGGGTTCACTGGCTTTTTCTCATAGGTGATAGTTATTGTAGGCTGTATTTGTGGTTGGGAAGTAGAAGGTGTGGGTTCAACACTAGCTGGTGCTGCTAGGTTGTCACCTTGAGCGATGAGCTCTAACATTTTTGGGACTAGGGCTGTTTCTACCCTTGAGAAGCCAACAGTTGGCTTCCTCGTGGTCTTAAAGATATCAGGCTTTATCTATCCCAATTTTAGAATATTACCTGTTCCCTTAACTGTGTGCCCAGTTCACAGTTGAGAATATGCTGGACATATCTAGGAAACATGTATACTCTAAGGAGTCTAAGTTTGCAAGTAACTGGTATAAAGAAATTATGAATACCTGAACTTGACCCCTGAACCATCCTATGGACTATAAAGGAAAGGTCTTCTGGAATCTGGTTCCAACCTCCATGCTTGTTGGATAAGCTGTGTATGACAACATGGAGG
Organism: Flaveria sonorensis; assembly: GCA_025506505.1. Classification (NCBI taxonomy): domain Eukaryota; kingdom Viridiplantae; phylum Streptophyta; class Magnoliopsida; order Asterales; family Asteraceae; genus Flaveria; species Flaveria sonorensis. The sequence continues at coordinate 34,829,025 of CM046434.1, forward strand.
AGGTACTTGAACTCTCTCTCCTTGCCTTCCTTTTCCTCTCTCTCTTCTCCTCCTCTATCTCCTCAAAGGTCATCTTCCTCTTCCCTTTGTCACGCACAGGCCTTGGTGACTCTGAGTGAAGGCTTAAGGCTGTGGGGGTTATGAGCTCATCAGGCTGAGCATGAGGAACCTCAGCACTGATCATTTGAGATATGGGAGTGGTTTGCTTCTCAGGGGAAGTGAGAGCTCGAGTTTCCATTTCCTCCTGCATGGGTGAGGATATAGGGTCCTGCACAAATTAAGTAGCATGTGCAGGGGTTCATTTGGCTTTTCTCTCATAGGTGATGGTTATTGTAGGCTGTATTTGTGGTTAGGAAGTAGAAGGTGTGGGTTCAACACTAGCTGGTGCTGCTAGGTTGTCACCTTGAGCGATAAGCTCTAACATTTTTAGGACTAGGGCTGTTTCTACCCTTGAGAAGCCAACAGTTGGCTTCCTTATAGTCTTGAAGATGTCAGGCTTTATCTATCCCAATTTTAGAATATTACATGTTTCCCTTAATTGTGTGCCCAGTTCACAGTTGAGAATGTGCTAGACATATCTAGGAAACATGTAATACTCTAAGGAGTATAAGTTTGCAAGTAAAACTGGTATAAAGAAATTATGAATACCTGAACTTGACCCCTGAGCCATCCCATGGACTATAAAGGAAAGGTCTTCTGGAATCTGGTCCCAACCTCCATGCTTGTTGGATAAGCTGTGTATGACAACATGGAGGAGGTACTTCCACTGAGAGGAGACCTTCGCCTTTCTGAAGGTCTTGACTGAGAAGTCACCTTCATAGCCCATCTGCTCAAAGGAGTGGTTAATAGCAGCTTTAGGAAAGGACAAATCACCTTCTACATCATCCAGCTGAGATGAGTGTTTATGGAGGCTGGAGTGATTAAGATTTTCTCCCCTACACTATAACAGACAGTGCCTTCTCCCCATCCATGGTGACCTCTTGGCAGGTCCTCCAAAATTCCAACAACTGATCCTCATAGAGAGGAGGATCAATGGTGAGGGAGGTGAAGTAGTTTGTCAAAGAAAGGTAATGGCAAACCTCTGAGAAACCGGAATCTTTCTCAGAGTCTAATAGAGCAACCTGATTATGTTGCCTGTGAAGATGCATGGAAAAATCAGGTTGGTTTCTGCGGTCAGGGTTGGCCATTTGAGGTAGCTTTATGGTGAAGGAAGATAAGAACAAAGGCGGTATATGGGTGAAATTAGGTTAGAGAAAAATGTAGATGAAGAGGATAGTGAGAAGAGGGGAACCATTAAGAGAATATATATGAAATGGATTAAGACAAAGTTAAAACAAAAGAATAAACTTGAAATCCGAATGTCAATCCCACCTCTGAAAAAGTGCCCAAAAAGGTAGTTTTCTTGGAAGTTGAAAATCTTTCGAAGGTAATTTTGCTTCGGAAGTTTTGAGAAAAAGCTTCCGAAGCCAATTTGGCTTTAGAAGATATTCTTAAGAGTTGTGAAAATTTGGCTTCGGATGAAAAATACTTAGAGAATTTTTCTTCCGACACATATTTGGTTTCGGAAGATATTAAGACTTGGGAGTTATTCTAAAGAGAATCAATCTTCCGAGACTTAATTGCTTTTGGGAGAAGATTGTCCTTCAGATACATGTAAGTACTTAGAAGCCTATTTAAGCTTTGAAAGATATTCTCAGAATTTGTTCCAAAGGTAAATTTCTTATAAGTAGTTATTTGATTTGAAGACATAGTTTTCTTCCGAAGACAACTTGAAATCTTCCGAAAGGAAATATGTTTGAATTTTTTTAAAAATCTAAGGAATATCATTTTAAAGATTTTCTTCCAAAATAAACTGGGCTTGTGAAGGTGATAAATAGACAACTTAGGACACACAGGTTTAGAAATAAAGTTGATTTAAGTTTTAAGAAATCTACTCAAAGTTAATCATCCTAATAGCTGATACAAGATATTTGAATCACTATTCATCAAAAACTTTAGTGAACAGATCAGCATATTGTTCATTTGTGTTAACTTTGACTGTTTGATTAATCCCTTCTCAAAGTTATCTCTAATCAAATGATACCTGACGTTGATGTGTTTGGTCCTTGAGTGCTGCTTAAGGATTCTCTGTAATAGTGATAGCACTATTGTTGTCTATGTGGATGGGAGTCTCTTGAAGTTGTATCCATAGTCCAGCATCTAATTCTGAATAAAAAGCACATGAGCATAACAGCTTGCAACAATAATATATTCAGCTTTAGCAGTTGATGCAGACACACAGGATTGTTTCTAGCATTGCCATGAGACAATCCTTCCACCAAGGAATTGACAACCCCCAGATGTAGACTTTGCAGTCATGTTGCAACCATCATAGTCACTATCTGTATAAGCATACAGGTTGAAGTCAAAACTCTTTGGATACCAAAGGCCAAGCTTAGGAGCACCTTTGAAATGTCTAAGAATCCTTTTGACAGCAACCAGGTGTGACATCTTGGGGTTGGCTTGATATCTTGGATAGATGCATGTGGCAAACATGATATCAGGCCTGCTGTCCCTAAGATACATAAGAGACCCAATCGTAGCCCTGTAAAGATGTTCATCAACACACTCTCCCTTAAGATCAGGTCCAAGGGAGTGATTTCTGGCTGTGTAGGTGTCTTATCAACTTTACAATTAGTCATGTTGAATCTTATGTGTTGTACATACTTTAATGGACTTATAAAGAGACATAGTCAACTTGCTTCACTTGAATTCCCAAAAGAAATTGAGTACCCCATGGCACTCATTTCAAACCTATTCTTCATCAGCCTCTCAAAGTCTTTGCAGAGCTTTGGATTAGTTGACTCGAAGATAATGTCATCCATATATACTTAAACCAGCATTAAGTCATTCAATGTCCTTTGATGAAGAGAGACATCTATAGTACCCCTCTTGTAACCTGTTGACAGAGATACTGAGATAGTGTCTCATACCACTTTCTTGGAGCTTGGGTAGCCTATAAAAAGCTTTATCAAGCTTGCAGACATAATTAGGATGATTTGGGTCTGCAAAGCCAGGTGGTTGTTGACATACACCTCTTCATCATCACCACATATAAAAAAGCACACTTGACATCAAGTTGGTAGACCTGAAATCCTTAGATGCAGCAAAAGCCAGGAATATCTTACAGATTCAGTCTTACCACAGAAGCAAAAACATTTGTGTAATAAATTCCCTCTTCTTGTGTGTACCCTTGAACAACTAGTTGGCCTTGTTCTTGATGACAAGTCCTCTATCATCCTTGTTGTTTCTAAAAACCCACTGGTTCCTATGGTAGTCTTCTATGAGGAAGAGGACACAGGTTCCAAACCTTTTTCTTTTGAATTAAAGCAATTCCTCTTGCATTGCTTCAACCAACTTCCATCCTTCAAAGCCTCATCAACTTTCTTGGCTCTATCTGGGACAAGAAGCAAGAGTATAGACAAATATTTTTGTCATGGGGTCCTCTTATTCTCACCCCTATATCAACATTTCCAATGATGTTGTGGTGGGGTGTGACTTGTGGATCCTGAGTTGAGGGATCACGGTAAGTGATTGGGAAGATCTAAATTAGAAAAGTTCAGATCTGGCAATAGAGTATCACCCACCACATCAGCACACTTATCAAGAGAGACTTGATCCAATGAGTGTGTGACATCATTTATTTGTCTTCTATGGAGTGGTTATCAGCACCAAGAAATTCTTGATCACTATCACCACCTCCATTTCCTTCTATATTTAAAGCTCCTTCACCTGAGTTTTGAACCTCTGAGCTAAAATTTGAAGGCATCTCAGATGTATCAGCTGACTTTGTCATGTTTGTGCTGATAGGATCTTCACTTGCAGGGCTAGTTACCACTGGAGCTGAAGTAGTATTCTTGCTTGGTCTTCTCAGCTCAAATCTTGGCCAAGACCTCCTGTTGATAAGTTACCTGTAGATCCTGAAACATTCTCACAAGACTTGTTAAGACAGTTGGTAACGAAATCAAGATCAAATAGCAAATCCGAATCAGAACCTTTCACACTGGGAGTGTGCTCATTGAAGGTCACATTGGCTGACTCCTTAACTACTCTACTTCTAAGATTGTATACTATATAAGCCTTAGCTTGGGAAGAATATCCAATAAAGTTTCCATCATCTGATTTCTCAGCACACTTGGCTACCTAATCTTTTGTATTCAAGATGGTGCAAGGACATCCAAATGACCTGAGGAAACCAATGAATGGTCTCCTTTTGTGCCACAGCTCATAAGGAGTCTTACCATGAGTCTTAACTACAAAAACTCTATTCTGCATATAGCAGGCTGTGTTAACTGCCTTAGCCCAAAAGGTGATGGGCAGTTTAGAGTTAGACAGTATGGTTCTTGTACCTCAATAAGTGTCCTGTTTCTCCTCTCAGCAACACCATTTTGCTGAGGATTCCTAGGAGCACTATATTGTCTTATAATACCCTTTTCATCACAAAATGAATCAAGTATGGTTCTTAAATTCTGTTCCTTGATCATATCTTATGGTCTTGACCTTGTGATCAGATTGATTCTCAATTTTTTAGAATGAAGTTCTTTAAGATCTCAGAGTCTCATCCTTAGTTCTAAGGAAAAAGACCCAAGTGAATCTTGTTAAATCATCTATGATCACTAAACTGTATGAGGTCCTTCCAAAACTCATTACACTGGTAGGGCCAAAGAGATCCATATGTAATAAGTGTAGGGGAGTAGTGATGGAGTTCATTTCCTTTGGCTTGTGAGACACTTTATGTTGCTTCCCTTTCAGGCATGCAACACAGTGGTCATCACTTGTAAACTATTTCTTTGGCATTCCAGTTATCAAATCATTGTTAATTAATTTATTCATATTCTTAAAGTTTACATGGCACACTCTTTTATGCCAGAGGAAAGACTCATCCCTATTTGCTTTAGATAGAAAGAAAGAAACTTCTCCTGAGGGAGATGTTTCCTGCAAGTCCATCTTATACATGTTCCCTTTCCTGGGGGCTTTGAGCAGGATATGCTCTTGAGGAATGACCACCCCAGGCTTATGAACAATGCACTCATGCTCAGTAAAGAGCATGTTATGTCTCTGATCACAAAATTAGGATACACTCAGTAGATTGTACCTAAGCTCCTTGACAAAATTTACCTTTTTAATGGTGAGGTTACCATTTGTGACCATGCCCCTTCTTGTAATGTAACCTCCAACATCTCCTCCAAAAGCAACTGGTCCTCCATCAATTTTCTTAAATTTTGAAGCAGAGAACCCTTTCCAGTCATGTGCCTGGAACAACCACTATCAATGATCCATACATTTCCTTGGTCTTTAGCTGTTCCTGCACAAAAAAAAGTGGTTAGTGACATTTGAAAACCCAAGCCTCATTGGTCTTAGGCTTTTCAAAGTGATCTGAAGACAATGTAACAGTAACTGATCCTATGTTCAAGCTTTGAGGATCATTAGCTATTGTTGATGAAGAACTTTCAGTCACCAGGTCTTTCTTCATCTTCCATACCATCTTTGAAAAATTGGACTTGACCTTTAACACCTCAGAAGTTTTAACAACTTCTGAAGTTTTGGAGACTGGACCTTCAGAAGATCTTGTTTTCACTGCAACAGGCTTTAGTACTTCAGAAGCATTCCTTTCTTCCGAGACCAAATTTTCTTCCGAAGGCAAGTTTTCACTTGTCTTCTTTTTCACCTTAAAGCTTCCAAAGGAAAAGTATTTTTCTTCCAAAGCTAGCTTTTCCTTCTTCTTCTCAGAATTTTTCTCTTTGTTCTTGTTAATAGTACTTTTAGGATTGTAGATGTAGTCCTTAGCCATATGAGAAGTACTACCACACATGATCCAGTCCATTTTCTTCCTTCTGAGAGTCTTCTTCTAAGAGAAAGACTGAACTTGATCACTTTCCACCTCCATCTTCATCTTCACAGATGATGCAGCAAGCTTCTTAGGGAGAGGCTTGCTCTTGGAGCTGGATGGTTCAGGCTGTGTAGCAGTGGTACACAGCTGATCAATCTTTTTCTCTTTGGTGGAATGATTTGGACCTGAACTAGAACTCCTGGTACTAGAGTTCATAGTTGAGGCTTCAACCTTCACCACTTCAAATCCTATAGAGATAAACACTTGTTTCTGCTTAGAGTTGAAAGTGGCCTTGATTTCTTGAGACTTTTTTGACTTTATCTTGGCTCTCCTGATCAAGTTCTTCCTTTGGGACTTGGTCATCCCAGCTTCTTCACTCTCCTCAGGAGAATAGTGACCCTTCTTAGGATTGTCTTCTTCACTCTTCTCAGAGACATCCTTCACTACCTCCTCCTTATCCTTTTTAACAATGGGGTCTATGAGGGGAAGCACATATTCAAAAGTTCCATACCTTGGAGATCTTACAGATAAAAGAGTGTGTGGAGGAGCTATCTCAGTAGATCCCAGTCCATGCTTATTCTGATAACAAACTTGTGCATGCAGGGATAAGGATATCATGTTCTTGAAGTCTCTTCTTCAAGAACAAGTTTTTCTACCATGGCTTTGCTGATCACAAGCTCAGCCTAGCATTCAATTAACTTAGTGATGATATCTTTTATCTGAGTCCTATAGTTGGTGTGTTCATGCTTTAGAGTTGAAATGGTTTTCTTTAAATCTTCTATTTTCAGTTTGTAATCATTTTCAGCTCTTTCAAAATTAGCTTTTAAGATATTTAAGGACTCAAGATTAGATCTCATCTCTAAGTTATAGGACGTATATTTATTGACTTTAGCAATACATTCAGGTGTACAGAGATGTTCCAATACCTTGGCTTCATCATGATCTACCATAAGTGATTGGTTTGGAGTTGCATCATCCACCTGAAAGCTCCAGTCAAAGCCTCCTTCTTCAACAGCAACTGCAGCTTGCTGCTTGGGCTTCTTATTCTAGTGAGCTCCTTCAATGTAGTTTGGCCTGGTTTGTGCTTGGCCACCATTTGTCTTTGGTGCCTTGCACTCTCTGGCAAAGTCTCCCATTTGGTTACAGTTGTAACATTTCACCTTGCTATTGTCCAGCCCAAACTTTCCACCTGATATATTGCTAGGAAACTTCCTCCCAGTCCTCTTGTAGAACTTCTTGGCCCTGTGAGTGAAAAGACCCATCTACTGGACTATATCCATATACTCCAGATCATTGGATGGATACAGTTCAGGTTCAAGGGTGAAGAGAAAGTTGCCTATGCTTTCATCAAAGACACAAAGGCTTTTGAAGAGCTTGTCTCTTGGAATGGGCTTCCATGGATGTAGCTCTCTCTTGGTGTCTCCAGGAAGGTGATGAAAGGACCCTTCTATGAGTTGTCAGGGTAGCAAATGAGATGATGTTGTGGTTCTCTGCAATCCCTTTCAACCACATGAAGGGCTAAACTCTGTTGGATGCTGGAGTTACCAGATGAATTTTGAATGTTCATCTCAATCTGCTAGCCACTGAGGATACCACACAACTCAGCGAGAGTAAGGGTCTTAAGGTTCTCAGTCCTCTTAATGACCACACAATAGTGTGTCCATTATCTGGGAAGAGATGACATGAACTTCCTCACAATATCCCTATTCTCAAGAGTTACTCCAATATCCACTAGAGTGTCCACAATCTCAACATACCTGAAGTACTATTGAGTTGTGGTTTCACCTATTTTGAAGGTGATGTTCTCAAACTGCTGCTTCAAGAGGTCCTTCTTGTTCTCTTTAGCTTCATTTGACCCTTCATACATCAGCTTCAGTGCATCCCACAGTTTCTTGGCAGTCTTGCACTTCTTGAAGCCTCTGTAGATAGAGTTAGGAAAAGCAGTTTGGAGAGCGGTCATGGCCTTCTAATCAATATCAATCTTCTTCGGGTGTTCATCAGAATAATCAGTCACTTCCTTTGGTATCATACCACCAGCAGTAGTAGATGAAGGGGTGATGATACATGAGGTCCAAAGACAACTGATCCCTACATCCTGGAGTCCTGAGACTTGATGAAGCCTTCCATTCTTTGGCACCAAGTGTCAAAGTCTACGGGAGTGATCAGTGGAGACTTAGTCATAGTACCAGTTTCCATGTCAGCCTTGGTGATAGCTGCCATTTGAGATGTTAAGTATTTTGTAAAACTGAAAGGATAAAGATGTTGAGATCTTACAATCAAGAGTCTAAAATGCTCTGATACCAATTGTAGGACCATATGAAGGGTGGTAAATACAATCAGTCTCATAAAGGAGAGTTTTAGAACACTTAGTAGATCAAACTGGGAACCGGGTTTGTTTAAGATGATACTACAAACACAAGTAAGTAATGAGACAGAACTAAGAACACAAACAGAGAAGTATGGTTTTCAAGGATGTTGTATATTGCTCTCAAGTTCTATTACAAGTGTTACAAAGCATAAAAGAATTACAAGGACCTGGGATACTTTATACTACATCCAACAGCCGTCAATACTTAAAAAGATAGTTGGAAACACTAATCTAGACAACATGATCAATGTAGAGTCAAAAGGCAGATTGCCTTTTGACTAGTGACTATGACATGCCATAGCTCACATCCTTTTCTAAAGGTTTATAGGTACAATAGTAGGAAGTTACAGACAAGGACCTTAATCTACAGTTTACAAAAGCATGGACTTTTCACCAACTTGTATAAGTTGGTGTGTCTTCAGAGTTGCAGCGGATGGTGTGTCAGCTTTATAAAAAAGCTGATCAGAGAAAGCATGTCTTCTCTGTCTTTGGAAGAAATTAGTCTTCACAGCAAATTGGCTTCGGAAGACCTTGTCTCTGAAGCTTCGGAAGACTTCATCAGTGGCTTCGGAAGATTTGGACTTTGGCTTATGAAGATTTTACACTTAGAATATTTTTCTGTGGAGAGTGTAAAACTTCAGAAGCAACTTCTACCTTGTACGTTCAGTGCATGCATGTAGGAAGATCGTTGGTTATTTTGGCTCCTTTGTTGCATCAGCCTTATGATCTTCTAATATTACCTTACAGTAAGTAACCTGGAATCTCAGGTGGCTACCTTGCAAAGGCAGGTCATTGTTCAGCAACTTGAGATCACCGATCTCAAGGGCAAGCTAGTTGGAGACCTACAAGGCAAACACAACTAGGTCCACAAGAACCTATGGATATGGTGGACCTAACCTTAGCTTCCTTATGCAAAGGCAAAAGGGTGATACTACCAAAAAAAGAGGGGAAAGTCCTACCTGCAATCTCAGAACCTGGGAGTTTGCCTAGGAGTATTGACATAGAGGCTCTCACCATCCTCCACTTTGTTGTCCATACTCAAACAACTCCTCAGGACCACATCAATGTCGATGCCTTGATTCAAGCTATTTTAAGAAGGAATCCCAAGGGCTAGTTACCCCATCCTACCCTACTGACAATCCAATGGTAAGATGGAGGTATGATGGTGATAGAAGAGCCCTGGTACTCTTTAGATCTAGGGGTAACAAGAGTCTTGAATTTTCAAAACCCGAGATACAATAGAGCTTTCCTCTGGTTGACTTGCCACTTGCCAACAGTAGTCATAACAGGCAAGTTGACAGGTTAGCTGAGACGATCCAGCAGGCAAAACTATGTTAACTGGATATTGAGGAAGACTCTAAGATTAGCTTCGAAGAGGAAACCTCAGTTGAAGCCCAAAGTGGAACCTATGAACCTTGAGACAGAACTACTTTAGCACCTAGTACCCTCAATGAGGCACTAGCTGGTGAAGGTATCTGATAGCCTCTCCATGGCTAGAGCTCAAGTGCTACACCAAGTGATGAAGGCCAACGCTCACTCCACCCTGAGTCACACAGGCCAGTGAATGACAAAGGAAAGATGATCATGACTTTGAGGAGATTGAGGAGAGAAAAAGGGAGAGGAAGAGGAAGGCAATAGGAGAGAGAAATAGTGAGATCCCTAGATTCATGGAAGCTACAATCAAGGCTATCCCCAGGCCAAACACTTAGGAGGAACTATTTGGGGTCTAGGAACTACAATATTAATGAGATCACTTATCTTCCCTTGGACCATCTAAATGAACAGGCTGACACTAAAGTGTCAAAAAGAGGAAGGAGGTTGAATCTGTAGAGCTGCTCCTCAAGATTCAGGAAAAAAAAAAGAAAAGGCTTTACAAAGCTCTTGTCCTCTCTCTAGTTCAAGAAAGCACTAAAGTCAAGGTTATGGCTATTGAACAAGAAACTCAAGTAGGTAGGAACAAGACAGAAAAAACATGATAACCTACCTGAGTACCACAGGCCTTTATCAGGCAACAGACCTACTTCCCTTGTCATATGAGTACATTAAGTTGAGTACCTTAGAGCTTAAGGAAGAAGTGTTAAAGAAAAGAAGCTTCTAAGAGGAGAGAGGGAAGAGGCTGCTAAGTCAAGAGCCACCATCCAAGCCAATCAGAAGAAGTCTGCTGACAGACTAAAGATAGTGAGCTTCTTGAATCTGTATGGGTTCTTCGGAAGGAGACTTGGTCCAATGTCTATCCACTATGGATGAGCACATTAGAGTGATCAAGAAGAAGATTAAAAAGGGTGAGCTGGTAGACTTGCATTCTCCATCAAGTCAGGCTGCACCTGAAGCTAAGGTCAATATTGAACCCTAGAGACAACATAACCTGGACCTAGTGCTATATCTCAACCAGTTTCATCTTCTAACCCACAACAGGCTCCTGAACCTTCTCCTTCAAAATGTGAAGGAAAGGGACCTAACTGAGAAGGATAAAAAAGGAACATTTAGTACTCAAGACCAACCTTTTCAGTTAAAGTATAGAAAGAGGAGAGGATGGCCAAAAGGAGGGAAAAAGAAGAAGAAGAAGAAGAAGAAGTCCAAGGTATCCACCTCTGCACCTTAGGATGGGTCAGAACATCTTGAGGGTGATCAAGAAGAGGCTGCTCAACCAACTTCAATTCCGGTAGAGACTTTTTCTGCTGAGAGGCCCATCTTGTCTTGGGCCTTTGCTACTAACCCAGACAGATGGTATGTCACTAGAAATCAAGGGGGATCAAGATGTATACTTCTGGCAAACATGCTTGACCTTCTTTATATGATCTCTTTGACATGAGAAGATACTTTAAAAGTCGAGGAATCCTTACCAACTGATAAAGAAGGGAATGTTCTTGATTTGATAAGCACTATCAATAGAAATGAACATCAAGACTTAAAGTGTGATTATAAGTTTTGGTAGCACCAGCCTTGGGGGAGTTTGTAAGAGTTAACTTAGAGGCTGGTACAACCAAAGAGCTCTCAGCAATCATAACTAAAGTACAAAGGAAGTTACTTTGGAAGATTTGACAAATTACAGAGAATTCACTAAGTGTCAAATCTTCTGAAGCCAAAAGACCATTTATTCTGAAGCCAAAGATGAAGTCTTCCAAAGCCAAGAGACTGATTTCTTCTGAAGACAGAGAAGACATGCTTTCTCTGACATGCTTTTGATAAAAGTTGAACAACTTTCCGCTGTCGCCACTGAAGACTCACCAACTTATATGAGTTGGTGATATCTCCACGCCTTTGTTAACTTTAGATTAAGGTCTTAGAGTCTGTAACTTTCTACTTTGTACTTTTATCCCTTTTGTAATAGATAAGGATGTGAGCTATGGCATGTCATAGTTACTAGTCAAAAGGCAAACTGCCTTTTGACTTACATTGATCTTGTTTTAGATTAGTGCTCTAGTTGGCATTCATAGTATGGCCAGCTGTAGGATGTAGTATAAAGTATCTCAGGTACCAGTCCTTAGGAATAATCCTTGTAACATTTGTAAAATACTTGAGAGCAATATACATCATTCTTGAAACTATATTACTTGTATTCTGCTTATGTTATTTACTTGTGTTCATTGTTTCATTTAGCCAGTTCTGTATTTGATCTGTTAAATGTTCAAGTCTCTCCAACCTTGTGAAATTATTACATTGCTCCTCAGCACTAGTCCTATAAAGCTTGATTTAGTTTTTGGGTCATCTAAGGTTTTATCAAGTTCGGTAGATATCTTTGGCTTCAGGCTTTCTTGTTGGCTTTGGATTTGATGGATGCTTTGACATAATCTATTATCTGACAAACTTTTGAATCTTCTGAAGCTCGTAAGCTTTCTCAAAAGTCTTCTTCTTGAGGTTTGCAGCTGCTGATTTATTCGATAGATCCTTCAACATGCAAGAATTTTCTTGAAATCAGCACTTTACTTGTTTGGCTTCCATATAATTTTGTGAGTATTAAATTTTCCTTTAATGGTTCATCAGAAACTACAGACCTTTTCGAGGATTTGAAATGGTTGATGCAGTGAACTAAGGGATTGTATTGATAATCAATGCAAAGTGACTATCTTCCCAACACACTAGGCCTATTAGCAGATAAAGAGTAAAATATTAGTAGATAATAAGTAGGTTAACAAGCTAACCTTAAAACCAACAAGTAAAGAGGTATTTATACTAAGAAAGCTAAACAATAAGAAGAAATCACTTTACATCTATTTCTGGTTTAGGATAACATATATACATCAGACAATAAATCGGCTGCAGTACAATGTTGTCTCCACAAGGCAGAACATTGCAACCGCCAAATGTACTTTGGTACAGACTGTCTTGCTAGTGTAACAGTCGATCAGTAGCTCATCAAGTTGAGTGCTGACCGGCTGTGATTCAGCGCTTGGCAGAATTTGACAGTTGACAGCCAGTGTTGAATCTTTGAGTTTTCGGTAGCTTCATTCTTTCATGGATCAACATACTTCATATTTCATAAACTTTTGTTTTAGAAAAGATATGTTTTAAAAAAAAGAAGCATGTTTTTAGCTTATCAACAGAAATGTTTATAATTCGAAGCATATATAAATAATCATTAGCATTTAATATATCATTAAATAGTTAACTTTCACTATGGTAACGTCACATGTCCAAATTTAGGTGGAGCCTAGGTGGACAATGTACAAATATGTTACGTGCCTATTAGACATTTTGCTTTATTAGAATAATTAGTATAAATAGTAGCCCTAATGAAAACCAAGGAAAAACCTTATGGCAAATTTGAAAGTCTTAAACACTTTTCCATAGCAATTACATACCAATTGAGGTTTGACATGCGATTTGCTTATCAGTTAACCTCTATGATTTTTGTTAAATTCATTAAAACACAATCACGTATAAATGATGTTTCATTTCTATGTGTTCGGGATCTTTGTTATATTCATTTTAACACAATCACGTATAAAATGATGTTTCATTTCAATGTGTTTGATCTTTGAGTGTTGATCGAGATTCTTGGTGATATAGAGGATAACAATTATCATAATGGATAGCATTTTTTAGAAAAGTCAAATGCTATCCAAATAACTAGAGAACCCAATAATAAGTGGCAATGTATTCAACTTTGCTAGTTGAAATGTGATAATCCAAGGATCGTTGTAGGAATTATCAATTTGATTTTAACAAGTATTGATCCTCGGAATTATCAATACCTGTTGTTTAATGGATTGTTTATCAAAAGTTGAAATTGATGAAAAAGAAGAACAACTAGAAAACTAAACGTAATAATGCAATACACAGATTGTTTTCAATTGCTCTTCATTCACAATCAATTGATTACAATTGATCATAATGCTATATGTTCTAGATGCTTGATATTGCTATCTTGTTCATGTTCTTGTTGATCATGTTCATCGATCAATATATACACCTAATTGTGTATAGATATCTTCCTATTTTGTTCCTATTTTCTAGCTAATATATCGTTATTTTGTTTTGATATTCTGTTTCTATATGTGTGAATCCTTGCCTTGTTTATCGGCATAGGAGTTCACAATTTACATAGGAATAGTAAAGTACATAAAGAATGTTGTTGATGTGACGTGGAATATTCTGTTGACTTAATTATCCTTCGCCGTCATTGATTTGATGATATTGCTCTGACATGTTGACTTGTTGACTTTTTGTTACGTACTTGATGATTTGAAACAATACAAGTTTGTTAATCTTCCATAGGAATTGGTCTTCCGTAGGAAGTTCTTCTTCTGCAGCAATTAGTCTTCCGCAACAACACTTTGTCTTCAGCATTTGTTCTTCAGTGGTTGTGTTTCCGCAGGAGTTCTTGTACTTGTTCTTCAGCAGCAAGCTCTCCAGCAACTCTACTTGATCTTTGGTCTTGTTCAGCAGTTGTTGTTCTTCTGTAGGAGATCTACGAAAAAATAAACTTCAGTTATGCTCCTGTGAACATCTATGGAAGAACACTTATTCATCCGTAAATTAGTCAATTTTTCCAAATTGACCAAGTCTGATGTTTCCTGTAATAACATAAACTAACACACACAATAATATGGGTTACCATATAATTCATACATTACATTATATTATCAAAAAGAGAATTATAATGATTAATTACAAGAGTTGACAAGTCAACTAAACCTATACATTTGATCTAGTTCTAACAATACTCCCCCATAGGTTTAGCCTCTGGTAATCAGTTGTTCAAGTCTCTTAATTCTTGAACTCTTGACAAAATTTTGGTATTGAAGTATTCCACAGTATTCTTTTGATCTTCATATAGATACTTTATCTTCATTCTCCCTATTCTCTTTAATGTTTTGTATTTCAAGCCCAAGATGTCCTCTTTAGTGGTTAATGTTGCAACAACACTATTATTGAACACCACTTCTAGTTCATCCTATTCTAAAATTCTCAGTTCTGTTATTGGTTCTATTTTTGCTCCTATCAGTTGACCACCTCAAACTTCCTTCTCTTGTGGGCCTTGGCATGGAGCTTGTCAATAACTTGAATGATGTGTACATACAAGCACAAGTTATTTTGAGCAGTTTGATCATTGAACTTGGGAAAATACTTGTCATGTAGATATGAGATATAGCTCGGATGAAGCAGCTTGATTCCATTGGGTCAAATAGCCTTATGCTAGGACCTTTCTTCAGTGGATCATTTCTCTGCAACACCAGCTCTTTCATCCTTTCTACGTATCCCCATTCTGTGATAGGGCAAGAGTACTGATTTCCCTTAATAACTTTGATTGATGCTTCACATTGTCTTCATATCCAATTCTTTGTAAAAATTCATCATTCACCTGTTGAGAACTGGAATAAGACCTTTTCTGTTTTAGCTTCCTTTTGTTGTGTTCTGTATCTTCTCTCTTGGCTTCTTTAAGTACATCTCCCTTGAACTTGTGACTCAACTTAGCCACCATTCCAGAGAAGTCTCTTCCCCGTGGACTGATTGGGAAGTTTGTGATGGGAATGTTTTGCAAAGTAGTGAGGTCTGCATCTGGAAGTGTAAGGAGTGTTTCCACCCTTATAAAGTATTGAATCATTCCAGATGTTCTCTTCAGCACAGCACAATCCCATTCTAAATCATATTTCCATGCTATTATTTTATTTTCTTCAGCTATTCTTGGAGTGGTCATCTGATCAAAGAGTTATATCAATGTAGTCTTTTCTTCTATTATCTCCCTCATAGTAGTTCCCAGGGGCCATACTTTTCTAGGAATGATGTCTCTTAGTTCTTTGATCATGCTTTCTCTGCCTGTATACATGTCTTTGCTTTGAACTACAGTTGGTTTAGCAGGAGTTTGTTTTGCTTGTGTGTGGCAGGATTGGAGCTCCAATCCTGAATTTCATTCCTGTTTCTAGCTCCACCTTCATCACATGCTCCATCATAGCTCTGAGCTCACCAATTGTTCACCCTTTAAGCTCATGTTGCTCATAGTTGTGACTTTGTAACCAGCAATTCATGTTATACCTTGTCAGTTTCTTTGGTCATAATGGCCCAAGTCTTTTCTTATTTGCTCCATGGCTTTGAACTTTGAAAAGGTTTCATAATTGCAAATTGGGAGCATCAGTCTTGCAGCATCAAATTGTTTCAAAACTTGAATCATTTCAGGCATATTCATTTTCTCTACCAAGTCATAGGGAAAGCCATTGTTTATTAGGTCCATGAACATGGCAGATTGAGCTCTTTCTTCAAGTATGTCTTCTGTTGATAGCATGCCCGATTCTTCTTCAATTAGTTGCTTCAACTCATCATCACTTTCTTCTTTGATGATGTCAATTTGCTGATAAGCTGTAGGATCAGCTGATTGAGTGTAAGTTGGGGAGACCCTTTTTGGTTTCTTTTGTTGATCTTTAGTTTCAGCACCTTCATCTTGAGTTTTGCCCAGATAATATCTTTTCCTGCTGTAAAAGATTGTGGGTTCCTTTTCCTTCATTTTTGAACACACATCAGCTTCTTTCTTTTTGTTCACTTCTTGTTCAGACAACTTTTTCTTTAACTTCTCATCTCATCATCTTGTGCTTTCAGTTGTTCTAATTGTTTAGAGGTTAGCTCATTAATTGCATCAAACCTCGTTATCACTCTCAATATCTTCTCTCAGCCTTTTGATTCGTCCTTCTAGTTGAGTGATTGTAACATCTTTCTCAGCTATCATTCTGTCTTTCTCTATCAGCTCCTTCTTCATTTTCCTAAACTTTTCTAGCTTCTTGTTGCTTCTGATGATCAAATTGTTGTATTTTTCTACCAGGTAGCTCTTACTCACATCAAAATCTTCTTCATTCAAGTCATCCTCATTGTAAGCAATGATGTCAACATAACTACCCTCTTCTTATTCAACTTCTTCATCTTCTCCCTTTCAACCTCCAGACATATCTCCTCAGTATCACCATCATTAATAGCTTCATATTCATACTCATCAAAGTTGAGTTTCTCAGTAGATGTTGGGCTATCAATGGGTTCAGTAGGTGTGGGTGAGGTGGTTGGTTCAGTTTGAAGTAGAGGTGTAGGTGTTTGAGTTAGAAGTGGTGAAATGGGTTCTGTTGCACCAGAGTGCAGTGATGATTGAGATTGGATGGGTGAGATAGGTTGGGTATGCTCACTGGAAGATGATTTGATAATTCTATTACAGTGGCTGGTGATGGAAAGTACGTTCATGTTGAGATAATGGTTGTTGTGGTGATTGTTGTGGTGATGGTTGATGGATTTGTTCAAGTGACACTACTTCAGTTGAAGTAGAGTTTATTGATGTTTGAGAAAGTGCAGGTGATAAGGGTTCGTGTGTTCACTTGGTGGTGAAGGAGGATTGGGTTCATGATGTGGTGGTCAGGTGATTCGGCTGAAGGTGTTTGTTGCTGTGGTTGTTCAGGGAATATGAGTTCCTGAGGTATGTCAGCAGTCTCATCCATCACATGTGGGAACATCTCCACCTCTTCTCCTTGATACTGTCCAGTCAATTTGTTGAGTAGAGATCTTCCTAGGTGAGTTTGCATAAACACATCACCCTCTCTTTCAACATTGGACATACATTCATTTATGATCAGCTGGATGAACCTTGGGAACATGTACATATTGTTATCTTTCTGCATTCTTATATGGTCACACAGGCAACCAAGAATGTACTTGGAGTAGTTGTACTTTCTTCCCTCAAAGATGCCACACTTGAGATAGGTGTGGCATAGGATTCTATACGGCTTGAACAATCTTCCCTTTTTAATCTCACCATGTTGATAGTCTCTGTCATACCCCATTATCTGAAAAACTTTCTGAATGTATTCGTGACCAAATACATCAGGGTGACCTTCTTCACTTTCTTCGAACTCCAGCACCCTCCTTATTGTTTGTCTATCTATCCTCAGCTGTTCGTTTCTGATTGTGGCATGAATCACCCGCTCACCATCTTCTTCTTCAATCCTCGTAGAGTCCCAGAAATCTATGACTTGAGGTTGATAGATAATGGGATCCGCCATTAGTGCATAAAACAATCATAATCTTCTCAAATAGCGGATGATATCTCTGCATCCATCTTCCACTTTTGGATTCAGGAATGCGCACACGTTGTGATCTTTAACAAATCTATTAGCCATACTGGCTGTGATGTTTGAATGATGTGAGGATAAGTTGTGTGGAACAATCGATTTCAATGAAGAAGATGAAGGGGTTTTTGGGTTAGAGGATTTCTAGGTCTGGAAAGGGTTTTGTGAGTGGATAGAAAGGCCAACGATCGAGGTGTCCTTTTATACTTTTCCAGACAGTTTAAATCTTATTTTAATGATGTGGGACCCATCTACCCTTTTTACCCCTCCGAGGTTGTTTTGATAATTCTTCCGCAGAACTTCTACAGAAGGCAAAAGCCTTGGTTCCAGTTTGTATCTTCCGCAGAACATCTACGGAAGGAAGACACTTTTGTTTCAAGTTACTCTTTCGAAGATAGTTTTGATAAAATATCTTCCGAAGGTGATAAATGCATCTTCCGAAGTAACTTTTCTTCCGAAGATAATTTTGATGAATTATCTTCCAAAGGAAGTTTTCTTCCAAAGATAAAGGTATGATAAAATTTCTCTGTATGTACTAACATATAGTTAGTCTATTGTTGTTTAGTTGTTGGACCTTGTTGACTTTGCTTCATGGTAAACGTGCAAAATTGATTTGGTTAAAACCTTCAGATATCCTGCAGCCAAGTTAGTTCTCAAGTTCTAACTTTCTTCATTTAAAGATGTAACACATTTGATACTCAGATTTTCATGCTGATTTACTACTCCCCCTAAATTTGTGATTAATCATAAAATTATGCATTTATCAAAACTTTATAAAGAATAGCATGAAAACATTATCTGTCCAACTAATTAGCAAAGAAAATAACAAAACCAGAAATTATTTACAAGCATTGACATCATATAATGGGATCATTCTATAACACTAAGAAACTTCCCAATGACAGTTTTGTTGATGATAGAAGACAGATCTAGTGTTGATTGCAAGTATATTGATCCTCATAAATTCAAGCAAGAGTGTATATTCAACTTCTCATGCTATTTACCATGTTTTAAAATTGTTTAAAGATGGACAAGTATGGACTCCACATTCAATTCACATTGAAGTTTGTCCTCTGTAGATGAGTCAATTTATCACTTTCTCACACTTAAAACTATCTTCTGTAAGTTATAAGATCTATCTTGAGATTTCTTTTAAATCTTATTAATGCTAATATGATTTATGTGCTCTGAATTAATATACAGTTGATCACCATGAATTCTTTTAGAGCTGTTCCTTTTGGAATCTTTTGTTACTAAGCATCAGGATACCAGGTCTTTGCGTACGTAAAACAAAGGTGCCCAAGAACTCAGGTCTTTGCTTACGCAAAATAGAGAGTTCATGATACGTAAAGATAGAGGTTATAAAGTGTTACAACATAGTGTGCTTAGGTGAGTAAGTTGATCACAGCAGGATAAGACTTACTTCCTTACTCCTTAAAATGGAATTAGCCATGGTTTGTCACCTTGACATTATGTTATGCATGACTTGTTTATTTTCAACTCAAGCTGAACCTACTCACATATCAAATCATATCTGATCAGTCTATATGAATTGTTTGTTAAATGAGGAAAGTAAGCAAAGATATAGTGTACTATCATTTCCCATTATATGAACTGCTTATTCAATAAACTATGTAAATAAGACAATAGTTTTGTATTTTTATGTGTTTTTAAGAATATTTTTGGCTTTTTCATATTAATAACAATCTGCGGATGAACAAGTTTGTTCTTCCATAGATGTTCATATTAAAACTATAATGGACAGAACATGCTTTTTATTATGTTGATTAAAACTTAATCTAAATTGATCATGCCTAATGACTCAATTAAGAAATTAAATCTAATTAAATCAAAGGCTTTAGTGAATAAATCAGCAAGCTGATTTGTTGTATCCACCTTAATCAACTTGATTAAACCTTTTTCTGAGCAATCTCTCAGAAAATGATATCTTATTTCAATATGTTTTGTTTTACTATGTTGTATTGGATTAGCAGTGATGAACATAGCAGCTGAGTTATCAATATGTATTGGTGTTTGAAGAAAATTGTAACCATAATCAAGTAATTGGTTTTGTAACCATAAGACTTGAGAGCACCCAGCTGAAGCAGCTATGTACTCAGCCTCAACTGTGGATACTAATACATTTGTTTTCTTTTTGCACAGCCAAGAAACTAGTCTTGGTCCTATGAATTGGCATCCACCAGTGGTTGATTTTCTGTTGTTGTTGCACCCTCCATAGTCACTATCAGAATATGAGTAGAGTTTAAAATCTCCTTCTTTTGGATACCAGAGTCCAAGTGCTAGTTTCCCTTTGAGGTATCTGAAAATTCTCTTCACTGCATTCATATGTGACTCCTTTGGGTCTGCTTGGTACCTAGCACAAACACACACAGCAAACATTATGTCAGGTCTGCTGGCAGTTAAATACATTAATGATCCTATCATAGATCTATATAATCTTTGATCAATAGACTTCCCTCTAGGATCTGGTACAATCTTATCTATTGTTGATGCTGGTGTTTTGCATGAGGATGAATCAGCAAGGTTGTACTTCTTCAAAATTTGATTCACATACTTCTCCTGATTGATGAAGATGCCAGTTGGTTTCTGATGAACTTGCAAACCAAGAAAGAATGTTAGTTCTCCCATGGAACTCATTTGAAACTCAGATTTCATCAGACATTCAAACTCTTCACACAATCTCTTGTTTGTTGATCCAAATATGATATCATCTACATATACTTGAACAACTAAGAGATCTTGATATTCATGTTTCAGGAAGAGAGTCTGATCAATTTTCCTCTTTTGTAACCATGCTTGAGTAAGAAAGATGACAATGTATCATACCACTTTCTTGGGGCCTGATGAAGTCCATACAAAGCTTTGTCAAGCTTGTATACCCTCTGTGGATAATCAGGATCTTCAAAGCCTGGTGGCTGAGCAACATAGACTTCTTCATCAATTTTACCATATAAGAAGGCACATTTTACATCCATCTGGTAAACTGTGAACTTCTTATGTGATGCATAGGCTAAAAAGACTCTAATGGCTTCAATCCTTACAACAGGAGCAAAGACTTCATCATAGTCTATTCCTTCTTCCTGAGTATAACCTTATGCTATCAGCCTTGCTTTGTTTCTCATAATAATGCCTCTATCATCTAGTTTGTTCTTGAACAACCACCTTATGCCAATTGGATAATGGCCTTCAAGAAGATCAACTAGATTCCAGACTTTTTGTTTTCTGAATTTTTGAAGTTCTTCTTACATTGCTTCAATCTAGCTATTATCTTTCAATGTTGCAGTGATGTTGGAAGGAACCACTTGTGAAAGAAAGCAAGAGAACAGACAAATGTTGGCTGCTCCCCCTTGTCTTCTTGTAGTTCTATCATTAAGATCACCTATCATGTTTTCAATGGGATGATAGTTGTGAATTCTGGATGTTGGTATTGATTTAACTTGAATGGATTAATCCAAGTTAGTGATGTTGATTGATGGAGATGGAGACAGCTGGGATGGGGAATTCACAAAGTAGTCGAAATTCTCTTGTGGTTGATCTTTTGATGCTGAATTATGTTCATCTGTATCAGCTTGTATTTCTGCAGATGTAGGCATAGCATCCGCAGCAGCTACAGGTACAACTACAGATGATGTAGTTTGTTGAACTGCATGTGTGGGTGGTGGTTGATGAATGTTTTCTGTTGAATTGTGAACAACTGAATGCAATGGGTCATCTCCGAAAATAGTAATATCTACGGATGTAGAAGGAACTTCTGCAGATGTAGAAGGAAATTCTGCGGATATAGACCTATTGTTTCCATCAGGATGATCTTTGCTTGTTTGAATTGGACCAGGATCAGTAGCATTTTGAGTAAGTGACTGGACTACTCTTGGTGGATTAGCTATCATGGCACTTCACCTATGTTTGGAGGAACATAAGGATAACATGTATCCGCAGGACCTGTCACATTCAAATAACTTGTGTTATCTGAGTTTGTTAATGCATCTATATCAAACAACCAAGATGATCCTTTTATAGATTTTGGAAACAAGGATTCATTAAAAGATACATTAGGAGTTTCTTCCATAATGTTTTCATGTGGAACATAGACTCTGTATGATTTAGATGTTGATGAGTAACCAACAAAGAAACCATCATAGGCTTTTTCTGCAAACTTTCCTAATTGATCTTTTGTGTTTAAGATGGACACATGACACCCAAAAGCTCTAAAATATCCTATGAAAGGTTTTCTTTTAAACAAAAGCTCATATGGTATTTTATTATGTTCTTTGACAATTAATGTCCTGTTTTGAACATTGCATGATGTGTTCACTGCTTCTGCCCAGAATATGATTGGCAACTGTGAATCAACAAGCATTGTTCTTGCTGCTTCAATAAGAGTTCTATTTATTCTTTCAGCAACTCCATTCTGTTGTGGTGTTCTTGGTGCACTGAATTGTCTTGATATGCCTTTGTCCCTGCAAAAGGAATCTAAAATATGATTAACAAATTCAATTCCATTATCACTTCTTAAGATTTTGATTTTTAGATCAAGTTGATTTTCAATCTTAGTGATAAACTCTATCAATGTTTCTGATGTTTCACTTTTATGTTTTAAGAAAAAGACCCATATGAATCTAGTGAAATCATCAACAATCACCAAATAGTATTGCCATTTTCCAATGCTCATGACATTGGTTGGACCAAAGAGATCCATGTGTAACAGTTTGAGTGGTGTTGTGTTTGTGTTAATTGTTTTGGATTTATGAGACACTATGTTTTTTTCCTTTGAAACATGATGAACAGTGATTAGACAATAAAATTCTTTCTTTGGAAGGCCAATGCCTAAGTCATTTTTGACCAACTTATTCATGTTCTTCAAGTTAGAGTGAACCACTCTTCTATGCCATAGTTGAGATTCATCTTCTGATGACTTAGAAATCAGGCATGTTTCATTGCTTGTTATAGATGTGTTGTTCATATCGAAAACATATGTGTTGCCTTTTTTGGTGCTTTAAGAAGGATCCAGTCTTTTGGAATTTTAAAACCTGACTTAAGAATGTAACAATAGTTAGTATCAAAGAAAGTATTATAGTTTTGATCATTGAGAAACACTTAATAAATTAAATTGTAAATTTTCATATAAGTTAACTTTCTCAAATTTTAGAACACCATTGGTTACCATTCCTTCACCAATGATTTTGCCTCCCTTCTTATCCTCACCAAATGCTACATAGTAAGCATTTTTATGTTTGAAGTCATGGAGGAGGGAACAGTTTCCCGTCATGTGCCTGGAATAGCCACTGTCAACATACCACTTGTTGTCAGTCCTCCCTGGATGTTCCTGCAAAAATAATGAAATTAGTTAGTTCGTTGAGCCCAAGCCTTGATGGTGGCTTGGGCTTGCCATTATTATCTAATATTGTTATTTTCTCATGAATGAGCCTAGATGACTCTAGATTGGTTTTAGATTCCATTAATTCATTATGTTTTGTTTTGGGTGAGGATGATTCTTTTGATGATGAAGATGAAGCACTATAATCTTGATTCACACTCACTTCCTCTTTCACTTCTTCTTTCATTAACTTTTTCTTTGAACTAGAGGCTGAGGCTCTTTCTGAAAAGGTTTCTGTATCCTTTGTCCTTGACTATGTTACATGATTACCTTTTTCAAAGTGATCAAAGAAGGTATCATCTTCTTATAACACTACCTTTTTATGAGGTGTCTTAATTTGAGATAGTTATATCTCCTTTTTCTTTGATGAATTATCAGCAGATGTTTTTGTTGTCTTTGCATTCTTTTGCTTTTGTTGCTGATTATTTTGCTTTGGTATTTTTGATTCATCATTCTCTGAAGATTCTGAATTTGATTCACAAGTCTCAGCTTTTTTCTTCTTGGGGACCTTTAATTTGTTCTTTTTGTTGAAGAAACATTCTTGTAGATGCCTCTCAAAGATTAACATTTAGTCTTTATTAGTCTTTGTATAGTTTTGTCATAGTGTAGGGACTTATTGTGTAAATATTTGTTCCTTATTTTGTTTTCTTTGATAGTATAAATAGCATAAATAAGGTATTGTGTAGGTAGTCTTTAGAGACCGATAGAGACTAGATCAGTGAACGATTTGTAACTATTTTTAGTTACACGTGTACTTTCTATGCTTACTAATCAATGAAAACCTATGAATTTTTGTGATTTGTTTGCATTAAATTGATTGCATGTGTTTGTTTGATTGAATTGTATCATAATATCATCACAGATTGATCCATTTTGATCCTATCAAATGGTATCAAAGCTGTTGGTTCAGTGATTTGAGTTCTTCAAACTGTCGAACTTTTGAATCACTTGAATCTGTGATTGATAAGCAATTCAATCTAACAATTGTTGATTTCATTTGTGTTTCATCATCAGAAACATGAATTGAATCACAATTTGCAGTTTAATTCATTCAAAATTAGTGAATTTGTTCAAATTAGTGTTCGAACGTGTTCTTCATTTTCGAGCTAAAATTCGATCAGAAAACTGAATTGTTGTTGTTGTTTGGTGAAATTGAAGATGAAGGACTGTTAATTGATCAAATTACAGTCTAATTGGAAGTTTTCAGAGCAATTCAACAAGTTTTAAAGATTTTTAGCAGATTTGAGTTCGTTTGAATCTGTTGAATTTTGCGCATTAGGTCAAAACACTACTGAAAATTGCCTAAGTGTTTGGGCACTTGATAACTGTTCAGGCGTTTCACAACTGTTAAGGCATTTTTGGTCTAGGCGTTTTACCATTGTGGGGGCGCATCAAAACTGTTTGGTCACTTTGGAACTTTTCAGAAACTAAGGAATTCTAGGCGCATTCCAACTGTGTAGGCGCATTTGAACTATTTGGACGTTTCACAACTGTTCAGGCGCATTTCAACTTGGGCGTTTGAGAATTTTTCTAAGGCAATCCCTTAGGCATTTCTAAGTCAAAGTCAAAGAAGTTTCACAACTGTTTGGGCGCTTCATCACTGTTTAGTTGCATCAACATCAACACTTAGAACTTTTTCAGAAATTTTTCAAAAACTTGAAAAAAAAATCCAAAAATATTTTCATTTCATTGTTTTAATTCAAAAACTTAAAAAACAACAAAAACAAATCTTTTTCTAAAATCAAAAAATTAAAATGGTGAAATCAGAAGACTCAGAGAATAGAGTTCCTAAACTGAAGAACAGAGCTGATTTTAAGAATTGGTCACTTAGATTGAAACATCACCTTAATTCTATTGACACTGACTTATGGAAGTCAATAGAAAGAGGACCTCATATTCCTATCACTTTAGATGGTCCTGATAGAGGGTTTGTCTATACTAAAAACTCTCCAAAACCATATCCTGAAGATGGGTTACAAGGTGATGATTTAAGAAAAGTAAAGAATGACATTAAAGCCTATTCCTTGATGTGTAAAGGACTACCACTTAAGGTCTTAACTAGACTAGATGGATATCAAAAGGGATATACCATGTATAAAGCTTTGAAGATAATTTGTGAAGGTGGCAAGGAGATTCAAGATCTCAAGAAGCAGAAATTAAAGAGACAGTTAGAGCTATTTGAGAATTTATCTGGTGAAACCATAAACCAAATGATGAATAGATTTGTGCAACTGACAACTGAGATGTCAACTGCTGGCATCAAAACTGATCTAAAAGATCTAAACTTTAGGCTTCTCAATGCTCTTCCATCTTCATGGAAACAAACAGTTACACTGTTAAAGCATACTGAGAAATTTCCTATGGATCTTGATTTGTTGATAGCCAAAATTGAGTCTGTTGAAATTGATGAAAGCTCAAGGAATAATGACAGAGCAGCTTCAATGTCTCAGTACAAATATGTTGCATCTCCAGCTAGTACTGTGGAGAATGCCTTTATGGCTAAAAATGAGAGTTTACCAGAAGAAGAGGGTGATCTGTTTGTTGGAGCATGGTTCTTTACAGATTCTTCATATACAAGTGCTCCTCTTATGCAACACAGCATCAACCTCAGTCTCCTCCTAAAGCTCAAACTTTTAACACTCATACTGAGACTCCATCTTCTAACTCTACTAAACCTAGCAAAGTTAAAGATGTCATTAACATCCTATTACAGGATGAAGAGTCCAAATCTATTTTTACTACTTTTATGGCTCGTTTTCAACTTATCAAGGTAGTCATAACTCAATTAGATTTTTTTTTGCAGGACATATTCGAGATGGACCCAGATGACGTGGAGGAAATGGATCTAAATTGGCAAATGGTGATGATTGCATACAGAACTCAGAAACACTCTTATGTCAACAGGAACTACAATCCAAGTGCTAACAAGACTGTTGGATTTGACAAGTCTAAGTCAAGGTGTTTCAACTGCAATAGCTATGGTCACTTTTCAAGGGAATGCAAAGCTCCCAGAAATAAAGGAGGAAATAGCCAATCGAGTTCAAGTGATCAGAGGTTTCAACAATCATCTCAGAAGACATTCCAAAAGCCATACCAAAGCTTACCAATGCCTAAACTTAAAGATGACTCAAAAGCTTCTGAAGAACCCAAGAAAGCTTTAGTAGTGAGCATCAAGGCTGGATACGACTGGAGTGCATATGCAGAGTAGTTTACAGCTGACTTAACCTCTAGTTTATCTCTTATTGCAGAAGTTCAAGGAGAAGATTGGTCAGAAGATAGTGATCCAAAGGCTAAATATGATTCTGAGACTGAAGAAGAAGAATACGATTGGAGTGATAAATCTGATCCTAAAGAGGATTCAGAAGAAGTTGCTTTAATGGCACAATCAGATCAACCAAAGGTTGAAAATTCATCTTCTAAATCTGAGACTTCTTCACCTAAATATCCTGAAATACCAGCTGAAGTAAGAGAAAAACTATGCACAAAATCTTGCTTTGAACAAGTAGAGTATTATCGAACTTACTCGTATAAAATTTGTGACAAGCTCAAGCGAGAAGAATTAATGCATAATAAACTCAAAAATGATCATAAAATATCTGATGAAAAGATCATTCTTTACAAACATCATGGAACAAAACTTTGAAAGAATTAGAAATTGTTTCCAAACAACTTAAAGAAATGACTAAGAACTTGAAACAGGAGAAAATAGCACATGCTGCTACACAAGTTGATCTAGCAAAAGTAAAAAGTTCCAAAACGATTGTGGAACAACTGGTGAGTGAACAAAAGGATAAACAAAAAGCAGGATTAGGTTTTACTCACGAACCAATGCCTGAATCTATAACAAACACTCTACCAGAGGATTTTAACACACATGATCACTCTCCTGAGAATAAAGCAAAACTTAAAGCTTATCAAAACAAAAACAACAAGATTTCTGATAATGAAGAAGAGAAAATCAATGTTGAAATCTTTGAAGAAAAGGATACAGAAAAGATCAAAAACGGTCATCCAATAAAAGTTAAATCATATGAACCATGACCGAAAAGTAAGAAAATTTGTGTTTCAAAAGAATCTGTGTTGGAGGAAGTAATCATTAAAAACAAAGATAAGGCAAATCAAAAAGAAGAAACATCTGAAGACTCAAGCTCTTATGACCAAAAAGATCAAAAAAAGAAAGAAACTGAAAAAGAATCTTCAACTGAAGATGTTAAATCTCAAATGAAATCAAATTCCACAAAATCAAGGAACCAAAGGAGAAGAAGAAAATTTACTAAAGCTAAAACTGATCAAAATAAGAGTCAAGATAATGAAACAAAAACAGCATATCAAACAAATAAATTTAAACCAATTAAATTTGTGTCTGCTGGTATGTTGAACATGAACTCAATTCAAGATGTTAAACAAACTCCTAAGAACAAATCAAACTCTGATCTGAAAACAAGTTTAAATTCGAAGACTTCCGCTGTCGTTAAACGATTTGTGTCTAATGAATCAAAGAATGAAGTTCATATACAAAATCCAAAACCAAATATGCAAAAGAACAAACTGTCAAATCAATAGCAACAGATTAATTTTTTGACGCCTAAACCAAGACAAGGATCAAACGTTGCGTCAACATCGAAAGTCAATAAATAGTTGTTCAAAACTCCACAGAGGTACTGCGAAATCTGTGACATGTACAATCATAACACTGCTGAATGTTTTTTTTAATAAGTACTGTCACATATGCAATATGAGAAATCACTCAACATCAGAGTGTTATTTTAATAAGTACTGTACCTTCTGTGATGAACAGACTCACAACACAGAAAATTGTTACTTTAGAAAGACTTCTCCAAGGAAATGATTTGCTAATGCACAATTTAGCTCTTTTAGTAAAGGTTATGTTAATCCTCAGTTTAAAAGAAAACAAACTGTTGATTTTCAAAGATTAACTAACCAACCGTCATTAGGCTTGAGATCTTTCAAAAGAAATGACTCTGTGAGACCAAAACAATACATTCACAATCAATTCATTCCAAGGTCAGTGAGAATGAACAATAAAAATTTTGGAAATAAAAATTTTTCAAAAATTGATCAATTCAATGGTATGAATTTTCTTAAATTTGATCAAAAATTTGTGAATCATAGAATTGGCAATTTCATTAAAAACAAGTCGGATGTGAACAAACTTCATTTTAAACAATTTACTATTGTTGACAAGTTTGGCAAGCCCAAGACCATCTCGGCTTGGGTTGATAATTCAACTTAATTGTTCTTGAAATGCAGGTGCGCCCGAGAACACCAATCAACACATGGTATATGGATAGCGGGTGCAGCTGACACATGACGGGCAATCATGCCTTACTACAATATTTTAAGTTAAAAGATGGTACACACGTCGCATTCGATGGTGATGCAGGAGGAAAAATCACATGCGAGGGAACAGTATCCAACGGGATAATAGCTTTAAAGTCAAACTGAACTTTAATCTGTTAAGCGTTTCCCAAATTTGTGATAAATCATATTTTGTACTTTTTGATGATTCTTTTTGCTACATTTTGAAGCCAGATTTTCAGATTAGCAAAGACTGGGTGGTTGTTAAAGCTTTTAGGGATCGAGATGTGTACAAGCTGGATATGTCTCAAGTTGATCCATCTACATAAACAACTTGCCTTATTGCTCAAGCATCAAATGACGAAAGTCAGCTTTGGCATAGATGTCTCGGACATTCCAACTTCAAGAATATGAACAAGCTTGTAGCGGGAAATCATGTTATCGGCCTTCCATTAAAGAAGTTTGCCACTACTGATCTCTGCTCAGCATGTTTAAAGGGGAATTAACATAGAACATCTTATAAGCCCAAGCAAATAAACTCAAATTCCAAACCTCTCCAGATGTTGCTATGGACCTTTTTGGACCAACAACGTGAAGAGTCTTGGAAGAAAATCTTATTGTTTAGTTATCATTAATGACTTTACAAGATTTTCATGGTTTTCTTTTTGAATGCTAAATCTGAAAAGGCTGAATTATTAAAAGAATTCATCACAAAAGTTGAAAACCAATTAGAACAAAAAGTAAAAATAATAAGAAGTGATAATGGAATGAAATTTAAAAATGCTAATATTGACATGTTCTGTGCAGAAAAAAAGAATTGCTCATCAGTTCAGTGCTACCAGAACTCCACAACAAAATAGAGTTGCTGAAAGGAAGAACAGAACTTTGATTGAGGCTGCACGCTCCATGTTAGCAGATGTGAAAATTCCTATCACTTTCTAGGATGAAGCCATATCTACTGCGTGTTTCGTACAGAATCACACTTTAATTGTGAAAGACAAACTGAAAACTCCTTATGAGTTGATGTTTGGCAGGAAACTAAACATAGATTTTCTTAAATCTTTTGGTTGTCCAGTTATGATTTTAAATTCAAGTGATCAGCTAAGAAAATTTGATTCAAAATCTGATGAAGGATTTTTCGTTGGATATTCATCTGTGTCAAAAGCCTATCGAGTTTATAACTCTAGGACAAATGTTATACTTGAAACATTCAACGTTAAATTCCTTGAAAATTCTTTTCCATCAGTTTCAAATGGTCCAGCTTTGTTATTTGATTTAGATTCATTGTCAAACTCTTTTCAATCTAACTTGTTTGATTAATCTAACTTGCTTGATTCTACAGGTAAGAAGAAATCTCATGGAGATCTTGGTTCTTTCAGTGATGATTTAGATTCTGATGATATGGATGACTTAAGCCCAGATTATCCATTTTTCTCTTTTGTCAAAGATTCTATAATTCGATTTAAAAATAATGATGATCTCTCTCAACAAGATGAAGATCATTTCGTTTCAGAAAATCAAGATGTTTCACAACCAATTCCTAATGATGGTATAGAAATTATACAACCTGAGTCTGGAACTTCATCTATTTCTGGTGATGTAGTTGGTACCGGTACTCTTGATTACTTCATCAACTCAACGACTCAAGTTCCAAATTTCAATCCACATTCTTCAAACCTATTGCATCAGCTTTTTAACTTGAACCAAACCAATCTGGATGTTCATGTTTAAGGGAATAAGATTCCAACATCTTGTATTCACAAGAACCATCCAACGTCTCAGATTATTAGTCCATTGAATGAGAGAACAACAAGAAGTAAATCAGAACAAGCAAATCTTTGCTTATACTCGTGTTTTCTTTCTAAAGTTGTTCCTAAAAACGTTACCGAAGCGTTAAAGGACAATAGTTGGATTGAGGCTATGCAAGAAGAATTACTTCAATTACGCAAACAAGAAGTGTGGAATCTTGTGGATTTACCTGAAGGAGAAAATGCCATAGGCACACGATGGTTGTTCAGAAACAAAACAGATGATCGAGGAATTATTATTCAAAATAAAGCGAGACTTGTTGCACAAGGATACACCCAAGAAGAAGGAATAGATAATGATGAAGTATTTGCTCCAGTTGCAAGACTTGAATCAATTCGTGTCTTCCTGGCTTATGCATCATTCATGAAATTCAAGGTGTATCAAATGGACGTGAAAGGTGCTTTCTTGTATGGACCAATCACCGATGATGTATTCGTAAAGCAACCTCCGAGTTTTGAAGATTCAGAATTTCCACATCGTGTGTACAAGCTTAGCAAAGCTTTGTATGGTTTACATCAAGCCCTAGAATCTAGTATGAAACATTATCACAGCACTTAATCCAACATGGATACACGCGAGGGAAAATCTATCCGACTCTGTTATCAAGAAGGATGCTGATGATCTTTTATGTGTACAAGTGTATGTTGATGATATCATATTTGGCTCTACTAGTCCAAAATTGTGCAATGAATTAGAAGAAATAATGAAATCTTGATTTCAAATGAGTTCTATGGGAGAAATAAATTTCTTTCTTGGACTTCAAGTCAAGCAATCTGCAGATTAAATCTTTATTAATTAAGAGAAGTTCATTGACAAACTCTTGAAGAAATTTAAACTACAAGATTGTCAATCCATAAAAACTCCAGCTGACATAAATACCAAGATTGAGCCTGATCCAAAAGGAAAATCTATAGACCAAACTTTATACAGATCAATGATTGGTTCATTGATGTATCTTACTGCATCTAGACCTGACATAATGTATGCTGTTTGTGTCTGTGCCAGGTATCAATCAGACATGAAGGAATCTCACTTAATTGCTGTTAGATGCATATTCAGATATCTCAAAGAAAAACCAGCCTTAGGGTTATGGTATCCTTATGAAGGAAACTTCGAGTTATATGGGTATACTGATAGTGATTATGGAGAATGTTGTCAAGATAGAAAATCAAATACGGGTGGGTGTTAGTTTTTAGGACCCAGATTAGTCTCATGGCAATGTAAGAAACAAACAAATGTCTCCGTTTCAACCGCAGAAGCTGAGTACATAGCTGCTTCAGCAGGATGTTCTCAAATCCTTTGGTTACAAAACCAATTGCTGGATTACGGGTTCAAATTTCTTAAAACTCCAATTTACATTAATAACATTGCTGCTATGTTCATTACAGCTAATCCTGTCCAACATTCAAAAACAAAACATATCGAGATTCGATATCATTTTCTCAGAGATAACTCTGAAAAAGGTTTAATCATTCTGATTCAAATTGCAACTGAAAAACAGTTGGCTGACCTTTTTACTAAAGCCTTCTTACCAGGACGGTTTGAGTATTTGGTAGAGTCAATTGGTCTTATTAACCATATTTAAAAACTGGTTTTTGAGTATTTCAGTTAATTGAGTCTAAATATAATCAGAACCCTCCCTTACCTGAATAGGACACAGCAAGAGAAACAGTCAAAGTTAATTGCCTGATTGTAATTTGTGTGTGCATGTTTCTTAGAAAAAGCAAAACCAAATACAAAAATTGAAAATTGAAAAATCAAAAGATAAAAATATAAAACAAAAACTACAAAAATAGAGTTTTTCTTTGTTAATTCATTATTTAGGACGAATCTGTCTTTGCAATATGTGAGAAATAATAGATACATTAGTATGATCAGTTGCATACTTCACTCGATAATAAAATCTGACGTGATCAGATATGATGTGCAAGTAAGTTCATGCAATTAGACTGAAAAAGTAAATTCTTGTGATAAAACTAAATCACTCATGCATTCATGTCTGCCTATCTTAGCACTAATGAGTAGTGTTGATTTCTCAAATTAATTGCTTGTTAAGACATAATCTCACACCTGATGGTGATATGAATAACCATTGAGCTCTAATTATTTAAAGCATCTAACACTTCTTTGTTATGGAAGTGATGAGATATCCTTTGTTGTAAGTGATTACAGACCTGGATATTTTCTCTGATGCAACAAGATGCCAATGTGCACAAACACCAAATGAGATCTGGTTATAGTATATGTCAGGTTAACAAGTTGAGAACAGTGACTTCTTGCATATCTTTATGAGAATTAACCTCTCTAAGTCTAAGTGTGACTGCATAATGTCATATCTAATTGTACCTTAAACAATCCAAGAATTGAAAAAGTAAGTGTGCTAAATATCTTGCTAAATGCACTCATTTTTTGTCCTTAGATCTCGTGTCTCCTTTACTGCAGAAATACTGACCTAGAACACACTTGATCAGGATTTATTCAATGTCTATGACTATCCGTCAATTTTTTTTAGTTTAATGTGCTGATCTTAACTGAAATGATCTCACTGCAGACATTGATTCATTTGTAAATATTAGATTTTTAATTTGCTTTAATTTTGATTTTTGCATGTTTTCTGTGTGCAGGCATATTAACAATGATTAGTGTGATCTTCATGTGACAAATTAAAGAAACTTCTAAGTTTTATTAAACTTAAAAGTTTAGGGGGAGTAAAAAGAGTAAAAAGTCTAAGAGAAAATAATTTAGTGTTTTGAATGGAAAGGATAAAGCTAAAAAGTTCAAGCATGTGTGTGTTTGACATAATGTAAAAATGAACCTGAAAAATATTTTAAAGTGGAAAAGCTTCTTGTAACATTGTCATATGAGATTATTTGTTAAAAATTATAGAAAATGACACGAAATTATTTTTGAAAAATTAAAAGAAAAATAAAAAGGTCAAAATATAAAAAAAATTAAAATAAAAAAATCTATAAAACCTTAAAATGTCAAAAGTTCAAAATTAAGAGCCAATTATGAAAATTTGGGTGAAAATTAAAAAAAATTGAGAAAGTGTTTAAATATTATTATATAAACAGTACTAATATGTCTAAACAGTGTACAGGTGGAATATCTGAAAATTACAAGTGTTAGACACATGAAAGTCATCTTATGCGCCTAAACCGTGTTAATAAGTCCAGGATTAGGAGCATGATGATTTTTCAGAATTTATACAAGTGTTAGGCGTTTCAGACATCCTCATGCGCCTAAACAATTGTCATAAGTCTGAAAATGGTGGTTGTGGGGCGTTTTACCTTTCTCATGCGTCTGAACAGTGTCCAGACTTTCAAGAATTAGGAGTATCAAGTGAAAAATACCAAGTGTTAGGCGTTTCAGCTAGACCAATGTGCCTAAACAGTGCAAAAGCGCATAAACAGTGCTTATGCGTCTGAACAGTGCTCATGCACCTAACCTCATGCGCACAAAACAGTGCTCATGCGCCTAAATACAGAAATTAAGTCTCATACGCACAAACAGTGCTCATGCGCCTAAAAATTTCACTTAGTATAAAAGCAACACTTTGCAATTTCAGAAACATCATTCACTTAAAAACCCCTGAACATTCATAAAACCCCAACTCTCAATAACTCTGATTCACTCATTTCTGTTTGACTTTGTTCTTATCTTGCATTCGATAGTGGTTTTATCAGATTCTAAATGTAAGCTTATGATCAAAATCATAGAAATTTCAGTTTAATAGGTTGAATTTGATTGGGCGTATCGAACCTATTTGGGCGTATGAACCCTAGTTGATTAAATCTGTTGATCTTGTGAACAAAATGGGAATAATGTATTGAAATTGATGATTGAATGTTAATGGAAACATGATTTCTACCTCATTGATGCATTCAAATCTGTTGTTCATCGAACTTGAATCTGTGATGATTCTTCATCAGTCGACTGATGAAGATGAACAGTCATGTTCAAAATTTTTTTTAATAAAAATAAAAATAAAAAAATGATTAAAAATTCATGTTACAAATTTGCTTTTGAGATAAATTTAAGAATTAAAGTGTGTTTGAATCATTAAGACACTAACTTGGATGAAATTTTGTTATTAAACAGAATGATCAAAACACTTAGAAATTTTGTTTTAAGTGCAAGTTAGTATAAAATTTTTAAAAATATACTAATGTTTAAAATTTCAATAAATTTCATTGATTTTAAGTGTTAAAAGTCAAAATGTCTAAATTTCTGTTTCAAATTTTTGCAGATGGCTGAGTTAAAATTTGAGCCAAAGCATAATGTGGCGGCTTCACTAAATGGAGAACTACAAGATGTTGTTAGCTATGAAGAAATGATTAGGTTCCTGTTGAGAACTAAATATGTATATGCTATGTGCTATCAACCAGTCATATATGCAAGATTGATAAAGAAGTTTTGGAACACAGCCATAGTTGAACTCAATGATGATGGTAGAAAGGTTGTAAGGGGATTTATTACTAATGTGAGAATGATTGAAGTTTCTAAAGACTCAATTAGAGAAGCATTAAGGTTGGGACATAATGACCCTGATGATTTAGCTGAATTATCTTTCAATGAATGTAGAGAAACATTTATGGCTATGGGTCACCCAGACCATTTTCCCAAGAAACAATTCTTCAGAGCATGAGTGTATAATCATTGGAAGCTACTATGTTATATCTTTCAACACTGCATGTCAAAGAGAAGTGCATGATGGAATTCTTTTCCAGTTGACATAGCATCTCCGATTGCAGCTCTTGCAACAAACAGAAGGTTTAACATGTCAAAATGGATTCTTAATGGTTTCATTTTCAATCTAGAGAAAGGAATTAGGAATAGGTACTTTATGTATCCTAGATTCTTACAAATGATAATTAATGAAGAGTATCCATACATTTATGTTCATGGTTTTAGGGGAGAGACAATGATACTGGAACATATGTCAGAAATTTCTTATAAAAGACTTGCTATGATCACAGGTGTACAAAATGTACCCATGTTTGAATACATGAGAAATGTTGCTAATGATGAGGTGAATATTACTATAGATCACTTTCATTTGACTGAGGAAGAACCAATTGATCCAAATGAACTTATTGAAGAATTACCTTAAGAACCTTCTGATGATGATGAAGATGAAGGAGATGATGATGATGATGGTAATAATGATTCTGATAATGATGGT
This sequence comes from Flaveria sonorensis, assembly GCA_025506505.1. Taxonomy (NCBI): domain Eukaryota; kingdom Viridiplantae; phylum Streptophyta; class Magnoliopsida; order Asterales; family Asteraceae; genus Flaveria; species Flaveria sonorensis. The sequence continues at coordinate 34,864,509 of CM046434.1, forward strand.
GATGAAATGAAAATAGCTCATAATGATGTTGTTGATGAAGCTGAGCAAGTAAATGAAGAAGTACTTAAAGAAAGTCAAGATGTAGTTGAAGAAACTAAACAAGTTGCTGAAGATGTTAATGATAGTCAAAATGTTGAGGATATCATGAAAATGATTGAAGAAATAGTAGACACTAATGAACATGTTGAATTTAATGATAATGTTTAAGATTTTAAAGTTGTTGAAGCTGAGATTCACAATGAATTTGTGAATGTACCTCAACAAGATGTTCGTGTAACTGAAGAAACTAATTTTCAGCAGATTATTGATGATCTGAAAGAAGAGAAATTAAAGCAGTTGAAAGTTATTGAAGAATTAAAAGAAGTAAATGAAAAGTCACAAGAAGAAATGAAAAAGAAAGATGAAGTGATTGCAGAGCTGATGAAAAGCAAAGAAGATAATGTTAAAACATTTGAAGTATTGATGAAAGACTATGATTTAATGGAAGAAAAGTTTAAGAATTGAAAGAAGAAAATGAAGTTATGAAAGAAGAGTTAGAGAAAATGAAAGAAAAACAAAATTCTTCGTCTCCAGAGTTGATGATTATTTCAGAGATTAATCCGATAGATGTTGAGAAAATTTCTGAAGTGATAAAGGTAAGAGAAAAGTTGATGATATTGATGTGTTAGTATTACCTGAATCATCATCTAAAGTTCAAAAGATGATTGATGAACCTGCAAGTGTAGAAGAAGAAGATTCGAATATTCAAGAAACCATTGGAGCTCAAGAAGATTTAGAAGGAGAATTTGATGATGACTGGTATAATGAAGTTTTAGAGGAGGAAGACTTGGTAGAAGCAAATGTTGATGAGCATTATTTATCAATTGATATAAGTCATGATGATATATTGTGGATGTGGAAGAAAGGTATAATTATCTGATTAAAATGAAGTACAATAGAGTTTTTCTGGATGGTTTAACTGTGTCTCAGATTAATGAAGAATTTAAGAAGTGCATTACAGCTGAATCAGGTGCACCAATTGATCCAGATGAGATTGTCATGGAACACGGGGAGTGGAATCCATTGCAGGAGAGCATTAATATTGAAGAACTATCTACTTCTGAGTTGCATCATCCAAACCCTGATGATATGAATGTTATAGCACTCAGAATGTGGTTATAGTCTTGAAATTATCCATGAAATAAACTTAATCGATTACTAGTTGAGTCATTAAGGAACTTAGTGAGAAGTTTGCAAGCCACTGAAAGACAAACAAACAAAATGATTGTGCTAGACATGGACAATCCTCAATACTTAGAAATCACGAAAAGAACGAGGATTCTGAAACCTCAAGAAATTCAGTCTATGGCTATGAAGAGCCCAGTGTATGAACGAAGAAAGGAGCTTATGAGAATGTTTCCAGAGACTAAAAGGCAAGGTTATCAAGTCTCAATAGAACAAAAGCAATTATGGAACAAAGCTCGTTTAGCAGGAGATCTTGTACGCAATGTATTGCAGAAAAAGCATTCTATTTCAGAGCTACTAAATGCTATGATTGTACCTGATATAACTAAAGAAGTGAGAATTGCGGCATGGAAATATGATGAGATTTTCGACGCATTTTTTATCAAAAGAGTAAATGCAATCTGTGACGTTTATCACTTTTTCTCAGTATTATTAAACTTCCTGTTCAAGATCTCATGGAGTTGAACAAACTACCATTGATTAATCCATCTAAAGCTAAGCGTGGAGAAAACTTTGTGCAATTGTTGAATAGAAGAATAACTCGGATGAGTTCATTTTTACAAACGAGGTGTGATCAGGAGGATAAGGAATACTTTCAATCATTGAAGAAGAAGAGAAAAGGTGTTGAGAAAGATAATGGAGAAGAAAAGTTCTTAGATGCATTCAGTGATCAATACTTTGAAAAAGTAACAAATCCGGGACTCAAAGTCATTGATGGAACATAACAATCAAAGCCAATCTTGAGGTGATTTTATAATGCCGATACATTTGAGCTTAAGTTAGTTAGAGATTTGGATGATTGGGATCGCGATATGATTTCTTTATTTGGTGTTTTCGAGTTGAAACTTTTGCATCCTAGTTACATCTCATTCTTGTCTATACAGAAATTTGAAAAAGTTGTTCCAGAAACGGCTGAAAATGATAAGAAGTATTTTGTGTTGATTATTAAAGTAATGAATGCGGCGATGGAAAGGATATCTCTAAGGAAAGCCTTGGCATATGCTAACATTGTGAAAAAGGATACTAAAGAGATAGAGTTCATGAGGATATCTAGCAAAGGGGTTTTAGAAATTTATTGTAAAGATAACCCAAACCCAGTAGAATTTTATGCTAACATGGATATTGCAGGTCTATCAAAGGAAACTTTGGAAGTAATGAATAGAATGGAGATAAAGACGAATGAAGCTAAACCGGAGCAAGGTATCTTAGCTAGCAAGTTCAAGTCAGCTATTACTAAAGCTCTGAGGGAACAAGAACTTTATAAAGAGAAGCCAGTATTCAAGATTAAAGAAGAGCCTGAAGACTTCTTTGATTATGAAGACTGAAGACAAAGAAAAAGCATGGAGACTGAAGATAAAGACAAAGAATGAAGATTGAAGAAGATCAAAGATTGAAGATAGAAGATATGAAGACAAAAGATTGATTTTGAAGACTGAAGACAATGTCAATCTTAGGGGGAGTATTGTAGATGCCTCTCGAAGATTAATATTTAGTCTTTATTAGTCTTTGTATAGTTTTGTCATAGGGTAGGGACTTATTGTGTAAATATATGTTCCTTATTTTGTTTTCTTTGATAGTATAAATAGTATAGATAAGGTATTGTGTAGGTAGTCTTTAGAGACCGATAGAGACTAGATTAGTGAACGATTTGTAACTGTTTTTACTTACACGTGTACTTTCTATGCTTACTAATCAATGAAAACCTATGAATTTTTGTGATTTGTTTGCACTGAATTGATTGCATGTGTTTGTTTGATTGAATTGTATCACAATATCATCATAGATCGATCCATTTTGATCTTATCAATTCTTGAGTGGAATGATTGTGCTTGTTGCAGATGGCATGATGCTTGTTGAAGTAACAATCTGAGGTCATATGATTGTTCATATTGCAGATGGAGCAATAGCTGCTGAAGTAACACTCTCCTGTGTTGTGGTTGTGCATATCACACCATTTGCAATATTTCTCTTTAGCTTCACTGTCAGAGTCAGCTTCTATCTTTGTCAGTTTCTTCATCAGTATCTTCTTTTTCTTATTCCGTTCTTTCTCAATCTTAGCATCTGAAAGATCCTTTTGTTTACCTTTTTGGTTAACAGTTGAATCCTCAGGTATTTTCTTCTTCCGTAGATCTTCTACGGATGAATGTTTAGGTTCTGAAGATTTTTTCTTCCGCGGATGTTCTACGGAACACTATTTTGTCTTCTTCCATAGATCTTCTATAGCTGACACATTTTTCCTTTGCTTTTCTACGGATGTGTGAGAACCTGTCTTCTTCTTCTGGTGGTGATCTGCTGAAGTGAGACTATCTTCTTCATCCGTAGTTCTTTTTGCTGACTGACTTTTATGCTATTTGTTGAGTTCATGAATGCCTTCATTTAACTGGCCAATCCTTGTGTAAATGGTCTTTAGCAAATTACTTTGTTGTGGTGGATAGGGAAACTTGATCTCATCAAGGATTTTAGGAGTTATAGAATCAATTACCACACATTTTCCCTTACCCAAACCAGCACTTTCTTGTTCATTAGGCTCATAACTATCATCTAGATCATCACAGTTATCAAGATCAAGTTCTGAGTCATTTTGTTTTGAGAAATATGGTTCAGATGAATCAGTTTCAATGTATTCAGAATCCTTGTCATTTATCACTTCATTATTTTCAACTTTTGACTCAGTTTTGGTGTTAGACACAAAATGATTTGTCAAACTGTTGGTCATGGACTCAGGTAGGGTGGTGTTATTATCATTAATTAGTGGAGCAACATTATGATAAGCCAACCCAGACTTGTTCTTTGATTCAATATGAGAATTTAATAGTTTCTCATACTGCTGTGATGATAGTTGGAATTTCTGAAGTTTTACTTTAGTTGATGCATGATCTGACATGGACTTCGTTAATGAGTTGGTCAAATGCTCAACTTGGGCTTTCAAATTATAATTTTTAGACATAAGTTTGTCTAAATCCTTTGACTTGATAAAGTTTATGTTCTCTTTCATGAGATTCATTTCAAATCATAGTTTCTTTGACTTTATCAGCCAATTATTGAGCATGAGCCCTGTATCTCTCAACCTCATTAATACATAAGGAAGAACATAACCTTTCTCTTACCTCTATGGCCATTGGTGGAACTTTGTTTTCCATATTAGCCATCAAAGCTTGATTTTCTTCTAGTACTTCCTTCTCGTACATGCTCCAGTCACAAGTACCATCCTGCAAAATAATCAAACCAGTTTATTGTAACACCTGAAAACTTAATAAAAAGAAAGGAAAAGAAAAGTATCTTGAAAGAAAAGAAAGGGAGCACAAGTGGAGGGGGCCAAAGTGTAAAATGTACAAAACCTTATTATTTTAATGTTTAAAAGGTATGGTGAGTATTTTCTTGTGGAAACAAGAAAGAAGAAGAAGAACAGAAGATCTCTCGGTTCTAGAGAGAGAAAGAAGCTGATTTTGCTATGGTGAGTATTTTCTTGTGTATTTGGTTCGGTTTTGTTGGGTTTTCAACCTTAAAACCAATTTTTATGTGTTCTTAGCGCTCGGTTGTGTGTTTTGTTGTGTTTTTAGGTGTTTGGACTCTTTGTGCCCTCAAGTTTGGTGGAGTTTTGCTTGAAGGCTGCATTAGGTGAGTTCAAGATCCCCGGTTTTGTGTTTTTAAACTTCTTTGGGGCTGAAAATGCATGTAAAATTGTTTTACAACTTGTATGTGTGGTAACCATGTGTATGTTGTGTTTGGTTGGTTGTATTTCTTGGGTTTATGTTTGTTTTAGGTGCTTAGAATGATAGATTTAAGTTATAAGCATGTTAGAATGATGTTTGAGACTGAAAATAATTAAGAAAAATAACATAAGGCTGCAGCCCATGCGCCTGAAATTTAGCTCAGAAGCCTAAGTCCTTCTTATGCGCCTAAACAGTACCTCATGCGCCTAGAAATTTTGCCCAGTAGTCTAAGTGTTGCTCATGCGCCTGGATTTTTGCCCATGTGCCTAAGTGGTAGGCTCATGCCCCTGGTACTTAGCCAAAAAGACTAAGTTCCACCCCATGCGCCCCAATAGTGCCCATGTGCCCACTGCCCAAATGCCTAAGTGTACCTCATGCGCCCAAATAGTATCCATGCACCTAGTAAATTTCTCATATGCCTAAGTGTTAGTTCAGGCGCCTAACTTTCCATGTGCCTAAGTGTTGGTACGCCTGCATAGTACTCATGCGCCTGTATAGTGCTCATGCGCCTAAAAGACTTAGAAAATTTTTTGAAATTTTGGGAAATAGAAATTTTAAGACATAACCCTGGGATGTTTTGGTGGTTATGTTTGTTGGTTTTATGCTTGTTTATGGCCTGTTTTTATGTTCCATATTACGTATTATTATGTGACTTTACGTGGTGTGATTATGCTTGTATACGTAAAGTATTATCATAAATGAAGTGAAAGACAATTGTTAATGAAAAGTTGAACTTAACGAATGAATTAAAGTCTTCCAAGCAAAATGAAAGGAGGTTCACAGCCACGGGTTGTCAGCTCAACTGTGTGCGGGTCAGCCACCCCATGAGGATGCATGCAGGGTCAATCTTTGAGATTGACGGGACCCTTGTTGCTTGCCCTAGGTACTGGGTCAGGCTTCGTGCGCAATGTTAGGGGTCTATTTATAGACCTCGGCCCAATACCCGCTTCATGCACAATGTTGTAGAAAGTGAAAGATAATAATAAAAGTACGAAATGAAAGAGAAGAATGATGAAGGATAATATGATAATCTTGTTGTACGTATGATGTGTGATCACGTACGGAAGTAACGGATTTATGAAAAGGAAGTATTTTAAGAAAATGATACTTTATATAATTACACAAAAGATGTTAATTCTAAAACTAGAACTCATTCAGCAACGCTGACTTTTATGCATTTTCAGTTGGTAGGTAATTTGTTACTGGGATGGCATGCGGGGGAAGGCTACTTGGCGGGCAAGACTGGCATCCATTCGTGCATGCTAATTATGTTGTTTTGTAATACAACTAAACGTTTCTTTTGTAACTCCTATTATACATTGTTGTATTATTTGGCAACATTAAATATTATTGCATGAATGGCTTGTGTTAAAATTAATCCGCTGCTATGTTCTATGATATGTATGTATTTTTATATAATTAATACTGTGATTGACAAACTGTGAGGTTTCCGGGAATGGGGCCTTACAAGTTGGTGTCAGAGCCAAAGTTTAAGAGAAATGGGTAAAAATATTTTCAAAAACCTAAAATTAAACTGAGAATGGGACCGAATGGAGGGATGCCAGCCCAAGTATCTACGTGCCATCAGGTATTTCTTTTCTTAAATATTAACCGGTACTATGTGCGTGTGCTATCTGATTTATGTGCTCTTAGTAGATTTTGATACTAATGTATTCAGGATAGGAAATGCTTCGGGGATGAAGAGTAAAGTAAGTGGCTAACCACAACTAGCCACTGTAATTAGGGACTTACTATACTTGACATAAACTGAGCTATTACCTTGAATGACCGTGTTGGTGTTTGAATCTTATAGTGTTTAGAGGATGTCTGGTGGTGGATCGTCGAAAGCTTCCCGAGGTGGAGCACGGGGTGGTCGTGGTGCTGGACCACGTGTCATGAGGAAAAAGACAAAGACTGCTGAGACGGCTCCTGCTGAGCCCGAGCTTCATCACTCAGAGGGCGGTGATGAGAGTGCTAACTTGAGAGCCTCGGTAAAGGAGGTAGTCGTGGAGGAAGTGCATCAGGTCATGCAGACGATCCTGCCGTCTGTGGTGACCGAGGTCATTCGTGCGGTGAGAGAGGATGAGAAAAAGGAGAAAGAGGAGGAGAGAAAGAAAACTGCTGGGAGAAGGAGGGATGATAGAGATCAGGCTGAAGGGGAGTAACTAAACACTAAGGTGGCGGCCTCCAGTGATGAGGAGGAGGTGGTAGTGCAGGAGACAGCGAAGGGGTGAAGCTATGGGGCTTTCCAGCGATGCAAACCCCCAACTTTTGATGGCAATGGTAATGCTGCTGCTGCTCACTGCTGGGTGAGAGAAATAGAGGCGGTGCTGGAGATTAGTGAGTGTAGGGAGGACCAAAAGGTGAAGTTTGCCACTCACTCGTTTGTAGACTCGGCTTTATGTTGGTGGGACAATATTGTCCAAGCCGAGGGCAGCAGGGCCATCGGAAAGATGAGGTGGAAGAACTGAAGAAGATGGTGATTGAGGAATTCTGTCCTCACAGAGAGCTTGACAAGATAGAGAGGGAGTTCCTGCAATTAGAAGCGGGAACCATGACCCATCAGCAATACACCACCAAGTTCAATGAAATGGCAAGGTTGGTGCCAGACCAGGTTACGCCATTGTCGAGAAAGATCAAGAGGTACATATAGGGTTTGCCAGCAGATATCCGCAGGCACATGATCGCCGCCTGACCGAGTACGTTTAGGTTGGTGGTCGATCTGGCAGGAAGGCTTTATGATGAGAGAGAAGAAGTGGTGGTGGTGGAGGTGAGCAAGAAGGGTGGTGGTGATAGGAACTGGAATGGAAAGTGGTTTGGACGTAGTGGTTTCAGTCCAAACAACAAGAGGATGAGGGTGGATGACCGAAGGGTGGTGTCATCAAGCACGGGGATGAAGAAGTGTGGCAAATGTGGAAAGGAGCACACTGGAGAGTGCAGGTGGGGATCGAATGTATAATTCAGGTGTGGGAGGTCTGGTCATTTGGCAAGGATTGTAGGGTGTTGAGGTGCTATAACTGTGGTGAAGAAGGTCATGTGAGTAGGGATTGCAAGAAGCCGAGGGCGGAGAGTTCTGGGGCGAAGAAGAGGACGGAGAATGAAGGACAGAGGGAAAGCGCTAGAGCATTCAAGATGACCCGAGAGGAGGCCAGGGTGGACCCTGATGTCGTGTCAGGTATGTTTCTAGTAAACCAACTTGTGCCTCTGTATTATTTGATTTTGGTGCTAGTAGGAGTTTCAAACTGCTGCTTTCTGTGCTAAGTTGCCTGTTAGTAGTAGAAGTATTGATGAACCTTTCGAAGTAGAAACTACTATTGGTAAGTCTACCAGAAATTCAGAAATGATAGAGGATTGAGACATAGAACTAGAAGGCCATAGGTTCCCTTCTAAACTATTTATGATGCCTCTAGGCGGATTTGATATAGTTCTAAGGATGGATTGGTTAGCAGCCTATGAGGCAAATATTATGTGTCGCAAGAAGATGATCGATTAACTACGCCCGATGGAAGTTCAGTAACGGTCTATGGTGATCGAGTTACTACGGTGCCGAAGGTGATTTCGATGGTGGTGGCAGAAAAGTGCATGAACGAGGATGTAGTGCCTACCTGACTTATGTCAAGGACGTGGATGCGTCAGTACCCCAATTGTCCAACGTACCAGTTGTGCGTGACTTTCTAGACGTGTTCCCAGAAGATTTACCAGGTGTGCCACCAGACCGCGAAATCGAGTTTCAGATCGATTTGATACCTGGTGCTCAGCTCGTTGCCAAAGCACCATATCAATTGGCTCCATCCGAGATGAAGGAACTAATGATGCAGCTACAGGAGTTGTTAGACAAAGGGTTCATCCAACTGAGCATCTCTCCCTGGGGGGATCCGGTCTTATTTGTTAAGAAGAAGGATGGTAGTATGAGGACGTGCATTGACTACCGTGAGTTAAACAAGTTAGTGGTGAGGAACCGATATCCACTACCTAGAATTGATGACTTGTTTGACAAGCTCCAAGGTGCCAGTTGGTTCTCAAGAATAGACCTCCGATCTGGCTACCACCAGTTGAAGGTGAAGGAGCAAGATATTCCTAAGACAGCTTTTCGCACGCGTTACGGACACTACGAGTTTCTTGTTATGTATTTCGGTCTAACTAACGCGCCAGCTGCTTTTATGGATTGGATGAACCGAGTGTGTAGGCCAATGTTGGATAAATCAGTGATTGTGTTTATTGATGATATCCTGATTTATTTGAAGAGCGAAGAAGAACATGCCGGCCACATAGCGAAGTACTGGAGACGCTTAGAAGAGAGAAGCTGTATGGTAAATTCTCTAAGTGCGCTTTCTGGTTGCGTGAAGTTCAATTTTTGGGTCAGGTGGTAAATTTTGAAGGAATCATGGTGGACCCGGCAAAGGTTGAGGCAGTGATGCAATGGATGTCTCCAAAGACGCCATCGAGATTCGCAGTTTCTTGGGTTTGGCGGGCTACTACAGAAGATTTATCCAAGACTTTTCCAAGATAGCCTCACCATTGACCAAGTTGACCCACAAGGATGTAAAGTTTGTATGGGGTCTGGAATAGGAGAATGCTTTTAAGGAGTTAAAGATGAGATTGACTCAAGCTACAGTCTTGATGTTGCCCGAAGGGAACGAAGACTTAGTGGTCTATTCAAATGCTTCATATTCGGGATTGGGTTGCGTGCTAATGCAGAGGGGAAGAGTAATAGCCTACGCATCTCGACAGTTGAAAATCCACAAGGCTAATTACCCTACTCATGACTTGGAGTTAGCGGCCGTGGTTTTCTTGTTGAAGATTTGGAGGCGCTACTTGTACGGGACGAAGTGCACTATTTTCACGGACCATTAGAGTTTGAAATACTTATTTGAGCAGAAGGACCTCAATATGAGGCAAAGGAGGTGGCTGGAATTGATCAAGGATTATGATTATGAGATCCACTACCATCCGGTCAAAGCCAACGTAGTGGCAGATGCCCTTAGCCGAAAAGAGAGACCCGAGCCAATCCGGGTGAAAGCTTACCAGTTGATTATGACCTCCGATATGATGACACAGATCAAGCAGTTCCAAGAAGAGGCATTGAAAGAAGATCGCCTTAACTCTGAAAGGATGAGAGGTCTAGTCACAGAGTTGGGTGAAAATACTCACGGAGTTAGAACCCACTTAGGGCGGATATGGATCCCTCGTTATGGAGGCTTACGGCAGCGGATCATGGATGAAGCTCATAAGACATGATACTCCATTCATCCCAGTGCTACCAAGATGTATCATGATATGAAGAAAGATTACTAGTGGCCGGGTATGAAGAGTGATGTGGCGGAGTATGTGAGTAAGTGCCTTACTTGATTGCAAGTAAAGGCAGAGCATCAGAAGCCATACCGGAAGATCCAACCTTTGGATATACCCGAGTGGAAATGGGAGCATATCACCATAGACTTCATCACAAAGGTACGGCAAGGAGGTACGATGCCATATGGGTGATAGTTGACCGTCTGACGAAGAGTGCTCACTTTTTGCCGATCCATGAGACGTATTCATCCGAGAGGTTGGCGGATCTATTCATTAAGAAGATTGTAGCTCGTCATGATGTACCGGTGTCTATTGTGTCGGACCGTGACACTCAGTTTACATCAAAGTTTTAGAAGAGGTTTCATGATGCAATGGGCATGAGGTTGCATATCAGTACAGCTTACCATCCCCAGACAGATGGTCACTCCGAGAGGACAATCCAGACAATTAAGGATATGCTCCGTGCATGCGTGATCGACTTTTGAGGAAGTTGGGATGAACACTTACCGTTAGCTGAATTCTCATATAACAACAGTTATCATTCCAGCATTGGCATGCCACCATATGAGATGCTATACAGTAGAAGGTGTAGAACGCCAGTGTGTTGGGGAGACATCGTGTCACACCCCAACCTTAACGGTGGAAACATCGAGGTGTGAGGGTTAAGATTGTTCATGCCACACAACGCTAAATTAAAAATGACAATATTAGTAAATATCAAGATTCATAACGTACATAATGGAAATAACATAAGTTCAACAATCAAATTCATAAGTTTCCAAGCGACATGTGACAATAAATGTCTTTTTATTATAATCTAGGTCCAATCCTAGATGTGAACAAGTCTTCAAAAACAAGCTAAGCAGTATCATTTCCTGAAACATGTTAAAAATAATGTCAATAATATGTTGGTGAGTTTCCATAGTTTTAGCATACATAAATATATATAAAAGATGGCAATTCATGTCATAGGTTATTGAATAAAGTAAGTAAAGATGGATGAACAAATGTAACATTCAAACCTTGACAAATATGGCCATTAGAAGATTAAACAATTAGCTAAGTGTATTTGGTTCCCATAGTGCTCAAGAATATCACACTAGGAGCCGGCAATACCTCGGCTTTAGCACCAAATAGGCTTGTCAGGTCCATAGATCTATGACGTCGCCAGACTAGCAATAGTTAATGATTGTATCTTACAAGGGTCATCACATGATAGTTACAAGATTTCAAATAACCATGACAAAATAAGATGAATTGCATAAGTGTTACAAGATTAAAAACGTGGTTACAAGTGTGTTTATGATACGTTTAACATGTTTCACCCCAAAAATGTGAAATAATATAAAAAGGGGTGTGAAAAACTCACTTGGTATAATAAGGATGTCAAATAAAAAGGTCTTGTATATAATGCCGAGGATTCGTTAACGTTCAATCTAAATGAACGTCGTATTAAGTTAATCATGATGATTATAGTGGTATATTTATAAACCATTTAGTCCATGATTTTAAATTATTAAATAGATGTAGATTATTTTGGTATTTAAATGATTTAAATAAGAATTTTAGAGATTACCACTATTAATAAAAGTTAAACTTTTACTATTAAATGGTCATTGTTTACTATTAAATAAAATAGAAATTTTGTAGATCCAAATGATTAAAAAAAATTATTACAATATGTGTACATTCAAATATGTACATATATATTATTTATATATATATATATATATATATAATATATATAAATATATATATATAAATTTGTAACTATATTTTATAAAAATCAAGAATTTATTAAGTTGAAATTATTTAAATATTGAATCAGATTTATTACAATTTAGAATTAATAATAAATGATATTTTATAACAATTTTTATAATTTTTAAAATACAAGAATAATGATTTATTAATTTACTTTCTAAAAAATTAAAAGAAAATGGTTTTATTTGATTTCTAAGTAGAAAAGGTTTTTATATAATTATCTTAAGTATTAAAAATTTTTCTGAATTTTTAATATGAAAATAACTCTTAAAACAAATAGATGCAGGGACTCGGGTTCGAACCCGGGTCCCTAGTCCCACCTCCCCGCACTTAAAACCACCGGGCCAAGGCCCTGGTTTGTGTTAAATTTCAGAACTGCATTTATATAACCCCGTTTTCTCGAAAACCCCAATTTCACCCGAAGAACCCTAGTTTGAAATCGAAGAAATTGAACCACAATTCGATGTTGATAATGAAATTAATGTTAGGGCTTTTGTTCCCCAAGTGAAACCGGGTGTAAACCCTGTTCAATTACCTGTTTTGGTTATGGAATCAACGAGTTCAACTTGAATTGATGTCACGACTATGGTCGGATTCAATTATGATGTGTGTGTGTTTTTTCCGAGCAATTGAGATTACAGAGAGTTGGAAAGGAATAAGTTTCACCTTTCCCCTCTGTTAAATAGCTTTGATGTGAACCGATTCATGTTCATCGAGCTTGAGTTATGTTCGCAAGTTTTCGGTTGCAATTCGAACGGATTTGAGGCTGTTTTAAGTGTAATTATCGCCCCATTGATTTCGTAGTGATTAGATGAACGTTGGGACATGATTAATTCTATTAATTTACAGGTAGAAATGAATTGAGGTGTTAATGGTTTTGGTTTCGTGTTTTAAAACGCAATTAAGATCGAATTGGTCGGGCTATGAGTTCGAAACGGGTTCGCGAGTGGTTTATGAACGGGTTAGGATTTTTAATTTTGAGTTTAAAGTGGTTTTAGGGTCGCCGGCGCCGCGCCGGAGCTTAGCCGACCGGTGACCGGAAAAACGGGGGTGGACTTTTGTGTTTTTCAAGAATTACACCAAGGTCCCTGTGGTTTAGTTGTTTACATAAATAACACAAAGTTAAACTTTCAAGTGAAAAGAAATTTTACAGTTTAGCCCCTGGAGTTTTATTCTTTTTATTTTAAGCCATTATTATAATTTATAAGTTTTTAATATAATTACTTATTTGACTTTTATTTATTTTCAAAATTAACACTCCTTTAAGCTTATTATTATTAGTATTGTTTGTTGTTATTATTATTATATTATTAATCTAATCAATAACATTAAAATGTTATATGTCAAATAAGTTCAAGATAAAAAGAAATACAAATGAATCCTCATATTTGCTTTTATGAAAACACACACTTACAAGAGATAACGAAGTTAACAAACGTTTAATAAAAATACGAGGGGTCACAGTCTCCCCAACTTTAAGAAATTTCGTCCCGAAATTAAAATAGAGTAAGCGAATAGATGGGGATATTTCTTCTTCATGTAATCCTCGAGTTCCCAGGTGAATTCAGCTCCTCGTTTGTTTTCCCAACGAACCTTGACGATGGGCGTGGTAGTTGTTCGGGTCTTCTTCAGCGTTCGGTCCGTAATCTCGACAGATTTCTCAACGAAATGCAACGACTCGCCAATTTGGATTTCCTCCAAAGGAACATGCAAATTTGAACTCCTCCAGTAGGATACAAAAGTTATCATTGACAAGATAAATTTTTGAGATTTGACACATGAAATGTTGGATAAACAATGCTGAGTTCGTAGGGTAGTTTAAGCTTATAAGCCAACTTCTCAAAACACTCAAGCATTTTAAATGAACTTACAAAATAAGATGACATCTCAATGCCAATGGAAAGACCTGTAATTGTATGAAAGTTTGATCAACGGAAATTGAGAATCCCAATAGCTACTTAAATAAACTGACACAAGCTCAATGCATATCTTGAAAGATTGCATCGTTTTTTCCGCTTCGATAAGCGAATGATGAATTGTACTAGATTGTCTTGTGTTTTCGAAGACGATTTAAAGGTTTGGCTAGAACAAAAGATAAGTATATTATCCCGATCAAAGATTTTTAAGACACACCACAGTGGCTGATTATTTTGTTGATGTAGATACGAGTCAATTTCTCGGCTCGATATTCCTCAAGAATCGATATGAATTTCACTGTTTAGTTATTCGATCAACGATGAACCAAGTGTTATTATGATGTCAAGAAATAAGAGGCAAATTGATGATGAAATTCATCGATAAACGTTTCCTTTTACACACAGAAACCTCAAGTTAAACAAACGATTCATAGGAATACAGATGTTTGGCGGACTTTTGAGCAGGTGAGGCACTTGGACATATACCAAGCTATGCCTTCTTTTGCTTATGCCAAACCATTAATACTAATTGCGAAAATTCATGAACCTTTTTATCCGCATCAAGAATGAATGTAATAACGAATCTTGTAAGTCACAATCATGATACAGACTTAAAGATTTTCAAGATTAGGAATTCAAAGATGACCCAAGAAGTAACGCAAACAATAAGAATTGCATTTTTTTCTTATTATTAGAATTCAAGGATCAAATGAAGATGTCGTTCATGATTGGATTAACAATTTGGATAATTCAGGGCATCTTTGATATAGACCATCACAAATAAAATTTTCAAGTACGGCTTGCACACGTGGTTCATCAAACCCATGAATAAAGCCGAAACACTGGTATGATCAGAAGGGCATAAACATAAATTATAATGACTTTATTTTGTAAGGAAGATTGTTTTAGGAGTGTTATCATTGTGCAATTAAGTTTTGATGATAACCCGAATGAAGATCGATAAGTAAGAAATAAAAGGTTCCATAAAGCTAGATCAAACGACCAATAGAAACAAAAAGACGTGAGAAAAATTGATTAAGATCTAAATGTTCTAGTTTTGGAACTAAGATTAATCTAAAGTGGTCAGGACCTCTTTTGAGTTCAGGAATCATGCTTTAACTTGATAGGTTGGAACACTATCGCTGATAAATCAGTTAACGGTGTTCACTTTTCAAGTTACTACGTGTTTCTTGTCAATAGGAGTCTTAAGACCTTGGTGAAATAGAAATCAAAGAATGAGAATGGTCACCAAGGTGTGGATATCACTCCTAACTTGGTGGTGTAGTTCTCAAAACATGACTCTTAACTACTAAGACAAGAGCTTGATCCTAACTCATTGTTAAGGATCCACAAGAATAAAGTGAGGTAACTTACCATTAAGGTAAAGAAAATCACTCCTATCTTAACAGTGAAATTTTATAGAAACAAAGTATAGCAAAATGAAAATATTCATCAAAGTACAGAATTCACCCCTACTTTGAAGAGGTCATTTCATTTGAGGAAATACAAACCCATAAAACTTGGATGAGTGAAATTATCATCAAGGTATGGAATTCACTCCTATCTCGATGATGGAATTTCATGATAATAAGAAAAACAATCGAGAATTGAATTTGTCACCAAAGTACGGGATTCACTCCTATTTTGGTGAGGTCATTTCATTCGTGAAATGCGAGTCCAAGAGAAAAATGAGTGAAATTTGTCCTCAAGATAAGGAAATCACCCCTATCCAGAGGGTGAAATTTCATAAAAACAACCAATAGAAAAATTGGGAACCATCATCGAGGTACAAAATTCAATCCTATTTTAAGGAGGTAATTTCTTTGGTAAAATACGAATTCATAAGAACAAGAAGAAATAAATGGTCATCAAGTCTTGATGATGAAATTTCATAAGAACAATAACAGCAAATGGAAAGTCATCACCAGAGTAAGGGAGTCACTCCCGTTGTGATGAGATAGTTTCCTTTAGGAGATACGAGTGTCCTTACTCATAAATTGACTTGCGACCTCTTTCATTTCCTACGGTGCAAAACGGTTAAAAGATTTTATCACACAATATTATTACCAAGCTTGACTTTAAAAAAAATCAGTTAGAAACTCAGAAAACTTCAAATTACTTCAATGTAACATTAACAAGAGAAAAATCATGCTTGCCACGATTAAGGTTATAGTTTGGAATAACCAAATCAATCGTAATAGGTTTTCAAAGCTTGAAAGGTTTAAATCTAGAAAACAAAATCAATAACAAAAACAATTCAAAACAACAATGAGATGCTCTAAATGTAAACGTTCGTTTCGTAAACCAAAGGGAATACGTTGACTTCTCAAAGTGTTAGGTCAACCACCACTTTATTGAAGACACACGTACCTATAAGCGGGCACTCACCTCATGGATTCCCAGGTAGGGTAAACGAATCCATCAGTCTAATTGGATTAATATGGATACCCTGCCTAGACAAAACATCCCGAGATACAGGTATCCCACTTTTACAGCATTGCATGAATTCAATTATGGGACACACTTTAAGGAGATTT
This sequence comes from Flaveria sonorensis, assembly GCA_025506505.1. NCBI lineage: Eukaryota > Viridiplantae > Streptophyta > Magnoliopsida > Asterales > Asteraceae > Flaveria > Flaveria sonorensis. Next base: position 34,880,955 of record CM046434.1, read on the forward strand.
GAAAACCATAAGTAACAATTTAAAGTTTTGAAAACCATTCGATTTAGGCACACAATGCCTTTAAATATGTATTGAGATTTATATACGCATTGATCAAGGTATAGCGATAGTCACATGAGGCACATGACGTATAATAATGTTTAAACATAGGAATTGATGAGTAAAATGAGTTTAATAATAACGAGTACATTTTTAAGATTTAATAAACATATTCCGGATTGTTCCATTTGGTAACACAAAGCCAATAGGAACATGGACACGTCGAAGTGACTTAAACCCAATTACCTTGAGGAAGATGTGTATATTGACCATAATTTAGCACTCATCCCAGAAATCCCAGGTAAGCATAACAGGTCTCGCAATGAGATTTATACAAAATACTTACCTTAGCCCGAGGGCCTTTTGCCAGGAAATCAAGAATACAGGTGTTTATGTGTCACACACTTCCCTAAGGCTATTAGAATTAAAACCTCGACGAGATTTTCAAGATTTAGACATATCGTCTAAGGAATTTTATCCACTCGATAAAATGCGTAGAATTCCACACGTAGTCGAGAATAAGTTTTAGAAAAGGCTAGACGTGGTAGAACTTAAGAGTAGATGAAGAGGATTAGGAAGTTGAGGTATACAAGATTCAAGTCATAATCCTAAAGCACCATTTCTAAGTAAATACAAATAGCACATAAGGGGTTCATAATGTAGCATGTAACATCATGTAGCATGTAAATAGAAAAACTTACAAGATCAGGCAAAGTTTTCATATAAGGGTCCCTAAGTTAACCATAGTCTAGGTCACCATTTCTAATAACCTAGATCCCTATAGTTGTGGGCTCTGATACCAATCTGTCACACCCCAACCTTAACGGCAGAAACGTCGAGGTGTGAGGGTTAAGATTGTTCATGCCACACAACGCTAAATTAAAAATGACAATAATAGTAAATATCAAGATTCATAACGTACATAATGGAAATAACATAAGTTCAACAATCAAATTCATAAGTTTCCATGCGTCATGTGACAATAAATGTATTTTTATTATAATCTAGGTCCAATCCTAGATGTGAACAAGTCTTCAAAAACAAGCTAAGCAGTATCATTTCCTGAAACATGTTAAAAATAATATCAACAATATGTTGGTGAGTTTCCATAGTTTTAGCATACATAAATATATATAAAAGATGGCAATTCACGTCATAGGTTATTGAATAAAGTAAGTAAAGATGGATGAACAAATGTAACATTCAAACCTTGACAAATATGGCCATTACAAGATTAAATGATTAGCTAAGTGTATTTGGTTCCCATAGTGCTCAAGAATACGACACTAGGGGCCGGCAATACCTCGGCTTTAGCACCAAATAGGCTTGTCAGGCCCATAGATCTATGACGTCGCCAGGCTAGCAATAGTTAATGATTGTATCTTACAAGGGTCATCACATGATAGTTACAAGATTTCAAATAACCATGACAAAATAAGATGAATTGCAGAAGTGTTACAAGATTAAAAACGTGGTTACAAGTGTGTTTATGATACGTTTAACATGTTTCACCCCAAAAGTGTGAAATAATAGGGGTATGAAAAACTCACTTGGTATAATAAGGATGTCAAATAAGAAGGTTTTGTATATAATGCCGAGGATTCGTTAACGTTCAACCTAAATGAACATCGTATTAAGTTAATCATGGTGATTATAGTGGTATATTTATAAATCATTTAGTCCATGATTTTAAATTATTAAATAGATGTAGATTATTTTGGTATTTAAATGATTTAAATAAGAATTTTAGTGATTACCACTATTGATAAAAGTTAAATTTTTATTATTAAATGGTCATTATTTACTATTAAATAAAATAGAAATTTTGTAGATCCAAATGATTAAAAAAATTTTATTACAATATGTGTACATTTAAATATGTACATATATATTTATATATATATATATATATATATATATATATATATATATTAAATATATATCTATAAATTTATAACTATATTTTATAAAAATCAAGAATTTATTAAGTTGAAATTATTTAAAAATTGAATGAGATTTATTACAATTTAGAATTAATAATAAATGATATTTTATAACAATTTTTATAATTTTTAAAATACAAGAATAATGATTTATTAATTTACTTTCTAAAAAAATTAAAAGAAAATAATTTTATTTGATTTCTAAGTAGAAAAGGTTTTTATATAATTATCTTAAGTATTAAAATATTTTTCTGAATTTTTAATATGAAAATAACTCTTAAAAAAAATAGATGTAGGGACTCGGGTTCGAACCCGGGTCCCTATTCCCACCTTCCCGCACTTAAACCACTGGGCCAAGGCCCTGGTTAGTGTTAAATTTCAGAACTGCATTTATATAACCCCGTTTTCTGGAAAACCCCAATTTCACCCGAAGAACCCTAGTTTGAAATCGAAGAAATTGAACCACAATTCGATGTTGATAATGAAATTAATATTAGGGCTTTTGTTCCCCAAGTGAAACCGAGTGTAACACCCTGTTCAATTACCTGTTTTGGTTATGGAATCAACGAGTTCAACTTGAATTGATGTCACGACTGTGGCCGGATTCGATTGTGATGTGTGTGTTTTTTTTTCTAGCAATTGAGATTACAGAGAGTTGGAAAGGAATAAGTTTCACCTTTCCCCTCTGTTAAATAGCTTTGATTTGAACCGATTCATGTTCATCGAGCTTGAGTTATGTTCGTAAGTTTTCGGTTGCAATTCGAACGGATTTGAGGCTGTTTTAAGTGTAATTAACGCCCCATTGATTTCGTAGTAATTAGATGAACGTTGGGACATGATTAATTCTATTAATTTACAGGTAGAAATGAATTGAGGTGTTAATAGTTTCGGTTTCGTGTTTTAAAACGCAATTAAGATCAAATTGGTGGGGCTATGAGTTCGAAACGGGTTCGCGACTGGTTTATAAACGGGTTGGGAGTTTTAATTTCGAGTTTAAAGTGGTTTTAGGGTCGCCGGCGCCACGCCGGAGCTTCGCCGGCCGGCGACCGGAAAAACGGTGGTGGACTTTTGTGTTTTTCAAGAATTACACCTAGGTCCCTGTGGTTTAGTTGATTACATAAGTAACACAAAATTAAACTTTCAAGTGAAAAGAAATTTTACAGTTTAGCCCCTGGAGTTTTATTCTTTTTATTTTAAGCCATTATTATAATTTATAAGTTTTTAATATAATTACTTATTTGACTTTTATTTATTTTCAAAATTAACACTCCTTTAAGCTTATTATTATTATTAGTATTTTTTGTTGTTGTTATTATTATTATTATTATTCTAATCAATAATATTAAAATGTTATATGTCAAATAAGTTCAAGATAAAAAGAAATACAAATGAATCCTCATATTTGCTTTTATGATAAAACACACACTTACAAGAGATAACGAAGTTAACAAACGCTTAACAAAAATACGAGGGGTCACACATCGGGCAAAAAGAGCTGGGCAGTATTGAGGTGATTGAGGCTACGACTGAGAAATTGGAGAAGATCAAGGCCTTCATAAAGGCGGCGAAAGATAGGCAAAAGTCGTATGCCGACAAGAGGGGTAGACCGATTGAATTAAATGTGGGCGATAGGGTCATGTTGAAGGTCTCGCCTTGGAAAGGAATCATCCGGTTTAGGAGGGGGGTAAGCTCAGTCCGAGGTACATAGGACCTTTCCGAATTGTTGCACGAGTAGGAGAGGTGGCCTATCTATTGGAGCTACCTGATGAGTTAAGTGGAATTCATCCAACATTCCATGTATCTCATCTGAGAAAATACCTAGCTGATGAAGACATGATTGTACCACTGGAAGACATTGAAGTGGATGAATGGCTCAACTATTTAGAGCAACCAGTGGCAATCATTGACCGAAAAGAGAAGAGGTTACAAAATAAAGTGGTTCCACTGGTGCGAGTGCAGTGGAAGCACAGGAAGGGATCTGAGTCTAGGTGGGAGACTGATGAAAAGATAAGACAGCATTACCCACAACTGTTCGAAGAATAACAGGTTTCGGGGACAAAACCTCTATAAGGGGGGTGGACTTGTAACACCCGAAAAATTTAATAAAAAGAAAGGAAAAGAAAAGTATCTTGAAATAAAAGAAAAGGGCACAAGTGGAGAGGGCCAAAGTGTAAAAAATACAAAACTTTATTATTTTAATGTTTAAAAGGTATGGCCGCCCATGCATTCTTCTCTACTTTTTGCTTTTCGGCTGGAAACAAGAAAGAAGAAGAAGAACAGAAGATCTCTCGGTTCTAGAGAGAGAAAGAAGCTGATTTTGCTATGGTGAGTATTTTCTTGTGTATTTGGTTCAGTTTTGTTGGGTTTTCAACCTTAAAACTGATTTTTATCTGTTCTTTGCGCTCAGTTGTGTGTTTTGTTGTGTTTTTAGGTGTTTGGACTCTTTGTGCCCTCAAGTTCGGTGGAGTTTTGCTTGAAGGCTGCATTAGGTGAGTTCTAGATCCCCGGTTTTGTGTTTTTAAACTTCTTTGGGGCTGAAAATGCATGTAAAAATGTTTTACAACTTGTATGTATGGTACCCGTGTGTATGTTGTGTTTGGTTGGTTGTATTTCTTGGGTTTATGGTTGTTTTAGGTGCTTAGAATGATGTATTTCTTCGATTTAAGTTATGAGCATGTTAGAATGATGTTTGAGACTAAAAATAATTTAGAAAAAAACATAAGTCTGCTGCCCATGCGCCCAATTAGGGCTCATGCGCTTGAAATTTGGCTCAGACGCCTAAGTCCTTCTTATGTGCCTAAACAGTACCTCGTGCGTCTAGAAATTTTGCCCAGTAGTCTAAGTGTTGCTCATGCACCTGGATTTTTGCCCATGCGCCTAAGTGGTAGGCTCATGCGCCTGGTACTTAGCCAAAAAGACTAAGTTCCAACCCATGCGCCCCAATAGTGCCCATGCGCCCACTACCCAAATGCCTAAGTGTACCTCATGCGCTAAAATAGTATCCATGCCCAGTAAATTTCTCATACGCCTAAGTGTTAGTTCAGGCGCCTAACTTTCCATGCGCCTAAGTGTTGGTACGCCTGCATAGTACTCATGTGCCTGTATAGTGCTCATGCGCCTAAAAGACTTAACCCTGAGATGTTTTGGTGGTTATATTTGTTGGTTTTATGCTTGTTTATGGCCTTTTTTTATGTTCCATATTACGTATTATTATGTGACTTTACGTGGTGTGATTATGCTTGTATACGTAAAGTATTATCATAAATGAAGTGAAAGATTAATGTTAATGAAAAGTGGAACTTAACGAATGAATGAAAGTCTTGCAAGCAAAATGAAAGGAGGTTCACATCCACGGGTTGTCATCTCAACTGTGTGCGGGTCAGCTACCCCATGAGGATGCATGCAGGGTCAATCTTTGAGATTGACGGGACCCTTGTTGCTTGCCCTAGGTACTGGGTCAGGCTTCGTGCGCAATGTTAGGGGTCTATTTATAGACCTCGGCCCAGTACCCGATTCATGCATAATGTTCGGGGTATTGCACAATGGTCTGGTAGAAAGTGAAAGATAATGATAAAAGTACGAAATGAAGTAAAATAATGAAAATTATCTTGTTGTACGTATGATGTGTGATCACGTACTGAAGTAACGGATTTATGAAAAGGAAGTATTTTAAGAAAATAAAATTTTATATAATTAAACAAAAGATTTTAATTCTAAAACTAGAACTCACTTAGCAACGCTGACTTTTATGCATTTTCAGTTGGCAGGTAATTTGTTGCTGGGATGGCACGCGGGGGAAGGCTACTTGGCGGGCAAGACTGGCATCCATTAGCGCATGATAATTATGTTGTTTTGTAATGCAACTAAACGTTTCTTTTGTAACTCCTATTATACATTGATGTATTATTTGGCAACATTAAATATTAATGCATTAATGGCTTTTGTTTAAATTAATCTGCTACTATGTTCTATGATATGTATGTATTTTTATATAATTAATGCTGTGATTGACCAACTGTGAGGTTTTCGGGAACGGGGCCTTACATTTCTTTAGAATACCTGTTGAAGAGCCTGTGTCTGGAGGGGATGAGTTTGTTAGCTGTGGTTGCTTGAAGCTCCTCTGATTTGTTTGTCTTGTATCTATTGTTGATTGCTGATTGTTATTGCATTCCCTTGAGAAGTGACCATACAGATTACATTTTTAACACCTCACCTTGGATTTGTCAACACCAATTTTTGTTGTTCTGCCTCCCAATGACAATCCCTTGTTTCTCTTAATGTACATTTTGGCTCTATAAGCAATCATGGCCATTTGCCATTGCAGATCCATCTCTTCTACTTCATCTGGATGAAGTTCTTCAAGGTCTTGCTGACAGAAGTAGGCAGGAGTCAAGGTACTTCCCAAGTAGGCATGAAAGCTTGAACTGAAAGCTGCAAAGCCTGCCTTCTGTTCTTTTGATTCTAGAACCATAGTAATTGGTTCTGTTTGATTACTGGCTTTGTTGGATTTGGAGTCATCCGACTTTCCTTTTGCTTTTCTGTTTTTATTGTTTTGAGAGTTCAACTTGGAGGGCTTGGCAGCATAGAAGCCAGTTTCCTCTTCAGTATCACTTTCAACACAAGAGTTATCTTCATCATCAATAGAGATGAAGGCACTTACAACACCCTTAGTTTCTTTGAATTGGTACGGTGCTATAGGTGCTTTAACACTCTTGTTTCTGGCTTTCTCGTCTAATTCCAAAGCTTCTACCTTTGCAACCAGAGTGTCCAACCCAATTGCCTTCAGATCAATAGTTTCTTAAACATGGACACAGTGTGTGTCCAGCTTTCTGGTAATGAATGAAGCATCTTCTTGTTTAAATCCTCGTTGCTGTAATTCAGTTCAAAGATATTCATCTCTGTAACAAGTTGCATAAACCTGAGTTGTTGAGGAACAGACTCACCCATAATATGATGAAAAGTCTCATATTGTGAGCGAAGTGTATCCTTTTTTATGCTCATTATCTCGTCACTTCCTTCACACAAAGTGTGCAAGATTTTCCATAACGAGTTTGCGGTTTTATATGATTCACACCTGATCAAGAGATCTTCAGGCAAAGCCATAGTAAGCATACTATATGCTTTGATGTCAATCTTGACTCTCTTGGCATCATCAGGTGACAGATTTTTTAAACTTATGGGTTGATTGTTGTCTTTATAGTCCGGTCCTAAAGCAGGTGGAATATAAGGACCTTCAGTAATTGACATCCATAAATCAGAATCTGTGTAATTAACATGATTTCTAAATCTGATTTTCCAAGTATTAAAATCAGATTTATTTTCCAACTTCGGAGGTTGATAAGCGCCAACCACTGAATTGCTCATGTTAATTAACTTGATTAAATAAACACCAATTAAACAAATCAAACTGATAGATCAATTGATCTAGATCAATGAGCACGTGGCTCTGATACCACCTGATAACAAGGATCATTGCAGGAATTATCAATTTGATTTTAACAAGTATTGATCGCAGAATTATCAATTTCTGTTGTTTAATGGATTGTTTATCAAAAGTTGAAATCGATGAACAAAGAAGAACAACTAAAAAAACTAAACATAATAATGCAATACACAGATTGTTTTCAATTGCTCTTCATTCACAATCAATCGATTACAATTGATTATAATGCTATATGTTCTTGATGCTTGATATTGCTATCTTGTTCATGTTCTTGTTGATCAATGTTCATAGATCAATATATACACCTAATTGTGTATAGATATCTTCCTATTATGTTCCTATTTTTTTAATATATCGCTATTCTGTTTTGATATTCTGTTTCTATATGTGCGAATCCTTGCGTTGTTTATCGGCATAGGAGTTCACAATGTACATAGGAAATTGTAAATTACATAAAGAATGTTGTTGATGTGACGTGGAATATTCTGTTGACTTAATTATCCTTCGCCGTCATTGATTTGATGATATTGCTCTGACATGTTGACTTGTTGACTTTTTGTTACGTACTTGATGATTTGAAACAATACAAGTTTGTTAATCTTCCATAGGAATTGGTCTTTCGTAGGAAGTTCTTCTTCCGCAGCAATTAGTCTTCCGCAACAAGCTCCACTTGTTCTTCCGTAGGAACAACAACACTTTGTCTTCAGCATTTGTTCTTCAGTGGTTGTGCTTCCGCAGGTGTTTTTGTACTTGTTCTTCAGCAGCAAGCTCTCCAGCAGCTCCACTTGTTCTTTGGTCTTGTTCAGCAGTTGTTGTTCTTCCATAGGAGATCTACGAAAACACAAACTTCAGTTATGCTCCTGAGAACATCTACGGAGAACACTTATTCATCCGTAGGTTGTTCTAACACTTAGTCATTTTTTTCAAATTGATCAAGTCTGATGTTTCCTGTAATAACATAAACTAACACACACAATAATATGGGTTACCATATAATTCATGCATTACAATATATTATCAAAAAAAGGATTTACAATGATTAATTACAAGAGTTGACAAGTCAACTAAACCTATACATTTGATCTAGTTCTAACAAAATGGAAATTGAGATCTGCTTCTTTTATTACCAAAGGACCGAGTATGTTTACCATATACTAGCCTCTATCGGAGGTTGATTTGCGGGCTAGATTGCAATCGTCATAATTTGAGTTTGAACAAGTAATCAAACTAAATTCAAAATTTTTAGGATACCCTGAAACAGGGATGTAACTATAATATTGTATCAATACTCACTAACAAGAAGAAAGAATTACTGTGTATGTGAGGTGTCATCACTCAAACTCTCTTTGATACGTAAATAACAACAATATGATTATGAAAAGATAAACAAGCAATCACTATACACAAGAAATACTTGAATATGCACTTGTATTAACTAAAACTATTGTTATAGTAGAATGTTCATGCATATCATCAAAGGTAACAACTAAACTTATTAGTGAACACTACCCTACCGAGAGTTCATGACTCAATTGAAACATTGTCTTGATCAGACATTCTTTCAATAGGAAGTATACTTTCGATTGTATATTTTCAATTATAGGCAATGACTTAACCAACATTACAAGCAAAAGCTTATATAACATATGTGACTCTACAAGAACCTTTGTAAAATGCAAATGTCCACTAATGTTTTTGGTAGCTATAAACAATTAGATATCAAAATATGGTAAAACAAAATTTCCATACTCATAGGGTAAGAAAAATATGAGATTATGTTTTAATAACTCATCAAAACAAGTTTAGTTAGTCTTGTAAAAAAAGAGAATGTAACACAACACAATCGTAGATCTTCTGGTATTTGTTTACGAGAGGAGCCATCAAAAAGTCTCACATGAGGATCGGTCAACTTCCTACGCCTACAAAATCGTACATCAATGAAACGTTAAATTATTAATAAAAAGTTTAAAGCAATTTTAACAGTAGAATGACCCTTACAATTAAAGGGTTTATGTATATTGGTTGCATTTTTTTCATTCATTGAATTTTATACTATTGGTTTTTTCTATTAAGATTTTTACTAAGATTATATAAATGATTCAGTAGTATTAGTTTATTTCCTAAAGTCATAAAAGTTTTAATTTTACATCATTGTAAGTATAATGTTTATGTTTTATAAGAGTGATATAATATGTTGAATATCGAGTTTTATGAACGATCAACAAACAAACATAGAGCACCATCATTCTTTGATTTATGATTCAACAAAGAATTCGTATGGCATTTGTGTATATAAATGTGAAATATGTATTAGATTAAAACTCTCTATAATCAAATAAGAATTCAATCTCCTTTTTTCCATTCTCTATTAGGTTTTTGCTTCAATTGGTGGAGGAGTTTTATTAATGATCAACAGACAGAAATGACTTTCAAGAAACTCCGTCAACGACCACGACTCTGCCGTCCACTACCGTCAACCACCACCACCACCACCACCAAACTCCTACCACCACCACCACCACCACCGCCAGCCGCTACATCACTAACCCCTTCCCCAAGCCTCCAAGTCACCTCCTCCACATCCACCATTCAATCTCAACTCACCAGTTTCATCAACGCCCATCTCACCAACAACCTCACCCCCAACGATCTCCTCTCATTCCTCAAAAACCACCTCCACCACCATCCCAAATTCGCCCACCTCGACCTCCACGTCTTCCGCCACGCTGCCACCCTCAACTCCTTCCGCCACGACCACTCCACCTACGAGTGGATGGTTCGAACCCTTGCCATCACCCACCGCCTCGACCCCCTACTCTCACTCCTTGATTTCATCGTCTCCAACCCTTGTCCCTGCTCAGACGGTATCTTTTCTTGTGCTCGAACCGAGCCCATCTTTCGATTCGCCATCGCTGCCTTTTGTAACGCTGGCAGGCTTCATGATGCACTCCAGGTGTTTGATAAAATGCGTAAACTAATTGCTGGCAAACCCAATGTGGCTATCTACAATACAGTGATTCATGGTTTTGTCATGTATGGGAAATTCGACATGGGTTTGGAGTTTTATGGTAGAATGATCAAGGATCGGGTTAAACCAGTTGTCATCACTTTTAACATTTTGATTAAGGGGTATTTGCGCAGTTCCAAATTCAAGTTAGCGTTAGACCTGTTTAAGGAGATGAGGGTGAAGGGCTGTGTGCCAAATGTGGTCACTTTTAATACTTTGATCAAGGGATTCTTTAGAGAAAGAAAGTTCAAAGAAGGAATTGGAATGGCGTAAGAGATGATCGAATTGGGATGCGGTTTGTCAAGTGTAACTTGTGAGATTATGGTTGATGGGCTTACGAAAGAAGGTAGGGTTTCAGAAGCGTGTGATCTGGTTCTTCATTTTTCAAGAAAAGGAGTTTTACCAGCAAAGTTTGATTATTTTGGGTTAATTGGGACTCTTTGTGACAAAGGGAATGTGGTTAAAGCAAGATTAATGGTAGTTGAGATATGGGAAAAGGGAAATGCTCCAAGCTCCATCACTTGTACTATTTTGATTGAAGCTTTGAGGAGGATTAGGAACATCGAATTGGCGCATAAGTTAATGGATAAGATGCTTAAACAAAGTATTGTCCCTGATAGTGTGACTTTCAATTGTCTTCTTGGCTATTTGTGTAATTCTGGAAGAACATCCGTGGCGAATACGTTAAGGATGTTGGCTTCTAAAAAAGGTGTGTGTCTTGATGAAGTAAGTTATAACATATTAGTTTCTGGATACTCAAAAGAAAAGAAAATGAAAGAGGGGAAAGCTATAGTGGATGAGATGTTGGATAAAGAGTTTATACCTGATATTGCTACTTATAATAGGCTGATGAAAGGTCTTGATATCAGATGAAACTGCTGCTTTGAAACACAGGAACAAAGACGACATAAAAAAATGAGACATCAGATCCGACCACCAGTTTGATACGTCTAGCTCTGTTTGATTCCTGAAATATGGATTTATGTCAATTTTTGTGTCAAACTGTATTGGCTGTTTGATGTAATTTATTAAGTGTATGGGCTTACAGAATTGTAAGATGAAGGAAAATAAAATAAATATGATAAGTGGAGTCGTTGCTAATAGGGTTGAGTGGAGCTGGTTATCCATACCGAATTGTGCTATACCCAAGACTTGACTTCAACAGAATAAGACGACTGAAGACCAACCGAAGAATCCATTTTGGTTTTAGAGTTTAATTGGTTTTTGGCATCGGGTATGCAAGAACAGAAGAGACTGAACATTTGTTGGTACAACCCGACTTGGGTAGGCAAAATCCAAGTTGTTTTGGTGAATGCGTTGCTTATTGCTAGTACGAACCAGCTGTTCATGTTGGAATCAATCCTAGACCTACATGAATTGTGAAAAAGTCAGCAATTAATATCTATTGGTTTTGCACTGCAAAGCTTGTAATTTACTATGAATTTTTGCATTCACGATAATCGTTGTTTAAACTTTGATTTTGAGGCTAAATTGAATAGAAAGACACCCTCTGTACAATTACATGATTTTTTGAATGTATACTTTGTGTTCCAAATAACCAAAGCAATCAATAGCAGAGAAAGCGTTCAGTGAACGATGATTGAAGTTTGTAGCATCTTTTTGATAAATACAACATTAGACCTGTATGTTTTTGAAACAGAATTCGGTCAGCGCATCGACCACATCCGGATTATCTTGATCAGAGTTGCACATGATTTTAAGACAGGACCTCAACTTTGTGCAAGCATTTAACTACCAACTTGTTAAAGCCATTTTGTAACAACTCACATAGGATTAATATTTTTAAAACCAGACCTAACATTAAACAGGATGTCTTATGGATACATTGATTGGACAGGTCCGACCAAATTAAAGAACCGGTGATGTCAAAAATATAACAAATTTAATAAATAGTTGTTCAAACTTCAAAGCATTAATCCATAAAAATAAATTGTGGTATTAGCCAATGGCAACCTTCTTCTCTAGGATTATAAATCAAAATCTCTTGTTATCTCTAACTTGATGTCTTCATAGTAGCAGATTCGCCCCTCTTTTCTTCGGATCTAACTTCCTTCGGTCCATATCCGTCGTTTTTTCTTTCCAGCTTGGTTTCCTCCAATCCGGTAAAACCACAATCACCGGTCAACAGGTCTAATCATGGGCCGTCAAAACAGACCGGTTATTTTTGAAATTGCCTTAAATATGCATGACTGGATTGCCATTCGACCGACCGGTTGATCCGGTTTCAAAAATATTGCATAGGATTTATAGGATTTAGAGGGGGGGTGTCACTTAGACAAAATTACAAAAAAACATCCTTTATGTTTATATGAAATTGCAGGTTTCATTCTTTATCTTTAAAAAACACAAAAAACATCCTTTATGTAAGCTTTTTGTAATGAATTTTTTAAGTGTTATCTTACAGGCTGATGCTAACCAAAGATCTCTTAGCATGCAACTGAAGTACAAGGAAGTTAGTTCAGAAGATTTGACCATGCCAAAAAATTATTTACTAAGAGTCAAATCTTCCGAAGCAAAAGATAGAAATCTTCTTAAGCTAAAAGTGAAGTCTTACAAACCTTGAAGACAAATTCTTTCGAAGCTTGAATACTGATTTCTTCCGAAGACTTAGAAGACATATGTCCCTGACACACTTTTGACAAAAGTTGAACAACATTACGATGCCAGCTCTGAAGACTTAGCAACTTATACAAGTTGGTGATTATCTCCATACTTTTGTCAACTATAGATTATGGTGTCTGTGTTTGTAAATTTCCACTCTTGTACTTTTATCCTTTTCGTAATATATTAGGATGTGAGCTATGATATGTCATAGTCACAAGTCAAAAGGCAATCTGCCTTTTGACTCTACATTGATCTTGTTGTCAAGATTAGTGTCCAGCTGGCCTTCAAAGTATGGCCGGTTGTAGGTTGTAGTATAAAGTATCTCATGTATCCTGTCATAGGACTAAGCATTGTAACACTTGTAAAATTACTTGAGAGCAATATAAATCATCCTTGAAAATCATTTCTTGTGTTCTTGAGTTCTTTACTTGTTTGTTCTTTGTTTTTTTGCCTGGTTTCCTATTTGATCTAGTAAGTGTGATATTCTCTAACTGTGAAACTGTTGCATAACCATATCCGGTCCTACAATTGGTATCGGAGCTTCTTAGGCTCTTGATTGTAAGATCTTACCATCTTAAATCACAATTTAGTTTCACAAACACTTACTTTCTCAAATGGCAGCTCTCACCAAATCTGATATGGAAATCCTAATGACTTTGATACTAGATGTATGAGGATGGAAGGCTTCATTAAGTCTCAAGATAACAGGATGTGGAGATCCGTTGTCTCAGGACCTCACATCCCAGGTACTACTTCAACAACTGCCAGAGGTGGGATGATACTAAAGAAAGTGGATGACTATTCTAAAGAAGACTGGAAGAAGATTGATATTGATATTGATATTCTTAGTTCTTGCTTGATCTCTTGATGATAGAAAGTCATCTTCTTCAGTCATAAAGGCATTTTCAATAGAATGATTTTCAAATGAAAACTTTTATGCCTCAATGACTTGAGGTCCACTGAGATTTCTGCTTCTCTCATCCAACTCAAGAGCTTCAATCTTAGCCATCACGATGTCTAAGCTGGTGCTCTCCAAGTCAAGAGTGTTTTTCAACATAGTGACATTCTGTTTCTAGTTTTCAAGCAGATTGTGTAGCATCTTCTTGTTCATTTCTTTCTCTTTGTATGTAACCCCCATGATCTCAAGATTATTTACCAACTGTACAAAACGATGTAACTGCTTGAATATTGATTCACCTTTGGTATGATGGAAGGTTTCATATTGGTTCACCAGTTTGTCTTTATTTATCTCAGTCACCTCACTGCTTCCTTCACACATGATTTGTAGTGCATCCCAAACACCTTTGGCTGTTCCATACTTTTCTAGTCTTTTGAGGACATCCATTTTCAAAGCATGAGTTAGAATGAAGTAGGCTTTGAGGTCTATCTTGATTTTCTTGTATTCCTCATCATCAAGATTTAGATTAGGATCCACAATGGGAATTCTAGTAGTTCTGTACTGAGCAGCTTGATCAGTATTGAGAGACACAGGAATGTAGGGTCCTTTGCGAATGGAAATCCAGTAGCCGGAATCCACACCTGTAATGTAATTTCTAAACCTTATCTTCCACTGCATAAACTCAGACTTGTGTTTAAGCATTGGAGGTTTAGACGCATGACCAAGTTTAGAAAAATTAGTAGAATCCGTTATGATAAACTGATTTTAGATGGTTTGAATATTGATTAAGTTGATTTTATGTTCAGAATGTTCAAACAGTCTAATGTTCTGGTAATCTTGTATGGTTTTGGTGAACAGTAGTGTCAGTATGGTTGATTTTGAACAGTTCACAGTAGAGTAAAATTTAAGTTGATTTTAGAGTTAAGATTTTGATTTTGAGAGTTTTTTGTCTGATTTTTGTTTGAGGATCAACAAACGAATAATCTTCTTATGTTTGTCGGACAGAAGCACAATGATGGTTGATGAAGTTTCACGTATTTTCAGTATGAATGCTTATTAGAAGTATAAACTTGCTAAGAAACAACTCAATCACCAGTTCAATCGATTTTCGTTCAAGATCTGCACTTATTTTGAAACGAATTCAAGAGCCAAGGCTCTGATACCAATTGACTGGGTCCGAGATGGGAATCTCAGTTGAGGTGACTCAACTAGGATCGAATATGATGATTGAGTCAACGATTAAGTAGCGGAAATAATAAATCAAAGAACATTAAATGCTGAAAATACTAATAAATGCTTTGTATATTGATGTTGGTAAACAAGATACAAAGAGTGCTAGGGTTTGCAGCACAAAATAGTACTTCTGTGTAACTTGTGTGAAAATGTTTGTGAAACTTACAAAAGTAGTGTATCCTATTCTATTTATAGGCTGATACAATGGCAGTACAAAATGACTAAACTACCCTGACAACTATACATTAGAATACTAGTCTAAGTACAAAAGATGATCAACATTTGTAAATGTTCATCCGCATTAGTTAATGCGGATGTGATGTCTTCATCAACATTTCTTCTATTAAGCTTTAGCATTGACTGTGTCATCCGCATTAGATAATGTGGATGAACGTATATTTAGACGTATTTGTTTTACTGGTCCGCATTAGTAAATGCGAATGAACAAATACTTGACTGTATTTGTTCTTTGGTGTTCCGCATTTACTAATGCGGACACCAACACTTTTCTTTTTCTTCTAAAATCATCACCCGCGTTTCTTCTTGGACTTGTGAGATTTCCAACCAGAACAACCTTCAACCACCTCTTGAATTGGCATGTATGATCCTTTCAGGGTCTAACATAGATTATGGAACAAATTAATCTTATAGGTTTAAGGGCCCATAAGCACCCATTAAACAACCCTAATCAGTCATCTTTCTCCTTATTTTCAACCCAAACCTAGCATTTCTAGAGAGAGAGAGTATAGAGAGACAGTGAAGGAATCAAAGGTTAGAAGCTTTGTTGGTTGGAGGATTGAAGATCTGGTTGCTTGTGCTTTAAAACAACAAGGAAAGAGCAACAAATCCGGGTAAGAATTATCACCCAGACATCTCTTTAGATCAGATCCAGATTCTAGGGTTTTGGGTTTTGAAAAGTTGCAAAGAATCACTAAAAGGTCACATTTTTACATATAAAATCATGTAAAAAGCTTAGATATAGTTTCATGGATGAAAAACTAAGGTTCTGGATGAAAAAAAATTGAGATTTTGGGTTAAAAATGAGCTGGTTCGTCATTTTTATACGTCCAGCGAATCTGCCAGTTCATCCTACGAAACTGAGAGTTCATCGTACGAAACTAAGGCTATCTCCTTCCTGCGAAACTATAGTTTCACAGGTAGTTTCGCAAGTGCATAGGTAGGTCTGTAGATTTAGAGACTCTAGGAAATTCCAACGAAAGTTGGGTGATTTTGGCAGCGAAACTGGTAGCGAAACTATGTGCGAAACTGCTGCCGAAACTTTGTAGAAAATGACCTTTTTGTGTGTAAACTTATATGCAGACCATGTACCGTGATCATAGCTTAGGTAACTTAGACATGAAGTTACTTACTGACCAGGTGAGTTCTAGATTCCCCTTATTTACACGTTTTCAATGTTTTGGGGCGATATGCATACTAAATATATGATTTTTATGGCAAAGATTTCAAGAGGTTTTAGTAAGAAAATAGAATTTTCTATAACAAATTATGCTATATAAAATCTTCAAAATAAAATATCTTGGACCCAACCAGGGGCGTTGCCCCTTGGACCCCACTAGGGCCTGCTGCCCCTAGAACCCCGCTATCAGGGGCTGCCGCCCCCGAACCCCTGCTGTCCCGTGGAGGGTCGGTTATATTGTTTGTATTCTTTTATGAAGAATGTGAATATATGGACTATAAGTATATGTATAACTAAAGATGAAAGTGAAACCTAAAGAAGTGTTATTAAGCTCATAACAATGTACCATTGCTAAAGTAAAGTCTTGCAAGCAAAGATAAAGGAGAGCTGAATTTTTTGTGCTCTTATGGATAAAGTAAAGTCTTGCGTTCATCACTAGTATGGATAAAGTCAAGTCTTGTGTTTATCACAAGCATGGATAAACTTAACATACCTCATTAAATAATTTCCTGATAAAATAAACCTAGAACTCACTCAGTGAAGCTGACGTTTCTATGCATATCAGTTGACAGGTGAGCAATTGGGCTTAGAAGAGCGAGGGCATGGATCCAAAGCTTCTTGGCAACTGAAGACTGGAATCCCATATTAAGAAGATTATTAAACATTATTTTAAGAATTGTTTGATATATTTAAGACAAAGTTAATGTTTTCTTCGAATTATGTCATGATGAATTTGATTTAAAGTAATTTCTGCTGTAAATGTTATTTAAAAGAATGTTTGAAATCCTTGTTTTGCTGTGATTGACCAACCATGAGGCTTCCTGAAATCAGGGCCTTACATAGAAAAATATGTTCTTGAAGAGAAAACCTTCAAGAACATCATATCTTTATCCTTGCATGCAAAAGTTTGTAATCAGAACACGTTGGGACTGGGATCAAATGAATTGGATCCTCCACACACATTGCTAACAGTTACATCTCCAATGTGTGGAACTTGTGAAGATGAACTGCCTTCCATTGATTCTGTTCAAGAAGAAGATGTAGATGAGAAGGATATAGTGAAGGATGAACCAGAAGTGAGTGAAAAGGTTCAATCTAAGAAGGGCCACTATATTCTTGGAGAAAAGAAAAGACCAAGGATGGCCAAGTATGCTAGAAAGAATTTGATCAGGGCTACTAAAAGAAAATCAAAGAAAGTCTAAGAGATCAAGCCCACCTTAAACCCCAGGCAAAAACAAGTCTTTATCTTTTCTGGGTTTGAGGTGAGGAAGACTGAAGAATTAACTAAGGACTCTAGTATCAGGAGTCTTAGTTCAAGTTCAAACCATCCTGGTCAAGAGAAGAAGGTTGAATAAGTGTGCACCACTACTACACAGCCTGAACCATCCAACTTCAAAAGCATGCCTCACCCTCAGAAGCCTGTTGTATCATCTAAAAAGATGAAGAAGGAGTTGAAAAGAGATCAAGATCAACCTTCTCCTTAGAACAAGACTCTCAGAAGTAAGCCTGTGAATGCATCATGTGTGGTGGTACCACTCATAATGCTAAGGATTGAATTTACAATCCTAAGAGTACCAACCACATGAACAAGAAGAAGACTTTTGAAAGCAAGAAGAAAATAGCTTCAGAAGGAAAATCACTTTCCTTTGGAAGATCCAGAGTGAACAAAAAAAGATAGGTGAAAAACTGTATTCGAAAGAAAGTTTAGTCTCGAAAGAAAGGAACGCTTCATGTGCAGCAAGGCTTGGGTTTCCAAATGTAACTAATAATCTCTCTTCATGTGCAGGAACAACTGAAGACCAAAAGAAATGTATGGATCATTGACAGTGATTGTTCCAGGCACATGACTAGCAATGGCTCTTTGCTTCAAGAATTTGAGAAAATTGATGGAGGGCCAGTTGCTTTTGGAGGTGAATCAGGTGGTTACATCACTGGAGGGGGTAGGGTCATAAATGATAAGCTCAACATTGAGAAGGTAAACTTTTTCAAACATCTTGAGTATAATTATTTTGAATGTATCTCAATTTTGTGACAAGAGACATAACATGCTCTTCACTAAGCATGAGTGCATTGTTCTCAAGCCCAGGTTGATCATTCCTCAAGAGCATATCTTGCTTAGAGCCCCCAGGAAAGGGAACATGTACAAGATGGATCTGCAAGAAACCTCACCCTTAGGAGAAGTTTCTTGTTTTCTATCTAAAGTCAATAGTGATGAGTCTTTTCTTTGGCATAAAAGAATACTCCATGTAAACTTTAAGATCATGAATAAACTAATTAAAGATGATTTGGTAGCTGGAATACCAAAGATAGAATTTACAAGTGATGACCACTATGTTGCATGTCTGAAAGGAAAGCAACACAAAGTGCCACACAGGCCAAAGGAAATGAACTTTATCACTACCCCCCTACACTTATTACATATGGATCTCTTTGGTCTGACCAGTGTGATGAGTTTAGGAAGAACTTCATACTACCTTGTGATCACAGATGATTTTAAAAGATATGCTTGGATCTTCTTTCTTAAAAATAAGGATAAGACCCCTGAAATCTTAAGATCCTTCATTTTGAAAATTAAGAATCAATGTGATCATATGTTTAAGATTATAAGATATGATCAAGGAACTAAATTCAAGAACCAAATCCTTTATTATTTTGTGATGAAAAGGGTATTTCAAGAAAATATAGTGCTACTAGAACTCCTCAACAAAATGGTGTTACTGAAAGGTGAAATAGGACATTTATTGAGGCTGCAAGAACCATGATCTTTAACTCTAAACTCATGGTATGACACCTTGTGAACTGTGGACAAAAGGAGACCTTTCATTGGTTTCCTCAAGACATTTGGATGTCCATGCACCATATTGAATAAAAAGATCATATAGCCAAATTTGCTGATAAATCAGATGATGAACATTTTCTTGGATACTCTTCTCAAGCTAAGGCTTATAGAGTATACAATCTTATAACTAGGGTAGTTGAGGAGTCAACCAATATGACCTTCAATGAGCACACTCCTAGTGTTAAAGGTTTTGGTCCTGATTGGCTAGTTGATCTTGATTTAGTAACCAACTGTTTTAACAAATCTTGTGAAGATGTTTCCAGATCTACAAGCAACACATCGGTAGGAGATCCTAATCCAAGATTTGAGCTGAGAAAACCAATTGATGGAATCCCTTCAGGTCTAGTGGTAACAAACCCTGCAAGTGGAAATCCTGTCAGCATAACCTGACAAATTCTTCAGCTGATACATCTGAGGTGCCAACCAATTCTAGACACAAAACTCAAATGAAGGGATTTTCAATGTAGGAGGAGATGGAGATGGTGAAAGTGATCAAGAATTTCAGGATGTTGACAGCCACTCCACTAAAGACAATATCAATGATGTCACACTCTCTCTAGATCAAGTCATACTTGATAGGTGTGCTGATGTGGTAGGTGATACTCAATCACTAGATCTAAATTTCTCTAATTTAGATTTGTCAAATCAACTTACTGTGATTCCTCAACTGAGAATCCACAAGTCACAACCTATAACAAACATCATTGGAGTTGTTAAGACAAGGGTGAGAACAAGAGGACAATTTCATTATAAAAAGCACTCTTGCTTCTTATCCCAGATTGAGTCAAAGAAATTTGATGAGACTTAGAGAGATAGAAGTTGGATTGAAGCAATGCAGGAGGAACTGCTTCAGTTTAGAAGACAAGGTGTTTGGAACCTATGTCCTCTTCCTCCTGGGAAGATGCAAATAGGTTCCAAGTGGGTTTTTAGAAATAAGAAAGATGATAGAAGGCTTCTCATCAAGAACAAGGCAAGACTGGTAGTCCAAGGTTACACTTAAGAAGAAGAGATTGAGTACATAGATGTCTTTGCTCCTATAGCAAGACTTGAAGCTATAAGGATATTCCTTGCTTTTGTTGCATTCAAGAATTTCAAGGTCTACCAACTTGATGTCAGGTGTGCATTTTTATATGGAATGATAGATGAAGAAGTGTATGTCAAGCAACCACCTGGCTTTGTAGATCCAGATCATCCTGATTATATCTGCATGCTTGCTAAAGCTCTGTATGGGCTGCATCAAGCTCTAAGGAAGTGGTATGAGACACTATCATAATACCTAGTTCAACATGGTTACAAAAGAGATACTATTGACAATAAACTCTTCATCAAAAAGACAGGAAATGACTTGATGCTAGTTCAAGTTTATGTTGATGACATCATCTTTGGGTCAACTAATGAAAGGCTCTGCAAAGTGTTTGAGAAGATGATGAAGAATACATTTGAAATGAGTGCCATGGGGGAACTCAATTTCTTTCTAAGAATTCAAGTGAAGCAGGTTGACAATGGCATCTTCATAAATAAGTCAAAGTATATACAAGAAATATTAACCAGATTTCATCTGACTGATTATAAGGTTGCTAAGACTACCATAGCCGGATACCACTCTCTAGGACCTTATCTTGAGGGGGAGTGTGTGGATGAACATCTTTACAAGGATATGATTGGGTCTCTTATGTACCTAACAGCCAGCAGGCCTGATATCATGTTTGCCACATGCATATGTTCAATATATCAAGCCAACCCCAAGATGTCATACGTAGTTGCTATCAAGAGGATTATTAGATACCTCAAGGAGCTCCCACACTAGGCCTTTCGTATCCAAAGAACCATGACTTCAATCTATATGCATATACAGATAGTGACTAGGGTGGTTGCAACATGACTGCAAAGTCTACATCTGGGGGATGTTAGTTCCTTGGTGGAAGGATGGCCTCATGGCAAAACAAGAAGCAATCCCGTGTATTCGCATTAACTGCTAAAGCTGAAAATACATTGCTGCTATAAGTTGCTGTGCTCAAGTGCTTTGGATTTAGAATCAGATACTAGATTATGGATTCAACTTCAAGAAGACTCCTATCTACATAGACAACAACAGTGCTATCTCAATCACAGAGAATCCAGTGCAGCACTCAAAGACAAAGCACATGCACTTCAGGTATCATTTGATCAGAGATAATTTTGAAAAAAGGACTGATAAAACTAGTCAAAGTTAACACAAATGAATAATATGCTGATCTGTTCATAAAAGCTTTTAATGAACAAAGATTTACATATCTTGTATCAGCTATTGGGATGATTAACTTTAAGTAGATTTTTTTAAATTAATTTTAAAATTATTTTTCAAAAAATGTGTGTGTTTAAAGTTGTATAAATAATCACTCATATAAGCCCTATTTATCTGGGAAGAATTTTTCAAAGTACATATTCCATAGAATTTTAAGAAGTTTAGACAGATTTTCTCTCGAAAGACTTTAATTTGACTTTGGAAGGAAGTTATGTCTTCAAAACAAATAACTACTTACTAAGGAATTAAACTTCGGAAGATATTCTGAAATATCTTCTAAAGCTTAAATCTACTTCTAAGTACTTATTTGTTTTGAAGGACAATTTTCTTCTGAAAGCAATTTAGTCTCGGAGGTTTTATTTTCTCTTTAAGTAAAACTTTTGAAGCTAAATCTCTTTCGAAACCAAATCTACCTCGAAAGCAAAATTACTCCAAGTACATTTTCTTTCGAAGCACTTCTTCTCAAACTAAGAAATATTTTTCGAAGTAAATTTACCTTCGGAAGCTTTTTTAAAACATCCTAACACAAATTACTTTCGGAAGATTTTCAACTTCCAAGATAACTTCCTTTTTGGGCATTTTTTCATAGGTGGGACCGACATTCGGATTTCAAAGTTTATTATTTGTAATAACTTTGACTCAAATCCATGCATATAAATAGCCATTATAACGAATCTTCCTATTACTACTTCTTCTTCATCTACAATCTTCTAGCCCTAAATCACCTACAAACCCTTGTTGTTTTTCACATCTCTCTCATAAAAGCTTTAGAAAATAGCCAACCCGAAACCCCAAAACCAGCCAGCCTTTGTCATGCACCTTTATAGGCATCACATTCAGGTCGCTCTGTTATCGGCTGAGAAAGAGCCTGGTTTCCCAGACGTTTGCCGCTTCCTTTCCTGCTCATCTTACCTCACCGCCCTCCCCATAGACCCTCCACTTTATGAAGATCAACTGCTTTAGTTCTGGAGGACCTGCCAAGAGGTCATTATGGATGGTGAGTAGGCACTATCTGCAACGGTGCAGGGTAGGACTGTGTTCATCCTCCAGCCAGCATCAACCAACATCTAAGGCTAGATTATGAAGATAGTGAACTATCTTTCATAAAAGAGGCAGTCAACGGCTCATTCCAGTTGATAAGCTATGAAGGTGACTTCTCAGTCAAGACCTTCAGAAAAAGGAAGGTCTCCTCTCAGTGGGAGTACCTCCTCCATGTTGTCATCCATTCTTCATCAAACAAGAATGGAGGATGGGATCAAGTTCCATAAGAACTTTCCTACATACTCCATGGAATGGTCTGGGGATCAAGTTCAGGTATTCACATTTTGTCTTTACAAATTTACTTGCTAACTTAGATTCCTTAGAATATTACACGTTCCTTAGATATGTTCAGCGCATTCTCAACTGTGAACTAGGCTCACAGTTGAGGGGAACATGTAATGTTCTAACATTTGGACAAATGAAGCCTGAAATCTTTAAGATAATAATGAAAACCACTATTGGCTTTTTTAGGCTAGAAACATCCCTTGTCCCAAAAATCTTGTCCCAAAAATATTGGAGCTCCCTGTTCAAGGTGACAACTTGGCAATCGCATCTAATGTTGAACCCACACCTTCTTTATCTTCAACACCCCAACAGCCACAAATCACCATCACCTACCAAAGAAAATCCAAATGAACCCCTACTCTATCTATTCAGATTGAGCAGGCCCTCATATACTCATTCATGCGAGAGGAAGTGGAACCATGAGCTCCTACTTCCCCTAAGGAACAGACCATTCCCATTCCTTCTATGATCAGTGCTGAGGTTCCTCATGCTTAGCCTGATGAGCTCATTACCCTAGCCTTAAGCCTTCATCCTGAGTCTTAAAACATAGATGAACAACCTTCAAGAGAAAGCCACCATCCCCAGCCATTAGAACTCAGCCAACCAATCCCTAACCTAGAATCTATGATGATGAAGATATGGGATCCAGTGAGTACCATGACTCTCTCTTCTCCTTCCTACTCAAGGAGAGATGAGTGCTCTTACTACTCCCATATCTGGCCCACATCATTCACCCATTACTAAGGTGGGCTTCTCTAAATAAGTTCAAGAGGTCCATGTGGAAGAGGCTCTCATTTCTATAAGTGATTACATCCTTAAGACCTCAACCACAACAACCTAACTGCTTGGCACTTCTTATGAAGCTATCATTGTGCAAGTAGGTGATGCTACCAAAAAGGGGAAGAAAGTAACCACAACCATAAAACTTGGTAGCATTGCCCAGAGTACGGACATTGAGGATTCACCACCCTTACTTGCAATTGTCCAGACTCAACAACCTCCTCAAGCCCACATCAATATAGATGCCATAGTTTAAAGTTTATTTAAGGAGGGTGCTGTACAAAGGGCTATGTCACCTCCAACCTACCCTATTGGCAATCCAATAGTAGGATGGAGGTATGACACCGATAAAAGAGCCCTGGTGCTTTCTAGATTCTAGGGTCAACAAGAAGTCTTCAACATCCATACCTTGAGATTCTATGAAAGCTTCCCTCTAGTGGACCTGCCACTTGTCAATCCAAGCCAAAATAGACAATTTGATAGGTTAGCTGAGAGGATTCAAATGAGGTGTCTTAGGAGTTCAAGAGAAGAACCAGCTTATATAGATAGAGGCCAGTAGGGAAAATAATGGGTCAACTAGATACTTAGTTGGACCCTAAGATTAGCTTCAGAGGGGAAACCTCAGTTGTAGGCCCAGCTGTAGAAACTATGAACCTTGAGACTACTCTCCTTCAGCACCCATTACCCTCAGTAAGACACCAGTTGGTGAAGGTGTCTCACAGCCTCTCCCTGGCCAGAGCTCAAGTGCAGAACCAGCTCAAGAAGGCCAAAGCTCTCTCCTCCCGGAGTCACACAGGCAATGCTTGACAAAGGAAAGAAAGTCTTAACTTCATAGGAGATCAAGGAGGAGAAGAGGGAGAGGAAGATGAAGGCAAGGGAAGAGAGGCTGAGAGAAGGTCCTAGTTTCATGCAGGCTGTAATCAGGGCTGCCCATAGGCCAAACACTCAGGAAGATGAGTCAAGGGAAACCAGATTGAACTACCTTACAACTAGGAACTACAATATAGATGAGCTAATCTCTCTTCCCTTGGAAGAACTAAATGAACTAGTAGACACTAAAGTGTCTAGAGAGAGGAAGGAGGTTGAGGTTGCTACTTTGCTCCTTAAGACCAAAGAAGAAAGAAAAAAGAAGAAAACTATATAAAGACCATGTCCTCTCCCCAGTTCAAGAAAGGCCTGAAGTAGAGTCCGTGGCTATTGAGAAAGAAACTCAACTAGGTAGAGAACAAGACAGACAAAATATGATTACCTACTTGAGTGCCACAAGACTCTACTAGGAAACAACTTTAGTCCCTCTATCTTATGAGTACATAGAATTTGAGTATCTTAAGCAGCTGGAACAAGAATCTATCAAAGATAGAAAAGCTGCTAAGAGAAAGATGAGTGAGGAAGCTACGAAATCAAGAGCCACCATCAAAGTTTACCAAAAGAAGTCTGAGGACTGACAAAAGATAGTGATTTTTTTGAAGGTGTATGGGTTCTCTGGAAGGAGGCTTGGTCCCATGTCTGTATGTATAATAGATGAACACATTTGGGTGATCAAGCAGAAGATCAAGAGGGGTGAGCTTCAAGACTTTAATTCTCTACCAAGTCAAGTTGGACCTGAAGCTAAGGTTAATGTTGAACTCCAACAGACAACACTACATGGACCTAGTGCTGATCCATAGCCCACTTCATCTTCTGACCCATAATAGGCTCCTGAACCATCTTCTGAACCTATGAAGCAGAAGAGCCAAACTGAGAAGGAAAAAGAAGGAAGACAAGGTGATCAAGACCAAACTTCTCAGTTGAAATACAGAAAGAGGAAGTGGATGGCCATCAGAAGAGACTTATAAAAGAAGAAGAAAAAGTAAGGCATCCACCTCTGTACCTCAGGATGAGTTAGAACATCCTGAGGTTGAACCAAAAGAGGCTGCTCAACCAACTCCTTTAGTTGTAAAGCCTCTTACTACTGAGAGACCTATCATGTCTTGGTTATACTCTCAAAACCCAGACAGATGGTATGCCATAAGTGATCAAGGACGTCCACAAGTAATCTTCTTGCAAAACATACTTGACCTCCCTGCTCATGATCTCTTGGACATCAAGAGATACTATGAGAGCTTGAAAAATCCAGACCAATAGATGAAGAGAGGAATGGCTTTGATTCTAATGATAGCTATACACAAGTGAAGAATCAAGACTTATAGAAATCTTCATGTTTTGATAACATCAGCCTAGGGGGAGTTTGTAAGAGTTATCTTAGACGCTGATGCTAACCAAAGATCTCTCAGCATGCAACTGAAGTATAAGAAAGTAACTTTGGAAGATTTGACCATACACAAAGAATATTTACTAAGTGTCAAATCTTTTAAAGCCAAAGACATAAATCTTTTGAAGCCAAAAGTAAAGTCTTCCAAAGCTTGAAGACAAAGTCTTCTGAAGCTTGAAGACTGATTTCTTCCGAAGACTTAGAAAACCTATGCCCCTGATACACTTTTGACAAAATTTGAACTAATTTTTACTGCCAGCTCTGAATACTCACCAACTTATACAAGTTGGTGATTATCTCCATACTTTTGCCAACTATACATTATGGTGTCTGTGTTTGTAACTTTTCGCTCTTGTACTTTTATCCTTCTTGTAATATCTTAGGATGTGAGCTATGGCATGTCATAGTCACAAGTCAAAAGACAATCTACCTTTTGACTTAACATTGATCTTGTTGTCTGGATTAGTGTCAAGCTGGCCTTCAAAGCATGGCTTGTAACACCCGGATTTTTTTAGAATAAAAGTGAAGAAAAGAAGGAAATGCAATTAAACCTAAATAGAGGGGTTAAAAGTGTGCAAGGTATAAAATATAATATAATTTTGTACAAAAGCAACATAGCCGCTCATTCCATGTTACTTTTCACTTTTTCTGCTGATTGTAGAGAGAGAAAGAAGCAGAGAAGCTTTCGAGTTTTGAAGAAGAAGAACAAGGAGATCGAATTCAAGGTAAGAATTCATCGTTTTAAGTTGTTCTTGGCCGGCCTATGCCTCGGTTGTATGCTTATGTGTGTTTGTTTGTGTTTGTTTGTGTTTGGGTTGTGTTTTGTTGGGTTTTAGGTGTGTGAACTTATTTAATTTGGGTTTGAAGGAAGTCTTGCCCGAAAGATTGCATAAGGTGAGTTCTAGATCCCCGGTTTCTATGTTTTAAACCTGTTTTGGGGCTGGAATTGCATGTAACTAACTTTTTAATATGTCCAATATTTTGTACCGTAAGTTTGGCTCTGTTCTTTTAGTGGGTGTGTTAGGGCCTGCATGTTTTGCTCGATTTATGTGGTTGTATGCTTGTTCTAAGAGATTAGCATGCTAGATTGGTGTGATGAATGTATAAGAATGAGGATTAGGAACTGATTATAGTGTAAGATGCGGTTTCAGGTTAGTTGATCATCCGCATTAAGTTTGAAAATTTGCATAAGTGTTTTTCATCCGCATTAGTTAAGTCTTAATCCGCATTTGATGAACACATCGACTATTTTGTTCACCCGCATTTGCTAAGTGTTCATTCGCATTTGTTGTATGTTCATCCGCATTTGTTTGTCCATGCGCATTTGCTTCAGTCATCCGCATTTGGTTCATGCGCACTTCATTGGACGAAATATTTTCTGAAAATTTTCATGTGCTTTATGCATGCGCATTCGCTACAGTCTTCATGCGCATTTCTTTGGGACACTTAGAATATTTTCTGAGGTGTTCATCCGCATTTGGTTACTCATCCGCATTTGTCTATTCATCCGCATTTGGTTACTCATCCGCATTTGTCTATTCATCCGCATTTGGTTACTCACCCGCATTTGTCTGTTCATCCGCATTTGTTTGCTCATCCGCATTTCTCTAAGGGGACAGAATTTTCTGAGATTTTGGGATGTAGAGCTTAAGGGTTAAGAAATGAGGTTTTATGGGGGACTGTGCTTGTTTACGATTTGCATGCTTTGTATGCTGTTGTGATGATGTTGTTCCATGTTATGTTTATGTCGTGACCTTACGTGGTGTGACATATGAATATGCCTATGTAAAGTAGTACTTAACGAAAGTGGAAGATAACTAAAGAGAAGTAAGAAAGAATGAATGCATTCATTAATGAACGATCAGAAGTAAGAAAAGTCTTGCAAGCACTGTAAGGAGGTTCACACCCAATGAAGGGTGTTAGCTCAACGGTGTGCGGGTTAGCTACCCCAGAAGGATGCATACTGGGGTCTAGTCTTTGTGACTGACCACATGTATGGGACCATTATGGCTTACCCCGGTGCTGGTGCCCGCCTAGTGCATGATGTTTGAAGTCTATTTATAGTCTTCGACCTAGTACCCGCCTTATGCATGATGTTTGGGGTATAGCACATGGCATTGGTCCAAATGATGATACCCCGGTGCTGGTGCCCGCCTAGTGCATG
Organism: Flaveria sonorensis; assembly: GCA_025506505.1. NCBI lineage: Eukaryota > Viridiplantae > Streptophyta > Magnoliopsida > Asterales > Asteraceae > Flaveria > Flaveria sonorensis. The sequence goes on from CM046434.1 coordinate 34,909,204, forward strand.
ACGTTTGAAGTCTATTTATAGTCTTTGGCCCAGTACCTGCCTTGTGCATGATGTTTGGGGTATAGCTCAAGGCATTAGCCTGGAGCATAGAGAAGTGAAAGTAATAATGGATGAATGAAATGTACGATAAGAAAGAGAATGAATGAATGTAAGTTGACGATGATGAAAGATAATAATGAGCTTATCTATTTGTACGTATGATGTATGATCGCTTACGAAAGTAAAGTACGGTTTTAAACGAAAGAAAAGTATTTTATTTATAAAACTAGAACTCACTCAGCAACGCTGACTTTTATGTAATTTCCAGTTGGCAGGTAACGTTGCTGAGGATGGCACAGGGCAGCTACTTGGCGTTTTTGGGATGGCATCCATTTCATGACAAATGACTTTTTTGTAATGTAACGCAAACGATGAGATTTTTGTAATGGATAACAATGATTGAATTGTCTTCCAAAAGTGGTCATTAATATAAGAAATGGTTTGTTCAGTATTCCGCTGCGATGTTTTAGCAAATGTAAATATATGTTCTATGTTTTATGCGCGATGATTGACCAGCTGTAAGCGTTTCGGTAATGGGGCCTTACATGGCTGGTTGTAGGTTGTAGTATAAAGTATCTCATGTAACCAGTCTTAGGACTAAGCATTGTAACACTTGTAAAATTACTTGAGAGCAATATAAATCATCCTTGAAAACCAATTCTTGTGTTATTGAGTTCTTTACTTGTTTGTTATTTGTTTCCTTGCATGGTTCCCTATTGGATCTAGTAGGTGGATATTCTTCAACCGTGAAACTGTTGCATAACCATAACCAGTCCTACAAATTTCGTCCTTTAGACTAACGTCTATTAATTTTTTATGTTAAATATATTCATGTGCAAAGCACACGAGGGAATTTTTTCCATTTATCCTATTTCATTTGTCTTTATTAATAACAATTAAAAACACCCTACTATCTCTCTACACTCTCTTTACTCACTCACTCACTCTCTCTCTCTCTCTCTCTCTCTCTCTCTATATATATATATATATATATATATATATATATATATATATATATATATATATATATATATATATATATATATATATATATATATATAGACACACACACACATACTAGGAACACCTAATGTGATGAACACTAGCGACCAACCACCACACACCACTGTCAACTACTACACAATTTCTCTACTCTCCTAGGTGTAATGTAGTTGCGTCTGTGTGAAGCTCTTCATCGACTATACAATGCAGAATTAAAACAGACACTTACTGGACATGATGATAAAGACGATGCTTGCGTGGGAGGCATAATCTTCGACGTGATGATAGGAAGAGATTTGACACTTATTGCTATTAGCTTCTTCATTTTTGGTTGACTCATCAATCATGGGGGGGGGGGGGGGGTTGGAAATCTTATTGTTTGTTCAATCAAAAAGAAGAACAATCTTGCATTTTAGGGGCGATGACCTTTAAAAAGATTAATTAGGTCAACTTTTGTATACTTGTTTATACAAGTTAGATAGGCTGATTGATTGTTCTTTTAGGTTAAGTATGAAAATCATAATAGCTATGAAGATGATAAAGTGTTGGGAGATGATGAAGATTAGAGAAAGATGTGAACATAAGGAAAAGTAGAGAGAGACGATGAAGATGAGAGAGATAAAGGGGTTTTACTTTTTAATAATTATTTAAACTTTATTAATTTTTTTATAGTTTAAGAGATTACATAAATGACCCTTTTAGGTTAAAAAACTCAAAATGCCCTCACATGATATTTACGTGATCTGAGTTAATGGTTAACACTAACGAAAGTTAGCTTATAGGACAAAATCTATTACAAAGTATTTACATAAAGGATGTTTAGCATACGTTTTGAAGATAAGGGATGATACATGCAATTTTATTTAATCATAAATGACATTTTCTGTAATTTTATCTTTTATTAATAACAATATCTAGATAATCTAAAATAAGTATATCACAATTTACACATTATAGGACTTGAACCCCTAACCAATTGGTAGTAAGAATACATGACCAAAATATGGATTCATGACCCTATGGTTAAGTAAGATATAGGTCAGGATCATTACAAAGGAACTTTTTATTTTCAGAACCAAAATAACCATTGATTTACATAAATGTAAATTACGAATAAATGTAAGTTAAGGGTGGTGATATTTAGTTGTTTTACATATTTTATTATTCATGTCTGATGAACACATATGTAAGTTAGCTCAAGTATCAACAGACTTAATTTACATTTATGTATATCAGTGGGTCTTTGGTTTTGAAAATAAAAAGTGCTTCTGTAATGATCCTAACCTAATAACATATTATTCATATATTAAAGAGGTAATAATATGAAAGATTTGTGTGGTGATGTCTAATTTTACTTTTGGTCCCTAAGTATAAATAATTACAAGGTTCAAATGTATGCACGAAGGTAACAGAAAAGGTCATTTTGCTATGGGCGAGGTGTTAACTTTTCAGTTATTTTTTTAAAATGACTAAAATATCCTTACAATAAAAAATAAAACATAAATATAAATCAATGTATTTTAAAATATGATATGTGGACCCTAATACCCTCTACTTCCCCTCCCATGGTAGTTGGCTCAACACCACCTACCTCAACCATGGATGCCACCCTCCTACACAAGAAGACCATCGGTCGCCACCACTCTACTCATCTCTCTCCCTATTTAGTTGGTCAAACCTAGGCATTAAAAAATCAATAAAAGCTGAGTAGAATTTATTAGAGATCGAGGCATCAATTTAGTTGGAACAGATCTAGGCATCGATTAAATTGATCTCCACCATCGATTGAATCACACTCCCCCAAGCTTGTAACGAAATAAGCAAAATAGTTTTTGCTATAATGGTGGTAATGATTTATTGTTGATGGGGATGAACTAAATTATGTTAGTTGGTTAGTGGTTGCTATGGTTGTCCGACCTTTAACGTGTTAATGTTCCAAAGGATGGGAAGGTTAAGGTGGTCGTGGTTCAGACGTTGACCAAATATTATAGGGGCTTGTTCTTAAACGATGGTAATAAAATAATATGACAAGAGATTGACGAATCTGGTAGGAGTGGTTTAGTACCAATCACCAGGTATGGTGACTGCTCTACTGTCTAAAGTGGTGGTGATTGACGGTGGTGATGGTAGATTGAGAGAATGAAAAAGGAAGGAAGATATGGGGTGGGGTGGGGGTATGGTGGGGTTACATACCTTTTATTATATATTTTTAATTGAAAATACGATAGGTCACAAATATTTAACTGAAAATTAACTTTTTTATTTCCTAACACTAAGGGTAATTTGGTCATTTTGTATAAAACTGAAAAATTAAACCCCCATCCATGATAGAGACCTTTTATGGTACATAGCTTCAAACATTCCTTGTAATTTCTCATACTTAAGAACTAAAGGTGAAACCAAGCCTTGCCACATGGACCTTCCTTGTAATTAAATCTATATTAAAAGACAATTAACTTGTTCCTATCAAATTCTAGAGCTTTATTCTTCTCACTTCATGCCATGCTCGAAGCAACATGTAAACCTACTGTGAAACAAAGATTTAGAGAATGATCCAAAGGCTTTAGTAACATTAGTAACACATGTAATGTAAATGATGCCATAAGGATGTACTTATAAAGCCGAATGTCATTTATACTACTCATAGGAACATAGAGCTACAAACTCTATGGAACATGTAATGCAGTATGGGTATACCACACACACCAACGATCTAATATAATCATAACCAATATCCCAGGACCAGTCATACACTTCCTAATATGGCCTTGTTTACCTTACAAATATGAATAATATGCCATGATTTAGGCTTACCATCATGGTCAGTGCCACAATACCGTGCTTGCAGTCATCCCTACCAGTAGGTAAGATTTGGTACAAGATCTTAAAATAAGAATGGTGTTGTGTAACAACCGGAAATTTAAAAAAAAAAAGAAAAGAAAAGAGAAGTGTAAAGAAAGAAAGGTGAAATAACCCAAGTTAAGGGGTAAAAGTTGTGCAAGAGGCAAACTTTATTATAATTATGTTTAAGAGGTGGGCATGGCCGCCCACACCCCTGCTCCACCCAACTGCTCGACTGCAAAAGAAGAACATCAGAGTTTTTCCATCGGTTTTAGAGAGGAGAAGAAGAAGATCAACTTGAAGGTTAGTTTTTCATGTGTTTTGTTCGGTTTCAGCTGAATTTTCAGCTTTTGGACCGAGTCTTATGTGTTTCTCTATGTTCGGTGTGTGTTTTTGGTGTGTTTAAGCATTTGAACTCTAAGTGCTCTCGAGTTTGGAGGAGTTATACTCTAAGGCTGCTGTAGGTGAGTTCTAGATCCCTGATTTTTCTGTTTTAAACTTTTTTTGTGGCTGAAATGCATAAAATTATCATTTTTGCAACTCTCAGTGTGTGTAACCGTATGTTACCCCCTGTTTTATGTGGGTGTGTGTGTTTGTGAATGTTTTGACTGAATATTATGGTTGTTTGCTGTTCTAAGTGCTTAATATGCTAGATTTGGGCTAAGAATACGTTAGGATGATGAATGGGAACTGAAATTAGTATAAGTTAGAATAGGTGAACTGCCCATTCGCCTAACATTTTTGCCCATGCGCCTAACACTTGCCCATGCGCCTGCATAGTAATCATACGCCTAAGTTCTGCCCATGCGCCTAAGTGTTTGCCCATACGCCCAAGTTGCCCATGCGCCCAAGTTTCCCATGTGCCTAAGTTTCCCCATATGCCCAAGTACCCATGCGCCTGCATAGTACTCTTGCGCCTACATAGTACCCATGCGCCTAAGTTTTTCCCATGCGCCTAAGGTTTTTCCCCGTGCGCTCAAGTTTTCCCATGCGAACAACTACCTGTACGCCTACATAGTGCCCATGCACCCACATAGTGCTCATGCGCCTAAACTGACTTAGGATTTTTCTGAAATTTTGGGAAATAGAAATTAATGATTGGGCTCTAGAATGTTTTGGCGGTTTATGTTTGTTCATGTTATGCATGTTTGTGGCATGTTATTAATGTTCCTTATTACGTGACTTTACATGGTGTGTTAATGCTCTTATACTAAAAGTATTATCATAAAAGAAGTGGAAGATTAAAAATAATGAAAAGTGGAACATAACAAATGAATGGAAGTCTTGCAAGCAAATTTAAAGAGGTTCACTACTCATTAAAGAGTTGTTAGCTCAACTGTGTGTGATGTAGCGTGCGATCTTGCCTAACCCATTAGGGTATACACACAGGGTGGTCAGTCTTGGTGACTGATCCATACGTGCGAAACGGGATCCTTGTCGCTTAACACCAAGACTGAGGTGGCTTTGTGCCTAATGATGGGGTATAGCTTATGACAAGATCTAGATAGAAGTGAAAGATAATGAAAAAGTGCGAAACGAATGATTATGAATGATGATAAAAGATAATAATGATATTATCAAGATGTATGTATGTTGTATGATCACGAAGGAAAGTAAAGGAAAGGTTTTTTACTAAAGGTAAAGTATTTTATTATTTTAAACTAGAACTCACTCAGCAACACTGACTTTTTATGTATTTTCAGTTGGTAGGTAGCCTGTTGCTGAGGATGGCACAAGGGTGAAGCTACTTGGTGGGCAAAGACTGGCATCCATTTCATGAACGATAATGATGTTGTTTTGTAATAAAAATAAGTGATATTTTGTAATCTTTTAAATGACGATGTATTACTTGGCAAATGTATTTATTAAATCATGAAATGGTTTTTTGATGAATTATTCCGCTGCAATGTTTTATTTACTTAATAAATCTTAATATGTTTTGATATAAATGAAGTTATGATGACCAACTGTGGGTCCCGGGAATGGGGCCTTACAAGTTGGTATTAGAGCCAAAGTTTAAGAGAAATGGGTAAATATTTTCAAAACCTAAACTTAAATTAAGAATGGGACTGAATGGAGGGATGCCAGCCTGATTAGCTACGTACCATCAGGTAATTTGTTTTCTTAAGGTTAACCGGTATTATGTGTGCGTGCTATCATATTTATGTGCTCTTAGTATATTTGGATATTGATGTAGTCAGGATAGGAAATGCTTGGGGGATGAAGAGTAAAGTAAGTGGCTAATCACAACTGGCCACTGTAATTAGGGACTTACTATACTTAACATAATCTGAGCTATTACCTTGAATGACCATGTTGGTGTTTGAATATTATAGTGTTTAGTGGATGGCGGGTGGTAGATCTTCGAAGGCTTCCTGAGGAGGTATGCAGGGTGGTCGTGGTGCTGGACCACGTGTCGCAAGAAACAAGGCTAAGGCTGCTGAGACGGCTCCTGAAGAGCCCGAGCTTCATCACCAGGAAGGCGGTGATAAGAGTGCTAATCTGAGAGCCTCTGTGAAAGAGGCAGTGGTGGAGGAAGTTCATCAGGTCATGCAGACGATCCTGCCATCTGTGGTGACCGAGCTTATTCGTGCTATGAGGGAGGATCTAAAGAAAGAGAAGGAGGAGAGGAGGTGGACTGTTGGGAGAGGTTCAGGTGAAGGGGAGCAACCTGAAACTGAGATGGTTGTCTCCAGTGACGAAGAAGAAGTGGAAGTATTGCAGGAAACTGCCAAGGGGTGTAGTTATGGGGCATTTCAAAGATGCAAGCCCCCGACTTTTGATGGTAACAGGAATGCTGCTGCTGCTCATCGATGGGTGAGGGAGATGGAGGCTGTGTTGGATATCAGCGAATGTAGGGAGGATCAAAAGGTGAAGTTTGCTACCCACTCATTCGTGGACTCGGCTTTATGTTGGTGGGACAATATTGTCCAGGCTGAGTGTAGCAGGGCTGTTGGGAGGATGAGGTGGAGTGAACTGAAGAAGATGGTGATCGAGGGGTTTTGTCCTTATAGGAAGCTTGACAAGATTGAGAGAGAGTTCCTACAGCTGGAGACGGGAACTATGACACACCAGCAATACACGATTAAGTTCAATGAGATGGCAAGGCTGGTACCGGATCAGGTGATGCTGGTGTCAAGGAAGATCAAGAGGTATATCCAGGGTTTGTTGGCAGCTATCCGCAGGCACATGATCGCCGCCCGGCCGAGTACTTTTAGGTTGGTGGTTGATCTGGCAGGGAGGTTGTGTGACGAGAGAGACGTGGCAGTGGTAAAGGTGAGTAAGATGGGTGGTGGTGACAGGAACTGGAATGGGAAGCGGTTTGGTCATGGTGGTTTCACTCCAAATAACAAGAGGGCAAGGGTGGATGATCGAAGGGTAGTAACATCAGGTACGGGGATGAAGAGGTGTGGTTAGTGCGGGAAGGAACATACATGGGAGTGTAAGAGGGGACTGAATCTCTGCTTCAAGTGTGGGAAGCCCGGTCATATGGCAAGAGAGTGTGGGGTGATGAGGTGTTATAACTGTGGTGAAGAGGGCCATCTGAGCAGGGATTGCAAGAGGTCAAGGGCCAAGAGCTTTGGGGTGAAGAAAGTGGTTGAGAAGGAGGGACCGAAGGCAAAAGACAGAGCATTCACGATGACCCGGGAGGAGGCTAGGGTGGACCCTGATGTCGTGTCAGGTACGTTCCTAGTGAACCAAACTTGTGCCTCTGTACTATTTGATTATGGTGCTAGTAAGAGTTTTATTTCTGCTTCCATCTGTGCTAAGTTGCCTGTTAGGACTAGAAAGATTGATGAACCCTCCGATTTAGAAACTGCCATTGGTAAGTCTACTAGGATTTCTGATCTGATAAAGAATTATGACATAGAGTTGAAAGGTCATAGGTTTTATGCTAAATTATTCGTGATGCCCCTAGGCGGGTTCGATGTGGTTCTTGGGATGCATTGGTTAGTAGCCTATGAGGAAAATATTATGTGTCGCAAGAAGATGATCCGATTGACTGCCTCTGATGGGAGTTCGGTGACGATCTACGGTGATCGAGTTACTATGGTTGCGAAGGTGATTTCGATGGTGGTGGTAGAGAAGTGCATGAAACATGGATGTAGTGCCTATCTGGCTTATGTGAAGGATGTGGATGCGTCAGTACTACAATTGTCTGACGTACCAGTTGTGTGTGACTTTCCAGACGTGTTCCCAGAAGATTTATCAGGTGTGCCACCGGATTGCAAGATCGAGTTCCAGATCAACTTGATACCTGGTGCTCAACCTATTGCCAAGGCACTGTATCGATTGGCTCCGTCTGAGATGAAGGAACTGATGGTTCAGTTGCAAGTGTTGTTGGACAAAGGGTTCATTCGATCGAGTATCTCTCCTTGGGGTCCTCCGGTCTTGTTTGTAAAGAAGAAGGACGGTAGTATGAGGATGTGCATCGACTACCATGAGTTAAAAAAGTTGAACGTGAAGAACCGGTATCCGTTACCGAGGATTGATGACTTATTTGATCAGCTCCAAGGTGCCAGTTGGTTCTCAAGGATAGATCTCTTATCTGGTTACCATCATTTGAAGGTGAAGCAGTAGGATATACCTAAAATAGCTTTTCGCATGCGTTATGGACACTACGAGTTTCTCGTTATGTCTTTTGGTCTAACTAACGCGCCAGCTACCTTTATGGATTTAATGAACCGGGTGTGTCGGCCGATGTCAGATAAATCAGTGATTGTGTTTATTGATGATATCTGATTTATTCGAAGAGCGTAGAAGACCATGCCGGTCACATTCGTGAGGTATTGGAGACACTTAGAAGAGAGAAGCTGTATGCTAAGTTCTCCAAGTGCGCTTTCTGGTTGTGCGAGGTTCAGTTTTTGGGTCATGGGGTAAATTCCGAAGGGACCATGGTAGACCCTGCAAAGGTGGAGGCGGTGATGCAATGGAAGACTCCAAAGATGCCATCCAAGATCTATAGTTTCTTGGGTTTAGCAGGCTATTACAGGAGATTCATTCAAGACTTTTCTAAGATAGCCTCACCATTGACCAAGCTGACCCGCAAGGATGTGAAGTTTGTATGGGGTCTAGAACAGGAGAATACTTTTGAATAGTTAAAGACAAGATTGACTCAAGCTCCTGTCTTGACATTACCCAAAGGGATTGAAGACTTAGTGGTCTATTCAGATGCTTCTTATTCAGGATTGGATTGCGTACTGATGCAACGGGGAAGGGTTATAGCCTATGCATCCTGACAGTTGAAAATCCATAAGGCTAGTTACCCTACTCATGACTTGGAGCTAGCGGCTGCGGTCTTTGAATTGAAGATTTGGAGGCACTACTTGTATGGGACGAAGTGCACTATCTTCACTGACCATAAGAGCTTGAAATATTTCTTTGAGTAGAAGGACCTCAATATGAGGCAAAAGAGGTGGTTAGAGTTGATCAAGGATTATGATTGTGAGATCCACTACCATCTGGGCAAAGCCAACGTAGTGGCGGATGCCTTTAGCCGAAAGGAGAGACTCGAGCCAATCCGGGTGAAAGCTTACCAGTTGGCGATGACCTCCGATGTGATGGCACATGTTAAGGAATTTCAAGATGAGGCGCTAAAGGAAGACCTAATCAACTCCAAAAGAATGAAAGGTCTAGTCTCGGAGTTGGGTGAGAATACTCTTGGAGTTAGAACCCGCTTCGGGTGGATGTGGATCCCTCTTTATAGTGACCTATGGGGGCGAATCATGGATGAAGCTCATAAGACTCGATACTCCATCCAACCCGGTGCTACGAAGATGTATCATGATATGATGAAAGATAACTGGTGGCCGGGTATGAAGCGTGATGTAGCGGAGTATGTGAGTAAGTGCCTTACATGCTTGCAAGTGCAGGCGGAGCATCAGAAGCCATACGGGAAGATCTAACCTTTGGATATACCCGAGTGGAAATGGGAGCACATCACCATGGACTTCATTACGAAGTTACCACGTACGGCGAGGGGGACGATGCCATATGGGTGATAGTTGACCGTTTGATGAAGAGTGCTCACTTTCTACTGATCTGCGAGACATATTCCTCTGAGAGGTTGCCGGATCTATTCATCAAAGAGATCGTGACACGTCATGGTGTACCAGTGTCTATCGTGTCTGACCGTGACACTCGATTTACATCCAAGTTTTAGAAGAGATTTCATGATGCGATTGGGACGAGGTTGCACATCAGTACGGCTTATCATCCTTAGATGGATGGTCAGTCAGAGAGAACTATACAGATGCTTGATGATATGCTCGAAGCATGTGTTATTGATTTTGGAGAAAGTTGGGACGAACACTTACCGTTAGCCGAATTCTCATACAACAACATCTATCATGCCAGCATTGGTATGCCACCATATGAGATGCTATATGGTAGGTAGTCTAAAACGCCCGTATGTTGGGGTGACATTGAACAGAAGGAGTTGGGAGCGTTGAAGTGATCGAGGCTACAACTAAAAAGTTGGAGAAGATCAAGAACTTTATGAAGGCGGCAAAAGATAGGCAAATGTCGTATGCTGACAAGATGCATAGACCGATTGAATTCAAGGTGGGTGATAAAGTTATGCTGAAGGCTTCACCTTGGAAGGGGATCATTCGGTTCAGAAAGTGGGGTAAGCTGAGCCCGAGGTATATAGGACCTTTCCGAATTATTGCTCGAGTAGGAGAGGTGGCCTATAGGTTGGAGCTACCCGATGAGTTAAGTGGGATTCATCCAACATTCCATGTATCTCATTTGAGAAAGTGCTTAGCCGACGAGGATATGATTGTGCCACTGGAGGAAATTGAGGTAGATGAACAGCTCAGATACATAGAGCAACCAGTGGCAATCATTGACAGAAAGGAGAAGAGATTACGGAATAAAGTGGTTCCACTGGTGCGAGTACAGTGGAGGCATAGGAAGGGATCCGAGTCTACGTAGGATGAAACCTATATAAGGGGGGTGGACTTGTAACACCCAAAAATAAAAAAAAAAAAGAAAAGAAAAGAAAAGAGAAGTGTAAAGAAAGAAAGGTGAAATAACCCAAGTTAAGGGGTTAAAGTTTTGCAAGAAGCAAACTATATTATAATTATGTTTAAAAGGTGGGCATGGCCGCCCACACCCCTGCTCCACCCAACCGCTCGATTGCAAAAGAAGAACATCAGAGTTTTTCCGTCGGTTTTAGAGAGAAGAAGAAGAAGATAGACTTGAAGGTTAGTTTTTTGTGTTTTGTTCGGTTTCAGCTGAATTTTTAGCTTTTGGACCGAGTCTTATGTGTTTCTCTGTGTTTGGTGTGTGTTTCTGGTGTGTTTAGGCGTTTGAACTCCAAGTGCTCTTGATTTTGGAGGAGTTTTACTCGAAGACTGCTATAGGTGAGTTCTAAATCCACGATTTTTCAGTTTTAAACTTGTTTTGGGGCTGAAATGCATATAAATTTTCATCGTTACAACTCCCAGTGTGTGTAACTGTATGTTACCCCATGTTTTATGTGGGTGTGTGTGTGTTTGTGAACGTTTTGACTGAATATTGTGGTTGTATGCTATTCTAAGTGCTTAATATGCTAGATTTGGGCTAAGAATGCATTAGGATGATGAATGGGAATTGAAATAAGTATAAGTTAGAATAGGTGAACTGCCCATGGGCGTAACATTTTTGCCCATGCGCCTAACACTTGCCCATGCACCTGCATAGTACTTATACGCCTAAGTTCTGCCCATGCGCCTATGTGTTTTCCCATGTGCCCAAGTTGCCCATGCGCCCAAGTTTCCCATGCGCCCAAGTTTCCCCATGCGCCCAAGTACCCAAGCGCCTGCATAGTACTCATGCGCCTACATAGTACCCATGCGCCTAAGTTTTTCCCATGCGCCTAAGGTTTTTCCCCATGCGCCCAAGTTTTCCCATGCGCCCAACTACCCGTACGCCTGCATAGTGCCCATGCGCCTAAACTGACTTAGGATTTTCTAAAATTTTAGAAAATAGAAATTAATGATTGGGCTCTGGAATGTTTTGGTGGTTTATGTTTGTTCATGTTATGCATGTTTGTGGCATGTTATTGATGTTCCTTATTACGTATTATTATGTGACTTTACATGGTGTGTTAATGCTTTTATACGAAAAGTATTATCATAAAAGAAGCGGAATATTAAAGATAATGAATACTGGAACATAACGAATGAATGAAAGTCTTGCAAGCAAATTTAAAGAGGTTCACAACTCATTGAAGAGTTGTTAGCTCAACTATGTGCGATGTAACGTGCGATCTTGGCTAACCCATGAGGGTATACACACTGGGGGGTCAGTCTTGGTGACTGATCCATACGTTCGAAAAGGGATCCTTGTCGCTTAACCCCAAGACTGAGGTGGCTTCGTGCCTAATGATGGGGTATAGCTTATGACAGGATCTAGATCGAAGTGAAAGATAATGAAAAAGTGCGAAATGAATGATTATGAACGATGATAAAAGACAATAATGATATTATCAAGATGTATGTATGTTGTGTGATCACGAACGAAAGTAAAGGAAAGGTTTTTTACTAAAGGTAAAGTATTTTATTATTTTAAACTTGAACTCACTCAGCAACGCTGGCTTTTTATGCATTTTCAGTTGCCAGGTATCTTGTTGCTGAGGATGGCATGAGGGTGAAGCTACTTGGTGGGCAAAGATAGGCATCCATTTCATGCACAATAATGATGTTGTTTTGTAATACAACTAAGTGATATTTTGTAATCTTTTAAACGACAATGTATTACTTGGCAAATGTATTTATTAAAGCATGAAATGGTTTTTTGATGAATTACTCCGCTACAATTTTTTATTTGCTAAATAAATCTTAATATGTTTTGATACAAATGAGGTTATGATTGACCAACTATGGGGTCCCGGGAACGGGGCCTTACATGTTGCAACAATAAATCTCAAATGTGTGTCTCCTAGGGTTTACTAAATTCCAAATCATATTTATCATGAGGACATGCGATAATGAGTACAATTTAATTTAATTTCTGGTGCATGAGTTTCAAAGTTTAGCCTAACACTAATCAATCGTGAAAATAAAAGACAACCAAATGAGTCACATCAATATCATAAAGACATTTAAGAGTTCCAAAGGCATGTGAACATCAAAGGGGTTTATAGCAATCAAATATGATAACAATACGTGGTGGGGTAATATCCATACATTAGATGTTCAAAATAATTTTTTCTTACTATAAATTTGTCTTATCACATAAATTAGATTAGGGTGAGCAAGTTTTAGATTTAGTTGAAAATACCCGAAACTCAGATCGAAAGAATAATGAAACTGGTCTGACATGTTGCACTAGGGTTGGTCTTCACTTCACATATATTCTAGTTCTTGGGTCAGCTACAACTTAATCTTGAAGTTAGGACCAAGGATAACTGATCTTAAAAAACCCAAACCAGCGACATGGCAAACATGTAACATTTAGGGTTAAGGTGACTCAATGGTACCACAGATGTTGACGAAGGTGAATATTAGGAATAAAATATTAACGGGGTTGTTCCTCTAAACATTTTCTTAAGTAGTACATATATGAAAAATTTATAAAAAGCACCGCTATTTAGTTATTTTGTTTAATTTTAGATTTACATCAAACTACGGTCGCCAGATTGTGAAGGCTTAAACCAGATTGATGACGTGAAGAAATCTATGATAAAGACTGTGAGGTGTTAGTTAGCAGATAGATTACTTTTCTTATCAAATTAGTACTACAATAAATATCCTTTTGTTTTACTCTCAAAGCTTGTCAGACTTTAGAAAAAGCAAAAGTCACTATCACATACTTATGATTATCTTTTAATTTATACTCTTGAATCATGTTAAGTTCTACATTTTGTTATGAAGGATGCATCTTCTAAGACTCTAAATTTGAGCATCATCTTGCTTTAATTGGCTAACAAAAAGAAAAGTAACAAATTTACAATCAAATAGAGTCGTTTAGGGGCACACAACACTGGTGGAAGATAACACAACTTAGTCTTGGTCTTTTACTGCATACCTGAAGCACCAAACTTGGAAACAGTCTTTAACTAAAACAAATAAGTATGTTTGTCGATCAATTTTTTATATGCTTTCCGGTCTTAGGTCGATTTGAGGTTTATCTAGGTCAGACAGTTTCTCTCGTATGCTTTGTCTTATTTCTTATCGATATTCTTGTAACACCCGGAAATTTAAAAGAAAATAAGAATAAAAGAAGAAAAGGTGAAACGTCCCAAGTCAAGGGGTTAAAGCTGTGCAAGCGGCAAACTTGCACCTTTATGACATTTAAAAGAAGTATGGCAGGCCACACTTCTCCCTTTACAGGCATTTCTCGACTGCAAGAGAGAGAGAGAGAGGAGCTGCAAATCGATTTCTAAGAGAGAAGGAGGAAGATTTGCTTGTAGGTAAGGTTTTCTTACGTTTCCTGTTCGGTTTCAGCTATGTTCGAGCTGCTGGACTGATTCTTGTATGTTTTTGTGTGTTCGGTTGTGTGTTTTTTGTGTTTAGGTGTTTGAACTCCAGGTTGCTCTCGGGTTTGGAGAAGCTTTACTCGAAAGCTACTAGAGGTGAGTTTTAGATCCCCAGTTTTACTTGTTTTAAACTTGTTTGGGACTGAAATGCATAGTACCTACTATTTTACAACCGACAACATGATCTGATATGTGTTTTTGCACCCGTTGTGAGTGTGGGTGTGTGTTTTTGAATGTTTGATCGAGTTCTATGATTATATGCTTGTTCTAAGTGTTTAGCATGCTAAATCTAGGCTAAGAATGCATAAGAATGAGGATTTGGAACTGAATATAGCATAAGTTGCAACTGCAGGTTAGTTTAGTTCATCCGCATTTATATTTGAATATTTGCATAAGTGTTTTGTTCAGGCGCATTTGCTACAGTTATCATGCGCATTTCTTTTGTTCATGTACATTTGCTACAGTGTTCAGCCGCATTTGTTTCAGTCATTCGCATTTAGTTCATGCGCATTTCCTGACACTTCGAATATTTCTTAGTATGAACATCCGCATTTGGTTCATGCGCATTTCCTGACACTTAGAATATTTCTGAGTATGAACATCCGCATTTGTTCATCTGCATTTCTTTTGTTCATCCACATTTGTCTGTTCATCCGCATTGGTTTGCTCATCCGCATTTCCATAAGGACTTAAATTTTCTGAGATTTGGGGAAGTAGGATTTAAGTGCTAAGAAATGATGTTTTATGATGGCTTATGCTTGTTTATATGTATGCATTGTATGATGATGTTGTCTCATGTTATGTATGATGTGACTTTACGTGGTGTGTTATGCTTATGAATGTAAAGTATTATATAATGAAAGTGAAGACAACGTTAACAAAGTGGAACATAATGAATGAATGAAAGTCTTGCAAGCAAATTAAAAAGGGAGTTCACAACTCAATGAAGGGTTGTTAGCTCAACTGTGTGGGGTTTAGCTAACCCATGTGAATTCACACGGGGGGTCAGTCTTTGTGACTGATCAAGACGTGCGAAAACGGGATCCTTGTCACTTGACCCCAAAAGGGTAGTTGCTTCATGCACAAATGATGCGGCACAGCTTATGACAAGATCCAGATTAAAGTGGAAGATAATAATGAAAGAAAGTACAAAAACGAACGATTATGAACGATGATAAAAGATAATAATGATATTATCAAGATGTACGTATGTTGTGTGATCAAGAACGAGAGTAAAGGAATGGTTTTTACTAAAAGTAAAGTATTTTATTATATAAAACTAGATTTCACTCAGCAATGCTGACTTTTATATGCATTTTCAGTTGGCAGGTAATGTTATTGCTGAGGATGGCACAAGGGTGAAGTTACTTGGCGGGCAAGGACTGGCATCCATCTCATGCAATAATAATGATGTTGTTTTGTAATGAAACTAATTGATCTTTTGTAATTTTTTAAACAACGATGTATTACTTGGCAAATGTATTTATTAATGCATGAAATGGTTTTTGATGAATTATTCCGCTATAATCTTTTATTTACTTAATAAATCTTAATGTGTTTTGATATAAATGATGTTATGAATGACCAACTTTGGGGTTTCTGGGAACGAGGCCTTACAAGTTGGTATCAGAGCCAAAGTTTAAGAGAATTGGGTAAATTATTTTGCAAAACCTAAACTTAAACTGAAAATAGGGCCAAATGGAAGGATGCCAGCCCAAGTAGCTACGTGCCATCAGGTAATATAAAGTGAACCGGTATTATGTGCGTGTTATGAATGACCAACTTTGGGGTTTCTGGGAACGAGGCCTTACAAGTTGGTATCAGAGCCAAAGTTTAAGAGAATTGGGTAAATTATTTTGCAAAACCTAAACTTAAACTGAAAATAGGGCCAAATGGAAGGATGCCAGCCCAAGTAGCTACGTGCCATCAGGTAATTTATTTTCTTAAAGTGAACCGGTATTATGTGCGTGTGCTATCTGATTTATGTACTCTTAGTAGATTTGGATACTGATGTAGTCAGGATAGGAAATGCTTAGGGGATGAAGAGTAAAGTAAGTGGCTAATCATAACTGGCCACTATAATTTAGGACTTACTATACTTGACATAATCTGAGCTATTACTTTGAATGACCGTGTTGGTGTTTGAATCTTATAGTGTTTAGAAATGGCTGGTGGTAGATCTTCGGAGGTTTCTCGAGGTGGAGGTCGTGGTGGACGTGGTGTTGGACCACTCGTCATGAGGAATAGGGCTAGGACTGCTGAAACGGATCCTGAAGAGCCCGAGTTTCATCACCATGGAGGTGGGGATGAGAGCATTAATCTGTCGGCTTTAGTGAAGGAGGATATTGTTGAAGGATTTCATCAAGTCATGCATAGGATTTTGCCATCTGTGGTGACTGGGGTCATTAGTTCCGTAAGGGAGGATGAGAGGAGGGGTGAGAACTGGAGTAGAAAACGTGCTGGTAGTGGCGGTTTCCCTCCCAAGGGCAAAAGGATGAAGGTAGAGGGTCGCAAGGTGGCTGCAACCGAGTTAGGAGTGAAGGTGTGCGAAAAGTGTGGTAAGGGGAATGTAGGAGAATGTAGGTGGGGATGGAATGTCTGCTTTCAGTTTGGGAAGGAGGGCCACATGACAAGGAATTATCGTGTGGTGAAATGTTACAACTATGGCGAGAAGGGGCATATGAGCATGGACTGCAAGAAGCTGAGGGCTAAGAGCTCTGGGTCAAAGAAGGGGACTGAGAAGGAGGGCGGAGGGCGAAGGCCAGAGCATTTGCTATAACTTAGGTGGAGGCTAGGGTGGACCCCGACGTGGTGTCAGGTACATTTCTAGTAAACCAAATTTGTGTCTCTGTGCTTTTTGATTCTGGTGCTAGTAGGAGTTTTATTTCTGCTGCCTTCTGTGCTAAGTTGCCTGTTAGGAGTAGAAAGATTGATGAGCCCTTCGACGTAGATACTGTCATTGGTAAGTCTACCAGGATTTTTGATCTGATAGAGAATTATGACATAGAGTTGGAAGGCCATAGGTTCTCTGCTAAATTATTCGTGATGCCCCTAGGCGGATTTGATGTGGTTCTAAGGATGTATGGGCTAGCAGCCTATAAGGCAAATATTGTATGTCGCAAGAAGATGATTTGGTTGACTGCGTCAGATGGGAGTTCGGTGACAATTTATGGTGATCGAGTTACTGTGGTGCCGAAGGTGATTTCGATGGTTGTGGCTGAGAAGTGTATAAGGCATGGATGTAATACCTACCTGGCTTTTGTGACGGATGTGGACGCGTCAGCCCCATGATTGTCCGATGTACCTGTCATATGTGACTTACCAGACTGTTCCTGGAAGATTTACCAGGTGTGCCACCGGACCGCGAGATCGAGTTCCAGATCGATTTGATACCCGGTGCCCAACCTGTTGCCAAGACATCGTATCGACTAGCTCCGTCAGAGATGAAGGAGCTGATGGTCCAGTTACAAGAGTTACTGGATAAGGGGTTTATCCGACCGAGTATCTCTCCCTGGGGTGCTCTGGTCTTGTTTGTAAAGAAGATAGACGGTAGCATGAGGATGTGCATTGACTACCGTGAGTTGAATAAGTTGACGGTGAAGAACCGGTATCTGCTATTGAGGATTGATGACCTGTTTGATTACCTCCAAGGTGTCAGTTGGTTCTCAAGAATAGATCTCCGATCTAGTTATCATCAGCTAAAAGTTAAGGAGCAGGATATCCTGAAGACCATGTTTCGGACAAAATACAGACATTATGAATTCCTCGTCATGTGTTTTGGTTTAACCAACGCACCTGTTTCGGCTGATGTTGGATAAATCAGTGATTGTGTTTATTGATGATATCATGATTTATTCAAGAAGCGAAGAAGAGCATACCGGGCACATTCGTGAGGTGCTGGAGACGCTTAGAAGAGAAAAGCTGTATGCTAAGTTCTCCAAGTGCGCATTCTGGTTGCACGAAGTTCAGTTTTTGGGTCATGTGGTTAATTTAGAAGGGATTATGGTGGACCCTGAAAAGGTGGATGCGGTGATGCAATAGAAGACTCCAAAGACGCCATCTGAGATCCGCAGTTTCTTGGGTTTGGCGGGCTATTACAGAAGATTTATCCAAGACTTTTCCAAAATAACTTCACCATTGACCATGTTGACTTGCAAGGAGGTGAAGTTTGTATGGGGTCTGGAATAGGAGAATGCTTTTGAGGAGTTAAAGACAAGACTGACTCAAGCTCCTGTCTTGACATTACCCTAAGGGAGCGATGACTTAGTGGTCTACTCTGATGCTTCTTATTCGGGGTTGGGTTGCGTGCTGATGTAGCGGGGGAAGGTAATAGCCTATGCGTCCCGACAGTTAAAAACCCATGAGGCTAATTACCCTACTCATGACTTGGAGCTTGCGGCTGTGGTCTTTGCATTGAAGATTTGGGGGAACTACTTGTATGGGACGAAGTGCACTATCTTCACTGACCATAAGAGCTTGAAGTACTTCTTCGAGCAAAAGGATCTCAATATGAGGCAAAGGAGATGGCTAGAGTTGATAAAAGATTATGATTGCGAGATCCACTACCATCCGAGCAAGGCAACGTGGTCGTAGATGCCCTCAGCCGAAAGGAAAGACCCCTAGCCAATCCAGGTAAAAGCTTACCAGTTGGTTATGACCTCTGATATGATGACACAAGTCAAGGAATTTCAAGATGAGGCGCTGAAGGAAGATTGAATCAACTCCGAAAGAATGAAAGGTCTAGTCTCGGAGTTGGGTGAGAGCACTCTCGAAGTTAGAACCCGCTTCGGGCGGATGTGGATCCCTCGTTATGGAGACCTACGAGGGCAAATCATGGATGAAGCTTATAAGAATCGATACTCCATTCATCCTGGCGCTACAAATATGTATCATGATATGAAGAAAGATTACTGGTGGCCGGGTATGAAGCATGACGTAGCGGAGTATGTGCGCAAGTGCCTTACTTGCTTGCAAGTGAAGGCGGAGCCAGAACATACGGGGATCTAACCGACCCGAGGGAAATGGGAGCACATCACCATGGACTTCATTACAAAGTTACCACATACGGCGAGGGGGTGCAATGCCATATGGGTGATAGTTGACCGTTTGACGAAGAGTGCTCACTTTCTACCAATCCGCGAGACGTATTCATCTGAGAAGTTAGTGGAGCTGTTCATCAAAGAGATTGTGACTCGTCATGGTGTACCGGTGTCTATAGTGTCTGACCGTGACACTCGGTTTACATGTAAGTTTTGGAAGAGATCCATGATGCGATGGGTACGAGGCTACACATCAATACAACTTATCATCCTCAGATAGATGGTCAGTCAGAGAGAACCATACAGATGCTTGATAATAGGCTCCACGCATGTGTTATTGATTTTGGTGGAAGTTGGGATGAACACTTACCATTAGCTGAATTTTCATACAACAACAATTATCATGCTAGCATTGGTATGCCACCATATGACATGCTATACGGTAGGAAGTTTAGGATGCTTGTATGTTGGGGAGACATTGGGCAGAAGGAGTTGGGGAGCATTGAGGTGATTGAGGCTATGACTGAAAAGTTGGAAAAGATCAAGGCCTTTATGAAGGCGGCGAAAGATAGACAGAAGTCGTGTGCCGACAAGAGGCGTAGACCGATTGAATTCAAGGTGGGTGATAGAGTCATGTTGAAGTTCTAACCCTGGAAGGGGATCATTCGGTTTAGAAAGTAGGTTAAGCTAAGCTCGAGGTATATAGGGCCTTTTCGAATCATGGCTCGAGTAGGAGAGGTGGCCAACAAGTTGGAGCTACCCGATGAGTTAAGCGGAATTCATCCGACATTCCATGTATCTCATCTAAGAAAGTGCTTAGCTGATGAAGATATGATTGTGCCATTGGAGGACATTAAGGTGGATGAACGACTCAGTTATATGAAGCAGCCAGTGGCCATCATTGACAGAAAAGAGAAGAGGCTACGGAATAAAGTGGTTCCACTGGTGCGAGTACAGTGGAGGCACACGAAGGGATCCAAGTCTACGTGGGAGACTGAGGAAGAGATATGATAGCATTACCCACAGCTATTTGAGGAATGACAGGTTTCGGGAATGAAACCTATATAAGGGGGGTGGACTTGTAACACCCGGAAATTTAAAACAAAAGAAGAATAAAAAAACAAAGGGTGAAACGTCCCAAGTCAAGGGGTTAAAGCTATGCAAGTGGCAAACCTGAACCTTTATGAGATTTAAAAGAAGTATGGCAGCCCACACTTCTCCTTTTACAAGCATTTCTCGGCTGCAAGAGAGAGAGAGAGGAGCTGCAAATCGATTTCTAGAGAGAGAAAGAGGAAGATCTGCTTGTAGGTAAGGTTTTCTTGCGTTTCTTATTCGGTTTCAGCTATGTTCGAGGTGCTGGACTGATTCTTGTGTGTTTCTATGTGTTTGGTTGTGTGTTTTGTGTGTTTAGGTGTTTGAACTCCAGGTTGCTCTTGGTTTTGGAGGAGCTTTATTTGAAAGCTACTAGAGGTGAGTTCTAGATCCCTGGTTTTACTTGTTTGGGGCAAAAATGCATAGTACCTAATGTTTTACAACCGATAGCATGATCTGATCTGTGTTTTTGCACCCGTTGTGAGTGTGGGTGTGTGTTTTTGAATGTTTGATCGAGTTCTATGATTATATGCTTGTTCTAAGTGTTTAGCATGCTAGATCTAGGCTAAGAATGTATAAGAATGAGGATTTGGAATTGAATATAGCATAAGTTGCAACTGCAGTTTGGTTTAGTTCATCCGCATTTAGATTTGAATATTTTCATAAGTGTTTTGTTCAGGCGCATTTGTTTCAGTCATCCGCATTTGCTTCATGCGCATTTCCTGACACTTCGAATATTTCTGAGTATGAACATCCGCATTTGGTTCATGCGCATTTCCTGACACTTAGAATATTTCTGAGTATGAACATCCGCATTTGTTCATCCGCATTTCTAGTTTTCATCCGCATTGGTTTGCTCATCCGCACTTCCATAAGGACTTAGAATTTCTGAGATTTGGGGAAGTAGAATTTAAGTGCTAAGAAATGATGTTTTATTGTGGCTTATGCTTGTTTATATGTATGCATTGTATGATGATGTTGTCTCAATTTATGTATGATGTGACTTTACGTGGTATGTTATGCTTTGAATGTAAAGTATTATATAATGAAAGTGGAAGACAACGTTAACGACGTGTAACATAATGAATGAATGAAAGTCTTGCAAGCAAACTAAAAGGGAGTTCACAACTCAATGAAGGGTTGTTAGCTCAATTGTGTGGGGTTTATCTAACCCATGCGAATTCACACAGGGGGGTCAGTCTTTGTGACTGATTAAGACGTACGAAAATGGAATCCTTGTCGCTTGACCCCAAAATGGTAGTTGCTTTATGCACAAATGATGGGGCATAGCTTATGACAGGATCTAGATTAAAATGGAAGATAATAATGAAATAAAGTACGAAAACGAACGATTATGAACGATGATAAAAGATAATAATGATATTATCAAGATGTACGTATGTTGTTTGATCACGAACGAAAGTAAAGGAAAGGTTTTTACTAAAAGTAAAGTGTTTTATTATATAAAACTAGAACTCACTTAGCAAAGCTGACTTTTATATGCATTTTCGGTTGGCAGGTAATGTTGTTGCTGAGGATGGCATGGGGGTGAAATTACTTGGTGGGCAAGGACTGGCATCCATCTCATACAATAATAATGATGTTGTTTAGTAATGCAACTAATTGATCTTTTGTAATCTTTTAAACAACGATGTATTACTTGGCAAATGTATTTATTAATGCATGAAATGGTTTTTGATGAATTATTCCGTTGCAATGTTTTATTTACTTAATAAATCTTAATGTGTTTTGATATAAATGATGCCGTGAATGACCAACTGTGGGGTTTCCGGAAACGTGGCCTTACAGTTCTCCTTCAATAATTTAGTTACATTAAATATATTTTTGACCTGTTTTTCATGATATATATCAATTTTTGGAAGGTATATTTTGTTGCTTTTAAGATGTGGTAGAGTTTGTATCTAGTTTTTAAGAGTTCAGATTTAGTTTAGAGGGTTCACACATATTTCACTTAGTTTAAAATACTTTAGAACTAGTCTAGAGGAGTTCAATTTTAAATTAGATGTGTCTAGACTTCGTGTAAAGGGGTTTTGACTTAGTGTACGAGAGTTTGAATTTAGTGTAGAGACTTTAGAGTGTTTATGCTTAGTTTACAAGGCTTGAGAAGAGTTTAAATTTTAGTTAAAGGTTCAAAAGTGTTTAGTCTTAGTTTGAAAGGGTTTATGCTTGGTTTAGAAGAGATTAGATTTAGTTTTAAGACTTCAGAAGTGTAATATTCAAACTTAGATTCAAAGGAGTTCTAATCTAGTTTATAGAGTTCTAACTAAGTTTCAGAAGGCAAAAAGATCTAATAAGTCACCCAACAGTTATAATAAGTCAACTAGAAGCTCTTGTAAGTTAAGAGAAGTTGTGATATTTCAACCTGAACCTCTAACAAGTCAGCCAGAGTACTTTGAAATACTTCAAATTAGTTCTGCAGGCTTCAGAAGAGTCCATACTTAGTTTACAAGACTTTAGGCTTTCTTTAGAATCTTCATAACTAGTCCAAAAGTTTCATAAGAGTTCAGAACTAGTTCTAGAAAATAATTTAAAACTAGCTCTAGGCTTTTCAAAGGATTCACAAGTTAGTTTTAGGGTTTACCAAAATATTCTAAAGTTGATTAGAGTCGAGTAGAATACTTTTGAGTTTATTTGAAGGTGTTTAAGGTTATTTAAAACCTTTTTTAGTATCAGTATTGCTTTCATTGTTGTTGTTTTTGTTCTTACTGTTGTTGTTGTTGTAGTTGCTGTTAATTTATAATTTTCAAAACATTGAGATAGAAATTCAATTACAATGCATCTTAGTGATTGTTTCAAAGATCTCTGGTGCTTCATGAAAGTTTGGATCTATAGTTGAAGATAGTATAATAGAGAATAAATCTTTGTTAGACCATGGGTAATGATTTTTTTCGACATGTCAGCACCAACTCAGCATCTTTGTTTTAACCAAAAACATATGTCATAGTTAATGACCTTTAAATCATTATCTAAATACTTTTTTATTTAACTATATTTTATTCCACCATAGAAACAAAGTTATAGAATACAGAAAAACAAAATATAAAAAAAATGCAGGATCGGTGTTGGTCTCTCAACACAAGTTTTGTATCTCACAAAACTCACTAAGTCTCACTCGGTTGATGAAGCAGAATCTCTAACTAAGTTGACAATAATATAATAAGTTAATAAACACAATAGTGGTTTTCAAGATACTTGTATATATAATAGGTTCAAATGGATCGATTTGTGATGATATGGTAATGCAATGATCAATTCAAACACTAAGTAAACAAACACAAGCAATTACTTCAAAAATTTATAGATTTCATTGATAGCAAATGCTTAGGATACAAAGTGTAAGAGTGAGTTACAGTCGTTCTGTCTGTTCTAACTGTTTTATTATCTCCTCTACACAATACATAAACTATCCTATTTATACAATCAAGGAAAAACAAGAAACATATACTTACAAAATAAGTCCCTATACTATGACAAAATACAAAAGACAAATGTTAATCTTCTAAGAGCTCTAACAATACTCCCCCTAAGATTCACATTGTCTTTAGTCTGCATTGAACTCTTCTGGTTCATCTTTAATCTTGAACACCGACTTTTCTTTGTAAAGATCCAATTCTCGCAACGCCTTCTTGATAGCTGACTTGAATTTCTTGGCAAGTATGGCTTGCTCAGGCTTTGACTCGTTTTTTTTAATCTCAATCTTGTCCATTACATCCTAAGTTTCTTTTGTCAGACCTGTAATATCTATGTTAGCATAGAACTCATAAGGTTTAGGATGATCATGAGAGTGAACTTCCAACACTCCTTTACTTGAAATTTTCATAAAATCAAAAGACTTTATGTCCTTCTTCACGATGTTAGCAAATGCTAGAGCTTTTCGCAATGAAATTCGCTCTATAGCAGCATCCATTACCTTAATAATTGTCATAAATATTTTCTATCATTATCAACAATTTCTAAAGCAACACAATCAAACTTTTGGTTAGACAAGAAAAAGATATAACTTGGATGGAGAAGTTTAAGCTCAAAAACTCCAAATAATGACATCATATCTTGATCCCAATCTTCCAAGTTATGAACTAGCTTCAACTGGAATGAGTCAGCATGATAGAACCACCTCAAAATTGGTTTAGATGTTTGAGTACCATCTATCACTTTCAAGCCTGGGTTAGTGACCTTTTCAAAGTACTGATCACTATACGCATCCAAAACTGTTCTTCTTCTTCTTCTAGATGAGCAGCCACCTTTCTTTTACTCTTTAGAGACTTGAAATATTCTTTATCTTCTTGATCACATTTGGTTTTAAGATAAGAATCCATTATGGTAATGCCTCGATTTAGAAGTTTAACTAAGTTTTCACCTCGAACTAACTTGGTAGGATTAATCAGAGGCAACTTATTTAACTCCTTGAGATCTTGCACTGGAAAAGCTATGATGCTTGTGTAAAAATGATAAACATCACAAATTGCATTTACACGTTTAACTAGAAAGGCATCAAAGATCTCATCATATTTCCAGGCAACTATCTTAACATTCTTTGTGTTATTCGGCACAATCATTGCATTAAGCAACTCAGAAATAGATTGGCCTTTCTGCAGTACATTTCTAACTATATCTCCTACAGATCTAGCTTTGTTCTATAGTTGTTTATGTTCAACCGAGACTTTGTATGCTTGTTTCTCAGTCTCTGGGAACATATTCTTTTCTCTTTTCATGACTACTTTTCACTAACTACATTTCTTTTATTTCTTGAGGCTTTAAGATTTGAGTTCTCTTTATAATCTCCAAATACTGTGGATTATCCATGTCTAGCACAATCATTTTATTGTTTTGCTCATCTGTCTCTTGAAAACTACTGACCAAATTTCTTAAAGACTCGGTTTGCAATCTGTTCAATCTCTTTCTTGGATAATTCCTTGATTGTAGCCACAGCCTAAGCTCACGAGTTGTCATATTTCCAGGATCTGGATGATGCAATTTTGATGCTTGAAGGTCTTCAATGTTGATACTTTCTTGCATCGGATTCCACTTTCCATGTTCAATAACTATTTCATTGGGATCAACTGGAGCTGTTGACTCTGCTATAATACATTTCTCATACTCTTCATTAATTTGTGAAACTGTTAGACCATCTAAAAATACATGATTGTATTTCTTCTTGACCAGATAATTATATCTGTCATCAATGTTTAAAGGGATATCTTCAGTAACAGCTTCAACCGGAGAATATGCAGCTTCAGCAACGTCTTCTTCCTCCAATACTTCATCATACCAAGCATCTTAAAACTCTGGATCTAAATCATCCACTGCTCCGATTTGCTCTTGTATGTCTGCCTCTGCACTTTCTATAAAGAAGGATGATCTACATTCAAAGTTTCATAAACAATTTCTGCATCTTTGAAGGAGGGTTGGATGATGATTCTACCAATACTTGAACACCAGATTCATCTATCTTTCGTTTTCCTTTCTCAGCCTCAGATAATTTTTTAGCTTCATTAGGTTGAACTTCTGTAATAACATCTTTCTCTAATGTTAAAGGGTCTTTTTCATGTGGTTGAGAAGATTGACATTTTAAGCTATCTTTCATAATTTCAAGTTCTTCTTTCAACTTATCATAATCTTCTTTCAACTTTGTGTATTTTTCTTTCATCAAATCATAATCTCTGAGCAAAACATCAAAGTTCTTTACATTAATCTCTTGAACTTCTTCAAGCTCAGCAATCTTCAAGTCTTTCTTTAAAGATTCTGCTTTTAATTGATCATTTTCATCTTTCAGCTTCTTAATAATCTTATGTTGATTGATATTATCTTCTTTCAAAGCTTCTATTATCCGCTGAGTGTTCAATTTCTCAATAAGGACTGTATCATATTGATTTGATCTTTCACCTTCATCTAGTACTACAGGCTCAAATGCATCAACATTTTGATGATCACACTCCATTTGTTGTTGTACATTGACTTTATAACTATCTTCATTCACATCTATTTAGTTATCAACATTATAAACATCTTCATTCAGATTATCAACTTCTTCAACTTCTGTAACAACTACAACTTCATTAACTTCTTCAACTTCATTACCTCCAACATCATCATCATCACTACCATCACTTGAAGAAGAACTTCCTTCATCTTTAAATTCATCATCATATACATTATCTTCATCATCATCCTTAGCTCCAGACTCAAAAAGTCCTTGAGGAACTTCTTCAATCAAATCATTTGGATCAATTGGTTCATCATCAATCAAATGAAAATGATTTTCATCTATGTTCACATCATATCTTGCTACTTCTATCATGTAATCAAACATTTGAACATTCTGAGCACCAGTCACGATAGCAAGTCTTTTGTATACGGTTTCAGTCATGTGCTCCAAAATTAATCTTTCTCTACTTACTCTATAAGCATGGAAATTAGGATACTCTTCATTTATAATCAGCTGCAGAAATCCGGGATACATCAAGTATTTGTTCCTGATTCCTTTTTCCAAATTAAAAATAAAGCCATTTATGATCCATTTTTCCATATTAAACCTTCTGTTTGTGGCAATAGCTACAATAGGAGAAGCAATGTCCACAGGAAATGAGTTCCATCCTGCACTTCCCTTGGACATAATGTTGAATGATATAACATAGGAGTTTCTAGTGGTTATATACTCTTGCTCTTAAAAACTATTTCTTAGGAAAGTGATCTGGATGTCCCATGGCTAAAAATGTGTCTCTACACTAATCAAATATAAGTTCAACCAGATCTTGAGGATCATTATCACCAAGTCATAGAGCTTCTCTAATTGACTGCTCAGAGACTTCAATCATATGATAGTTTATGATAAAACCTCTAACTACTTTCCTTCCTTCATCATCTCTTGAAACTTCAGCAGTACTCCAAAATCTTTTGATGAGACGAGCATATATAACTGGTTGAGCACACATGGCATACACATACTTTGTTCTCAGTAGAAATCTTATCATTTCTTCATAACGAACAGCTTCACGAACATCCTTATTAAGAAAGGCTGGTACGTTATGCTAAGGCTCAAACTTAAGATCTGCCATCTATTTACATAGAACAAAATATTAATCACATTTGAATAACAATGATTTCAATCGTATTTTGTATTATCAATTTTGAACAAATAACACTTAAAAAATTTCTAAGTGTTGTGTACAATCCATTACACGAACAGAGTATGCACTGGTTACAATTTTGATGCAACACAATTTATAATTAAATCAATTAATGTACCATGAAACATGAAAATTGATTGAATTTTAATTGAGTTAGCATATTTTAAATTTTAAACCTAGCATTTTACACTTGAATTTTCTAATTACACTAGAATTTTCTAAGTGTTGAACACACTCTATCAAGAGCAGAGCACATTCAAGTTTTAGTTCAAATGATTTAAAGTACACTAAACCAATTAAAATCTTCTCAATATCAGTTGAATAGATGAATTTTGATTATTAACACAACAATTTAGATGCAAAAATTATGAACTGACTCTTCATTTCTTGTTCTTAAAAACCGAATGATGAACAATGAATCATCAAGAACACATTTTTATGAAATTGAGATTTGATTCTCACAATCTATTCGAAAACATGTTATAATAATCATTTGATGTTCAATTTCAGTTATCATAACACATTTAAATCACAGATTTTAAATTTCTGAACACCTAGGGTTCGAACGCCTCAATAAAGTTCAAACGCCTAATCAAAGTTTGAAATAGGTAATGAAATCAGATGTTTTAAGATCAACATGATGTTTAGATTCATCGGATATACCTATATATCATAAGGATTAACAGGTAACACTTGACTGTTGAGTGAATGAATGTATCTGGTGAGAGAATTAGTGAATCGGAGTGTTTGAGTTTGTGAATGAGTGATCAAAACTACGAGTGTTGAATATATATAAGTGTAAAAATTATTAGGCACATGAGCACTGTGAAGGCACATGAGGCTAAGTTTCATACTAAATCTTTAGAAGCATGAGTCCTGTTCAGAAGCTTGGGCACTGTTCAGGCGCTTGGGCACTGTTCAGGCACATGAGACTTGTTGAAACACCTAACACTTAGAGTAAACATCACCTTCAAACATCTAACTACATTGGAAAGTCTGAAACTGTTCATGCGTATGAGAATAAGTTGATACGCACAACACTTAACCATTTTCAGCAACATGACAACTGTAGGCGCATGTATATGAACAAAAAGCTTAACACTTGTACCAATTTCTGAAATTCATCATACTTCTGACTTAGACTTCTGAGCACTATTCAAGTGCATGAGAAACCTTTTATGAGTCTGACACTTAGAAACTTTCACAATACTCATCTGAACACTGTTTATGCACATTATCACTGTTCATGCACATTGTCTCAACACTTGGTCAAATTTTTGACTATCACTCGAAATGAACATTAATTACCTTCAAATTTTAACAATATCAAATTGTATTTGCTTAAAATCATCACACATCATTTTTACAACAATTTTGAAAGTTTCAACCATTTTTTATTTTTCCACAATTTCCCGTCATTTTAGTCTTTATTTTAAAACTTTTACAACATAAATAGTCTTGTTTTGTTTACAATAAGCTTTTCCACTTATTTTAAATTCTTTTCAGGTTCATTTTTACAACATATCAAACACACACATGCTTGAATTTCAGCTTCATCCTTTCCATCCAAAGCACTTAACTTTTTGTTTTATTTCTTTTTCACATTTTGAAACTTTTCATTGATTTTCTCTTTTACATTTTTACTCTCCCTAAACTTTTATGTTCACAAACTTAGAAGTTTCTTTTATTTTGCAAGTAGAGCAAACTAATCATTATCAACATGCCTGCACAAAGAAAATCATGCAAAAATCAAAATTAAAGCAGAAGAAAAATCTACTATACATAATTGAATCACATGCCTGCGGTGAGATCATATCAGTTAAGATTAGCATATTAAAATAAAATAAAATGGTGGATAGTCATAGATAGTGATTAAATCCTGATCAAGTGTGTTCCAGGTCAGCGTTCCCGCAGCAGAGGAGACACGAGATCTAAGGACAAAAAATGAGTGCTTTTGGAAAGATAATTAGCGCACTTACTTTTTTAATTCTTGGATTGATTAAGATACAATTTGATATGAAATTATGTAAGTCACACTTAGACTTAGATCAAATCTCGTCAAGATATGCCAGAAAGCACTTTTCTCAACTTATTAACCTGACATATACTTATAACCAGATCTCATGTTTAGGTTGTGCACATTGGCATCTTTTGCATCAAGTGAGAATATCTAGGTCTGTAATGACTTACAACAAAGGATATCTCATCACTTCAGGTCTATGATGACTCATAACAGAGAAGTGAATAGATGCTTTAAGTAATTAGAGCTCATGGTTATTCATATCGCCACCAGGTGTGAGGTTGTGACTTTACAAGCTATCAATTTGAGAAGTCAAGACTACTTATTGCTACTAAAATGGACAAACACAAATGCATGATTGATTTAGTTTGATCACAAGAATTTACTTTTTTGGTATAATTGCATGAGCTTACCTACACATCATATCTGATCACGTCAGACTTTAGTAGCGAGCGAAGTATGCAACTAATCAGAACTAATGTATCTATCATTTCTCACAAATTGCAAAGACAGATTCAGTCCTAAATAATTAACTAACAAATAAACTCTACTTTTGGGGGTTTTTGTTTTATACTTTTCTCTTTTGATTTTGTAATTTTCTATTTTTGTATTTACTTTTTCTTTTTCTATTGAACATGCACACACAATATATACAATCAAGTAGTTAACTTTGACAGTTTTCTCTATAAATCTTCTTATTCAGCTAAGGGAGGGTTCTTTTCATTTTTATGATCCAGATAACTCAATTACTCAAAACCAGTTTTAAACATGGTTAATAAGTCCAATTGACTCAACCAAATACTCAAAACGACTTGGTAAAATGGCTTTTGTAAATAAGTTAGCCAACTGTTTTTCAATTGTAATTTGAATCAAAATGATTAAACCTTTTTCAGGGTTATCTCTGAGAAAATGATATCGAATTTTGTTATGCTTTGTTTTTGAGTGTTGGATAGGATTAGCTGAAACATAGCAGCAGTGTATCAATGTAAATAGGAGTATTAAGAAAATTGAACCCGTAATCCAGCAGTTGGTTTTGTAACCAAAGGATTTGAGAACATCGTGCGAAAGCAGTTATGTACTCAGCTTCTGCGGTTGAAACAGAAACATTTGTTTGTTTTACATTGCCACGAGACTAATCTGGGACCTAAAAACTGACAACCACCCATCGTAGATTTACGATCTTGGCAACATCCTCCATAATCACTATCTGTATATCCATGTAACTCGAAGTTTCCTTCATAAGGATACCACAACCCTAAAGCCGGTTTTCCTTTGAGATACCTGAATATTCGTTTAACAGCGATTAGGTGAGATTCCTTCGGGTCAGATTGGTACCTGGCACAGACACAAACAACATACATTATATCAGGTCTAGATGCAGTAAAACATCAAAGATCCAATCATAGATTTGTATAGAGTTTGGTATTTACGTCAGCTGGAGTTTTGATGGATTGACAATCTTGTAGTTTAAATTTCTTCAAGAGTTTTTTAAAGAATTTCTCCTGATTAATAAAAATTCCATCTGTAGACTACTTTACTTAAGGACCAAGGAAAAAGTTAATTTCTCCCATAGAACTCATTTGGAAATAAGACTTCAAGATTTCTTCAAATTCATTACACAATTTTGGACTTGTAGAACCGAATATGATATCATCAACATACACTTGAACACATAAGAGATCATCAGCATCCTTCTTTATAAACAAAGTTGGATCAATTTTCCCTCGTGTGTATCCATGCTGGATCAAATGTTGTGATAACGTTTCATATCAAATTCTAGGGGCTTGATGGAGACCATACAATGCTTTACTAAGCTTGTACACATGATGAGGATATTCTGAATCTTTGAAACCTAAAGGTTGCTTGACAAACACATCATCAGTGATTGGTCCATATTAGAAAGCTGTAAGGCCCCGTTCCCGGAAACCTCACAGTTGGACATTCACCGCACAATTTATAAAACATTTCATAATTTATCAAACATTGCAGCGGCACTTAAATATCAAAAGCCATTCATTCGTTTATAACCACTGTTGCTAAGCAATACGTATTTGTTAATAGTTACAAAAGATCATTAGTTCGCATTACAAAACAACAATGTTATATTCATGAATGGATGTCAGCCTTGTCCCGATGAATAGCCTCCCCGAGTGCCATCCTCAGCAATATTACCTGCCAACTGAAAATGCATAAAAGTCAGCTTTGCTGAGTGAGTTATAGTTTTAAAATAGTGAAAATACTTTATGAGTTTTGTATAGGAAAATACTCCTTAAAATACTGTTTACTCTTTTGTATGTGATCATACGTCATACATACATTCAAATATTATTCATTATCAACATTAATATCTTTCTTCACCATTTCCATGGTCGTTCACTTGAACTTTTACTTTTAATCTTTCACTTCGATATGGACCAAAGTGCTATACCCCATATAATGCGCATAAACCTGGTACTGGGCCTGAGGTCTATAAATAGACCCCATCCGTGGTGCACTAATGCTGACTCTAGTACCGGGGCAGCAACAGTGGTCCCCTCAATCTTAAAGATTGACCCTGTGTGTATCCTCTGGGGTTAGCTAAACCACACACAGTTGAGCTAACAACCTAGGGGTTGTGAACCTCATTGTGAATTTGCTTGCAAGACTTTCTTACTTTCTTTATGTTCCACTTTTCATTAGCATTAATCTTTCACTTGATTAATAATACTTCATAATTATGAACAAACCACATAAGGCCACATAATAATATCATAATAGGCACATAAGGGCAGCCCACAACATGCATAAAAGCATCAAGTCAACCATGGTCAGACCCTAATTTCTGATCTTCCAAAATCCCAGAAAAATTCCTTAAGTCCTAAAGAAATACGGATGAATGAGAACAAATGCGGGTGAACAAAACTAATATGGGTGAACAACTTGCAGATGCGAGTGAACAAAACTAATGCGGGTGAACAACTTGCAGATGCGGGTGAACAAAACTAATACGGGTGAACAACTTGCAAATGCGGGTGAACAACTTGCAAATGGGGGTGAACAACTTGGTAATTATTCTGTCTTAAAGGAAATGCTGATGAACACTCTAGCAAATGCTCATGTACAAAAAGAAATGCTGATGAACACTGTAGCAAATGCGCATGTATAAAAAGAAATGCTGATGAACACTGTAGCAAATGCGCATGTACAAAAAGAAATGCTGATGAACACTTAGGCTGAATTAAGGCAAATGCGGATGAACCATCCGACCTGTAAATGAGACTTATGCTATAACCAGTTCTAAAACCTCATTCTCATACATTCTTAACGTAGATCTATCATGCTAAACTCTTAGAACAAGCTTACATCATCATAAAACACAGAAATTCATACACACATACACACGATTAACATTCATGACGGTTGTAAAACATTTTATATGCATTTTCAGCCCCAAAGAAGTTTAAAAACATAAAACCGGGGTCCTAGAACTCACCTAGTGTGGAAGACAAGTAAAAATCCTCCAAACTTGCTTTTACACACAGGTCCAAACACCTAAACAAGCAAAACAACCAACCAAAGCACATACAACACTTAGAAATCGGTTTCTAAGGTGGAAAACCTCAAAGAACCGAGCCAAACATCAACAAAAACCCACTAACCTTGAAGATTTCAGTTCTATTTCCTTCTTGGAACCGAGAAAGCTGGTCTGCAGCTTTCTTTCTTCTTCTTTTCGGTTGAACAACAGCAACAACAAGATGATATGGGCGGCCATGCCCATATAAAGTGCATTTTTGACTTTTTGGTACTATTTACACAAAGCACCCCTCAACTTTGCCTTCTTTTTATTTTCTTCAAAATACTTTTCTTTCCTTTTTATTTTGACCGAGGTTTCGGGTGTTACAAAAGTACCTTTAATGTCCATCTGATAAACCTTGAATTTCATGTATGATGCATAAGCCAGGAAGACACGAATTGATTCAAGTCTTGAAACTAGAGCAAATACTTCATCATAATCTATTCCTTCTTCTTGGGTGTAACCTTGTGTAACGAGTCTCGCTTTGTTGCGAACAACAATTCCCCGATCGTCTGACTTGTTTCTGAACAACCATTTTGTGCCTATGGCATTTTCTCCTTCAGGTAAA
Organism: Flaveria sonorensis; assembly: GCA_025506505.1. Classification (NCBI taxonomy): domain Eukaryota; kingdom Viridiplantae; phylum Streptophyta; class Magnoliopsida; order Asterales; family Asteraceae; genus Flaveria; species Flaveria sonorensis. The sequence continues at coordinate 34,942,971 of CM046434.1, forward strand.
TCCACAAGCTTCCACACTTCCTGTTTGCGAAATTGCAATAACTCTTCTTGCATTCCCTCAATCCAACTACTGTCCTTTAATGCTTCAGTGACATTTATAGGAACAATTTGAGATAGAAAACATGCGTATAAGCAGAGGTTTGCTTTTACTGATTGACTTCTCATCGTTCTCTAATTCAATGGACCAATAATCTGAGATGTAGGATGGTTCTTGTGAATACGATACATAGTAATCTCATTTCCTTGAACATTAACATCCAGATTAGATTGGTTCAAGTCGGAAAGCTGCTGCAATAAGTTCGAAGTATGTGGATTGAAATTAGGAACTTGAGTTAGTGAGTTGATAAAGTAATCAAGATTATCAGTAACAACTATATCATCAGAAACCGATGACGTTCCGGACTCAGGATGTACAATTTCAGGACCATCGTTAGGAATAGGTTGTGAAACATTGGAATTTTTAGAAACGGGATTGTAACAACCGACCTCCAGGTCATAACCCTAACCTCTAACCCCTCCCGCATCATTATCCATACAATTAATATTAATGCAATATCACTATTACTATTACTATCAGTGTTATTATTACTATTGCTATTATTGTCATTTTTGTTATTTCATGTGCCATTTTGCATGAATTTGTCAGATCTAGCCTTAGCATAGAATAACTTCGTGTTCCGGGAAAGTCAATTAGTCTATTTTAAAATTGAATCTTAATTGAAACAATTAAATATGTGTGCATGCACACACAATTCACAGTTTAACATATACATATACATACTTAATACTTAAACAACCAATAAAAATTACCCGCTTAAAATACTACACTACAAAATAATACTACACAATAACAAATTTTCATTTAAAATTTAAAACTAATTACACCCCACAAAGCTCCAAGATCAGCCGCCCCTTCACCCCCCCTCTCCACCAATCTCTTCTCTTCTACACCACCCAAACTTGCCACCATTCCCCTCCACTCCTATTACATGCAGCACTTGAACCCACCCTTATTTCTCACCTCTCACTCTCTTCCCTCTTCTCTCGAATTCTCCCTAGCTGAAACACACACACACACCCACGGTTCCAGCTTCATTTCAGCCCCCTAGTAGAAGTTCAAGAATCAAACATCATCGGTAAAGCTTCATACTAGCAAGAGGGTGCTATCTTTTGAGCCTTTGACACACGGTTTCATCAAACTCGACTCTTCCAGCCCTTGTTTGAAGACTTCCAGACCGTTCTGTCACCCTACACACTCTCCAAATCATGAACCATACAAGAGTAAGCTTCATCCTACCCGAAACAAACTATGTCATGTGTTATTCTTTCTTCTATCCACCAAAACCCTTAATTTCTTTGTTCTAAAAGAATTCCACTACTATCATCTCGTTCCTGAGGAGCTTTTAACTTCACTAGAGGTATCTCACACTAAATATTGGTCATGCTACGGGTGGAACACAAGTTACACCTAGAAAACCCCCTTTTGGGTGACTTTGACACCCATGAACTTTATGTTTTGTAACCCTCCGTAACCAAAGCTTGGGATCTTCTTAAAAATGGTTTTTAAACCTCCTAACAACCTGTTTTGAAAGTTACAAAACGATTTGGTGGTGAATGGGTACAACTTATATGTTTTACACATATGTAAAGGGCTAAAATGGTAAAAATCTCCCAAATACAAGCTTATATTATGGTTACATGTCAGATCCGTGTATTAGAACTGATTTTAAGTATATTTTGGATGTTATTGGGCATATGAAATGTTGTCAAAAGCTGAAAAATTAAAATAGTAGGGATTATAGGCATTTTGGACTTATTCGGGGACCCGAAAAGGTGGTAAATTGACTTGAAAATATGAGAACATAGGGTATAACCATGTTAAAAATAATTCAGGCTCTAAAAATGTTAACAAAGTGAAATTGGTCGAATTTGTGGTTAAATGGGTCTAAGAACAATTTAAATGGATTTTTTAATTAAAAACGGGCCTTAACCGGGTGATGTTTGGAAGAAATTCATGGAAATACAAAAATAAACCTAAAATCTATGGAAAACTTTTTATTTCAGTAAGATTATAACTTTAAGAGTTAAAGATGGTGAAAAATTGGTCAAACATGATTTCGAGCGATCGGTTTCAGGTAAAAACGCGCTTTAACGGGTCGAACTTAAAAACGAGACTTTCAACAAAAAAGGGCTTAAGTATACATTCTTAACAGATTATAAAAACTTATTAAAAGTCCTTAATATAATACTTCAAATTTTAAGACATAAAATTATAAGGTTTAATACTTAACCGTTAAAAACCCCCGATTTCACCGTAACCGGTAACGTAAAAACACATGTTTACCAACTAAATTCTAAAGTTCTAAAAATTGGAAGTTTAACTTGATTAAGATGTAATATTTAACTCCAAAATCTGTTATTTTGTCAAAAAGGCCATTAAATGTAAAGAAGCAAACATTAGGGTAGAAATTGTAAATTCTGAAACTTGAGGGGCTAAACTGTAAATTCTACCAAAACTCTATAAAACGACCCTATGAACATGTAATCACTTGGTAACTTAATTTAAACTGGTATCAATGACCTAATAGTGTAAAAACCTATAATTATCCATAAGAAACCATGACTTATTATTAGAGGAAACTTTCTAATGCAAGCCTTAGCAAATCTAAACTATTTGAACATTTAACCCCTTAACACATTATTATCTACCTCGTATGACCTTAGAATTAGTGGCTTAACACTTAATCTTGTTGGTAGGGTGCTAAACTTGAAACCTTCCCGGTACACGAAGAACCCGTTACTTGAAGCTCTAAGGTGAGTTCTAATGTCCCCTTTTTACTACTGTTTTTGGGGTGAAGCATGCTCTGTTTAAACTGAACTTTTTTGTGCTATAATATGCTGCTATATGTTGTGAAAATGTTAGAACCTGCTTTTAATTTTATCACAATCATTAATTCTTGTGTGAACCGCTTGTTTTATATGGGTAGATCTACTTGGGGAATCCCCCACACACAGTGCCTTCCTTGATGAACGGGAAGGGTACCATACTGAGATCCTGCAGGTCGTTTGTGGCATGTGACAAGTTTTAATAAGATACTAAGGTGAACCATCCGGCAGGTATGGTCCACCATATGAGGCTCAGTTCTTCCCTCGGGATTAGCAGGTGTAACATAACTTTAGAAGAGGCTAGCCGGGACTGAGTGCAGGGTTGGTTGTGATCCGCATAAGTATGATACTATGATCTATGACTTTTAAATCAATTGTGGATTCTTTTGAATCCTTTTGTCTTTGAACTTTAAGCACTTGTATTCACCAACTTTTTAGTTGACACAAATTTCTTTTGAGCATGTTTCTGGTAATCCTTGAAGGGAGTCTAGCTGTGTAGAAGAGTTGACTTAGCACTGTGACCATGGCATTGGCTTGTTTTGATTTTCAAACAATTTGGACTTATTTCTATTTATTTCGGAGGGGAACAATTTGTATTGTTGAAAACTTATACTCGTATGGGTGATTAGACCCACATCTAGCCCGGTATTTCTTTAAACTGTATGCCATGTGATGTTCTCTCCTTTTGTGCTCTTATGATGGTTTGTTTCCGCTGCCATATATTGTTACTAGTCTGTGACGTCCCACCCTACCTGGGCCCGGGGTGTGACAGATTGGTATCAGAGCCAAAGTTTGTAGAGAAGTCGGGAATACCATAGTAGACCTAGGCTACAACCCTGATACCTTAGGACCGTCCTCATGGAAAGTGTTGTGATGATCGGGTTGGGTAAATTGATGATTACACTTGATCAACGTAATCATGAACTTACCAGATGCGTAAATTCCAGCATGGATCGTTAGGCAATAATTGGACTTTTGTTTGAATGTTATAATTCTTAATAATTTTCTTTGAGTGGTTTAAGGGTTTCTTAAAATGAAACTACTTTATTTGTTAATTATCTGAAGAAACTAAGGATTGATGATACTATTGATAACTGTTACCTCTGGTATTTGATACTGTTGGATATCTGATACTATTGCCATCACTACTACTATAAGTACTATTATTATTGCAATCATGAGCTATGAGAAACCAAATTACTCATTATATTTCTTACAAGACATCGAGGCTATGGCTGACAAGGGGAAGGCACCTGCGTACCCGACTGACGGTACTGCACCAGCTGGGAGCCCTAAGAGGGTGAAGCCGCGGATGGAGTATGAAAATAATTGAGAAGATGCGGAGACCCGGGCTGGATATCTGTTACGTCTGATGACACTGAGCCATCGGAGGACTCTTCCTTGACATCTCCCTCCAGGAGCCGGACGCGCTCCCAGTCACCGCATGTCGCAGCTCCTGCACGCTCACCTATCCCACCTATCGGGAATAGGGGTGCATGTGTTATCACCCGCCCACGGAAGAGTACTAGGCCAGGACCCTTAGTCTCCCTTAGGATGCCACCTCTTCCTCCACCACCTGTTAGGACATCGACACCTGCACCACCGATGATTGACCCGCTTTGACACCATCCACATGATGAGCACTGGATGCCACCGAGGCACAGCGTGTATGATGGCCCTAGTGTGCTAGCTGGTGACCGGTACTTCTAGTCTAGCCACCGGGAAAGCGACGTAGGACCTTCTGATGCTGCATTGGACGAGATTCTGAAGACCGTCCGTCGTCACGAGTTGACACTCCAGCACGCCACTCGAACCTCCCAGTCTGCCCAGTTTCAGCCATGATGGCGTCACAGGGAGTCCAGCGGTTGGAGCAAGTGCGAAGGAAGAAGAACTCAGGGTGGCTGAAGAAGAAATGGATGTGAGAGCAGGGGGGAGATGTGGGATTATCTGTCTCTTAGACAGTTGAAGGAAACAATATTATTATTATCAGACAGTATTATTATTATGTATTATGGGGGTGATGGCCCCTTTCAAATTGTAAGAGTTTAACTCTGATGCATTTCTATTTCACTGATACTATTAACCCTATCTATCTATGAAACTACTTCTTATGGTGTTGATTCTGCAGGGTAATTTGTATTAAATTGCAATGTGATATGTCATGTGTAGGAATTTTTGTCTTGCATTCTTTTTGGATTGAACTGCCTTAAAATTAATTTAATGGAACATATTATTGGATTGACAATAAAGAATCGTTACCCTCTTTCGAGAATCGATGACCTATTCGATCAACTGCAGGGGGCAAGCTACTTCTCCAAAATAGACTTAAGGTCAGGGTACCATCAACTGAAGATAAGAGAGGAAGACATACCCAAAATAGCCTTTAGAACTAGATATGGACATTATGAGTACCTGGTTATGCCCTTTGGTCTGACTAACGTACCAGCGGCATTTATGGATCTCATGAACCGAGTGTGCCGCTCATATCTAGACAAATTTGTGATTGTATTTATCGATGACACCTTGATCTACTCCCGTGGAAAGGAAGGGCATGAGAAGCACCTTAGGCTGATTCTCGAGTTGCTCAAGAATGAGCAACTATATGCCAAGTTCTCCAAATGCGAATTTTGGATACGGGAAATCCAATTCCTAGGGCATGTCGTAAATGAAGACGGAATTCAAGTGGATCCTTCAAAGATAGAGGCCATTAAGAATTGGAGAATTCCAGAAACTCCTACCGAGATAAGGCAATTCCTTGGATTGGCCGGATACTATAGAAGGTTTATCAAGGACTTCTCGCGTATTGTACAACCGTTAACTGCCTTGACCAAGAAGAATACAGCTTTTGAGTGGGAACAAAAGCAGAACGAAGCATTCAAAACACTCAAGGAGAAACTATGTAGTGCACCTATCCTCGCCCTCCCAGAAGGAGTTGAAGATTTCGTGGTCTATTGCGACGCCTCGCGTCAGGGACTAGGATGCGTGCTAATGCAGCGTAACAAGGTAATTGCTTATGCATCCAGACTGCTGAATGATCATGAGAAGAACTACACAATACATGATCTAGAATTGGGTGCCGTGGTATTTGCACTCAAAATGTGGAGGCATTACCTCTATGGCACGAAGTGCATTATAACCATAGAAGTTTGCAACACATTCTTGACCATAAAATGCTAAACATGCGTCAGAGAAGATGGGTCGAGCTATTGAATGATTACGAATGCGAAATCCGCTATCATCCCGGCAAGGCCAATGTAGTGGCGGATGCCTTGAGCAGGAAAGAAAGAGAAAAACCCCTTCGTGTCCGTGCCTTAAGGATGAGTGTGTATACTGACCTTAAGGATGAGTGTGTATACTGACCTTGTTGCGAGACTAAAAGAAGCTCAGGGTGAAGCGCTAAAGGAAGATAATTTGGCAGGGGAGTTGTTAACAGGAATGGAGAAATGGTTAGAATTGAGCAATGATGGTATATATAAATATGAAGAAAGAACATGGGTACCAAAGTACGGGGGGATTAGAGAGGTGATCCTAGATGAAGCCCATAAATCTAGGTACTCGATTCACCCCGGAAGTGACAAAATGTACCAAGATCTAAAGGCACTTTTCTGGTGGCCTGGAATTAAGAAATCAATCGCCGTATACGTTGGGAAGTGTTTAACGTACGCCATGGTGAAGGCTGAAAATCAAAAACCGTCAGGGACGTTACAACAGCCTGAAATTCCAGAATGGAAATGGGATAACGTCACAATGGATTTTGTTAAAAAACTACCCAGAAATTTCAGAGGACATGACGCCATCTGGGTAATAGTTGACCGCTTAACTAAATCGGCTCACTTCTTGCCGATTCGAGAGGACAACGACCTGACGAAGCTGGCCCAACTGTACATCGACGAGATAATGACCAGGCATGGGGTGCCACTATAAATCATCTCCGACCGTGATAGTCGTTTCACTTCTTGTTTCTGGAAGTCACTCCAGCGGGCTTTAGGAACCCGTCTGGATTTAAGCACTGCTTACGACCCACAAACTGACGGTCAGAGTGAAAGAACCATCCAAACCTTGGAAGATATGCTAAGGGCTTGCGTGATTGACTTTGGAGGGAACTGGGATAACCATCTTCCTCTAGTAGAGTTCTCCTACAACAATAGTTATCACGCAAGTATAAAAGCAGCTCCCCATGAAGCCCTATATGGAAGGAAATGCCGGTCACGTTGAGTTGGAATGAGATCGGGGATAGTCAAGTAATGGGACCCGACATTGTGTTGGAGACCACCGACAAGATATTTAAAATTAAGGAGCATTTAAGAGCGGCCAGAGACCGTCAGAAAAAATATGCTGACTGAAGGCGAAAACCTTTAGAGTTTCAAGTGGGTGATAGGGTAATGCTAAAAGTAGCACCATGGAAGGGGACTGTGAGGCTTGGAAGAAAAGGAAAGCTAAGCCCGAGATATATAAGACCATTTGAGATACTAGCGAGAATTGGCCCCGTGGCGTATCAATTAAAGATACCGCAAGAGCTAGGCCATATACATGACACCTTCCATGTAGAGATTACTGAAGGAAGCAAGGATTAATGACAAAGCCATGGAGTTACCCCTGAAGGAAGCAAGGATTAATGACAAGTTGAACTTCATGGAAGAGCCTGTAGAGATTACTGACCGACTGGTCAAGAAACTCAGGCGAAGTCGCATACCCAAGGTCAAGGTAAGATGGAATTCTAGGCGAGGACCTGAATTCACTTGGGAGCGAGAAGACGAGATGAGAAAGAATTATCCACATCTCTTCAGACCCACCTGTTCTGGAACTTATCGAAGCTAAAATTTCAGGACGAAATTTCCTAAACGGTGGGAGAATGTAACAACCGACCTCCAGGTCATAACCCTAACCTTTAACCCCTCCCGCATCATTATCCATACAATTAATATTAATGCAATATCACTATTACTATTACTATCAGTGTTATTATTACTATTGCTATTATTGTCATTTTTGTTATTTCATGTGCCATTTTGCATGAATTTGTCAGATCTAGCCTTAGCATAGACTAACTTCGTGTTTCGGGAAAGTCAATTAGTCCATTTCAAAATTGAATCTTAATTGAAACAATTAAATATGTGTGCATGCACACACAATTCACGGTTTAACATATACATCTACATACTTAATACTTAAACATCTAATAAAAATTACCCACTTAAAATACTACACTACAAAATAATACTACACAATAACAAATTTTCATTTAAAATTTAAAACTAATTATACCCCACAAAGCACCAAGATTGGCCGCCCCTTCACCCCCCCTCTCCACCAATCTCTTCTCTTCTACACCACCCAAACATGCCACCGTTCCCCTCCACTCCTATTACATGCAACACTTGAACCCACCCTCATTTCTCACCTCTCACTCTCTTCCCTCTTCTCTCGAATTTCTCTAGCTGAAACACACACACACCCATGGTTCCAGCTTCATTTCTGCCCCCTAGTCGAAGTTCAAGCATCAAACATCATCGGTCAAGCTTCATACTAGCAAGAGGGTGCTATATTGTGAGCCTTTGACATATGGTTTCATCAAACTTTACTCTTACATCCTTGTTCTAAGACTTCCAGATCGTGAACCATACCCTTACTTTCTTTGTTCTACCCGAAACAAACTATGTCATGTGTTATTCTTTCTTCTATCCACCAAAACCCTTACTTTCTTTGTTCTAACAGAAGTCCACTACTATCATCTCATTCCTGAGGAGCTTTTAACTTCACTAGAGGTATCTCAGATGAAATATTGGTCATGCTACGGGTGGAACACAAGTTACACCTAGAAAACCCCCTTTTGGGTGACTTTGACACCCATGAACTTTATGTTTTGTAACCCTCCGTAACCAAAGCTTGGGATCTTCTTAAAAATGGTTTTTAAACCTCATAACAACCTGTTTTGAAAGTTACAAAACGATTTGGTGGTGAATGGGTACAACTAATATGTTTTACACATGTGTAAAGGGCTAAAATGGTAAGAATCTCCCAAATACAAGCTTATATTAGGGTTACATGTTAGATCAGTGTATTAGAAATGATTTTCAGTAGGCTTTGGATGTTATTGGGCATATGAAATGTTTTCAAAAGCTGAAAAATTAAAATAGTAGGGATTATAGGCATTTTGGACTTATTCGGGGACCCGAAAAGGTGGTAAATTGACTTGAAAATATGAGGACATAGGGTATAACCATGTTAAAAATAATTCCAGGCTCTAAAAAGGTTAACAAAGTGAAATTGGTCGAATTTGTGGTCAAATGGGTCTAAGAACAATTTAAATGGATTTTTTAGTTAAAAACGGGCCTTAACCGGGTGATTTTTGGAAGAAATTCATGGAAATACAAGAATAAATCTAAAATCTATGGGAAACTTGTTATTTAGGTAACATTAGAACTTTAAGACTTAAAGATGGTGAAAAATTGGTCAAACCTGATTTCGAGCGATCGGTTTCGGATAAAAACGCGCTTTAACGGGTCGAACTTAAAAACGAGACTTTCAACAAAAAGGGCTTAAGAATACATTCTTAACAGATTATAAAAACTTATTAAAATTCCTTAATATAATACTTCAAATTTTAAGACATAAAATTATAAGGTTTAATACTTAACCGTTAAAAACCCCCGGTTTCACCATAACCGGTAACGTAAAAACACATGTTTACCAACTAAATTCTAAAGTTCTAAAAATTGGAAGTTTAACTTGATTAAGATATATTATTTAACTCCAAAATCTGTTATTTTGTCAAAAAGGCCATTAAATGTGAAGAAGCAAACTTTAGGGTAGAAATTGTAAATTCTAAAACTTAAGGGGCTAAACTGTAAATTCTTCCAAAACTCTATAAAACGACCCTATGAACATGTAATCACTTGGTAACTTAATTTAAACTGGTATCAATGACCGAATAGTGTAAAAACCTATAATTATCCATAAGAAACCATGACTTACTATAAAAGGAAACTTTCTAATGCAAGCCTTGGCAAATCTAAACTAGTTGAACATTTAACCCCTTAACACATTATTATCTACCTCTTATGACCTTAGAATTAGTGTCTTAACACTTAATCTTTTTTGTAGGTGCTAAACTTGAAACCTTCCCGGTACACGAAGAACCCGTTACTTGAAGCTCTAAGGTGAGTTCTAGTGTCCCCTTTTTACTTCTGTTTTTGGGGTGAAGCATGCTCTGTTTAAAGTGAACTTTTTTGTGCTATAATATGCTGCTATATGTTGTGGAAATGTTAGAACCTACTTTTACTTTTAACAAGATCATTAATTCTTCTGTGAACCGCTTGTTTTATATGGGTAGATCTACTTGGGGAATCCCCCACACACAGTGCCTTCCTTGATGAACGGGAAGGGTACCACACTGAGATCCTGTGGGGTCGTTTGTGGCATGTGACAAGTTTTAATAAGATACTAAGGTGAACCATCCGGCAGGTATGGTCCACCATATGAGGCTCAGTTCTTCCCTCGGGATTAGCCGGTGTAACATAACATTAGAAGAGGTTAGCCGGGACTGAGTGCAGGGTTGATTGTGATCCCCACAACTATGATACTATGATCTATGAATTTTAAATCAACTGTGGATTCTTTTGAATCCTTTTGTCTTTTAACTTTAAGCACTTGAATTCACCAACTTTTTAGTTGACACAAATTTCTTTTGAGCATGTTTCAGGTAATCCTTGAAGGGAGTCTAGCTATGTAGAAGACTTGACTTAGCACCGTGACCATGGCGTTGGCTTGTTTTGATTTTCAAACAATTTGGACTTATTTCTATTTATTTCGGTTGGGAACAATTTGTATTGTTGAAAACTTATACTCGTATGGGTGGTTAGACCCACATCTAGCCCGGTATTTCTTTAAACTGTAATGCCATGTGATGTTCTCTCCTTTTGTGCTCTTATGATGGTTTGTTTCTGCTACCATATATTGTTACTAGTCTGTGACGTCCCACCCTACCTGGGCCCGGGGTGTGACAGGGATGTTCTTGTGCTTGTTGAGATTGGGATTGATCATGAGATTTAGAACGAAATATAGGATCTTTAACAAGTGAAAAGAATGGATAATCTCGGCTAGAATCATCCATATCTTCAGAATCAGAATCATCACTGAAGGATCTGAGATCTCCTTCTTGTTTCTTTTTCTCACCTGGGGAGTCAAACAAGTTAGAATTAAAAGAGTCTGACAAAGAATCTAAATCAAACAACCAAGCTGGAACATTTGTAACTGATGGAAAAGAGTTTTCAATAAATTTAACATTAAAAGTTTCAAGAATAACATTCGTCCTAGAGTTATAAACTCTAAAGGCTTTTGAAACCGATGAATATCCAACAAAAAATTCATCATCAGATTTGCATCAAATTTTCCTAGCTGGTCACTTGAATTTAAAATCAAAACTGGACAACCAAAAGATTTAAGAAAATCTATATTAGGTTTCCTACAAAACATCAACTCATAAGGAGTTTTCTGTTTATCTTTCACAAGTAATGTATGATACTGCACAAAGCATGCAGTGGATATGGCTTCATCCCAGAAAGTAATTAGAATCTTTACATCTGCTAACAAGGAATGTGTGGCCTCAATCAAAGTTCTGTTTTTCCTTTCAGCGACTCCATTTTGTATGGAGTTCTAGGAGCACTAAACTGACGAGCAATTCCTTTTTCTGCACAAAACATGTCAATATTAGAATTTTTAAATTCAGTTCCATTATCACTTCTGATAATTTTCAACTCTTTTTCTAATTGATTTTCTACTTTAATGATGAATTCTTTTAACAATTCAACGGTTTCAGATTTAGCATGCAAAAAGAAAACCCATGAAAATCTTGTAAAGTCATCAATGATAACTAAACAATATGATTTCTTTCCAATACTCTAAACATTTGTTGGTCCGAATAGGTCCATGTGTAACATCTGGAGAGGCTTGGAATTTGAGTTTATCAGCTTGGGCTTATAAGATGCTCTGTGTTGCTTTCCTTTTAAACATGCTGAATAGTGATCTATTGTAGAGAACTTCTTTGTTGGAAGACCTACTACATGATTTCCTACTACAAGCTTGTTCATGTTCTTAAAATTGGAATGCCAGAGACATCTATGCCATAACTGACTTTCGACATTTGATGCTTGAGCAATTAGACATGTTGTTTCTGTAGACGGATCTACTTGAGACATATCTAACTTATATACATCTCGATCACGTACAGCTTTAACAACTACCCATTCTTTGCTTATCTAAAAACCAGGCTCCAAAATATAACAAAAAGAATCATCAAACAAAACAGAGTAAGATTTGTCACAAATTTGGGAAACACTTAAAAGATTAAAGTTCAACTCTGAACAATAGTTGACTTTATCAAAGCTAATAATCCTATTGGACACTGTTCCTTCGCTTGTTATTTTACCACCTGCATCACCTTCGAATGCAACATGAGTACCATCTTTTAACTTAAAATCTTGAAGCAAGGTATGGTAGCCTGTCATATGCCGGCTACACCGACTATCAACATACCACATGTTAATAGGTCTTCTTGGGCGTACTTGCATTTCAAAGAGATTTAAGTTGAGTAATCAACCCAAGCCGATATGGTCTTGGGCTTGCCAAATTTATCAACAATGGTTAACTGTTTAAAATGAAGCTTATTCAAATCAGGCTTCTTTAGCTGTTTAAAATTACCAATTCCGTTTCTGACAAATTTTTGATTATCTTTGAGTTGCATAGTCCGTAAAGCATGGTAACATTTTTCAAGATCATCGTCAAGGTAATTCATATCTTCAGAAGAAACATTTTTAGAAAAATTTTGATTACCAAACTTGCATTGTTCATTCTCACAGATCATGGAATGAATTTTCCTTGATTATAATTCTTTGTTTTCACAGCATAGGGTTCATTATAATCAGATTTAATCCTTGACTGGGTCTGAGAATGATATTCTTGGTTGATATGACTCAACCTAGGATTGAATATGTGGACTGAGTTAATAATATAGCAGCGGAATTACTATATTAAAGAACATTAACTGCTGTAGTAAACGCTTGAATGTAAGAGAATCAAGAATGGAAGTAAATGTTGTAAAATATTATGGATATTACTACTAAAATCAACAACCTTACAAAGTTAGGGTATGTGACCCTATTTATAGGCGTATTCATTGCCTGTACAAAAGACTAAACTAACCCTAATCTATACAAGAGAATCTAGACTAAGTACAAAATAAATATAAGCGTAAGTTTTTCATCCGCATTAGTTCATATGGATGAACAAGTCTTCATCAGCATTTGTTGTTTGCTCACCCACATTAGTTCATGTGGGTGAACAAGTCTTGTCAGCATTTACTGTTGTTCATCCGCATGGACTAATATGGGTGAACACTTTTTGTCAGTATTTCTTCAGTTCATCCGCATGGACTAATGCGGATGAACACTTCTGTTCAGCATTAGTTGTCTTGATCCACATTTTGTTAATGCGGGTGAACAAACACTTGTCCCCATTTGTTCACTAGTCATACGCATTAACAAATGCGGGTGCTTTATACCTGTCTTTTCTTGTCTTTTGTTTTTTGTTGTTTTCTGTAACTGATGTTTTCCAACCAGAACAACCTCCAACCACTTCTTAGTTGGCAAGTATGATCCTTTCAGGGTCTAACAATACTCCCCTTAAGGATTATACTACCTAGGTTCCTCAAGAGTGTGATGGTGGTGGTGGTTGTGAAGATTCTGGTCGGTCTTGATATGATGTCTTATGTTGGACTGTTGTTGGAGAGATTGTTGCAGCATCTTCATGATGTAACTTAGGTTCTGCAATGGAAGGATTGAGGATTGCCTTTATCATGTTTGAAAAATCCCTAGCTTCCTTCATTTTTTCTCTACTGAGCACATGAATCTTCATCTCTCTCATTGTATGAATAGCAGCAATGGGCATTTGTTTCAAAGAGATAGGTTCCCAAACAGAAATTGAAGATAACCCATCTCTATGAATAACCAGTGAACCATCAACATCAACTTCCAACTTGAAAATATTGCCCATCTGCATTGGCACCTTTCTCTTCTTCCTTTGTTCCCTTTTGCTGTTGATTCTGTCAAATGCCAGCTTCAAGATATTAACACACTTTAACGTAAACTCCAAATCATCTTCAGCAGCTTTATTTTTGAGGGCTCTAAAGTGTCTTGTGAAGATATAGTGTATGTAAGACTCATCTAGCAGTCTGACCTCATAACCACTGAAAATTCTGATCTCTGGGGCTTCTTTTCCTTCCCACTTTGTCTCAATCACCAACTCATAGGATTCTTCATCATAGTACACATTGGAAATTGGTTTGGTTTTGTGAGTTCCAACAATAATTTTTCGTTTCAATGATTCTGTTGGTTTCACATGCAGCTCAGGGAACACTACCTCTTCTGCCTCTCTCTTTCTTCTTTGTTCAAGGGGATTTCTGAAAGACTTGTCTTTTCTACTACAGATGGCTTTTAGAGACTTGTAGTTGTTGGTTCTCTTAAACATCTTTAGAATATCCTCAAATTCATAACCCCTGTACATTCCATCACGATTGATTAGATCTAACTCAACCAATTCTTTTAAGTCATGGACCTTCATGGCATTGACTAAGGCTATATATTCTGTAAAGAATTGCACCAGGCCTGAGATTCTCTTGACCATGAACATATTCCAGCTGCTATCATACTTCCAGGCAATGATTTTGACATCTGTTTTGCCTTTGGGAGTAGATACCCCTCTAATTATCTCAGCAGTGGTTAAACCATCTTGAAGTTTCAGTTGTGAAGGTTCAATGAACCACTTAGGGTTTTTGTGTAGAATAGGGGCTAGAACATCTTTGTCTTTTGTAGTCAATTGTAAATCTTGTGCAGATGATCTTGTTCTGGGCTTCTGGGCAATGACTTCTTTTTCAATTGCTTTCATTCTATCTTTCTTTTCATTAATCATTCTTAACATAGCAGCCCAAAGTGAATTAGTCTTCATGTTTCCTAACTTTCTTTTTGTAAATCCCTGTATGTTGAGATAATCCTTCATTTCCCTATCTGACATGTAATAGGGATCAGGGGAAACAAACTGTTGGTCATCTTTCTTTGCTGTTTTGAGGATAGAGGATGTTGACTTTTTAGTCTCTTTTGTTTTCTCATATTCTGTTACATATGTAGGATCTAGCAGCTTTTCCATCTTCTTTACCTCCTCAACAATCTCCTCATTGTCATGTTAAACATAATGTCAGCATCATAACCATGATTTATCAGATACATGGCATAAATCATGAGATATCATACTTTGCTTTTTCAATCATGCTTTCTACTGATGGCTCAATAAATGCAGGGCTGTGCACATCAGTAGATTTCTTAGTTTTGTCATATTCATTCTCTCCTTCTTCCAACATTATGATTTCCAGAGTTTGTTGTAGCTCTTTTTCTGCTTGTTCATGTTCTTCTAAGAATTTAGAACTTGCTGCCAAACTTGTTGGATCATCTTTTGCTTTCTTTTTAGGTTGTTCTTCCTCAACCATAGGAAGTTTTCCTTTTGCTTTTTCAGTCAACTATTTCCTTTTTCTTGTGTATGTGATCACTCTTGGTCCTGATGTTGAAGTTACATCAGTTTTGACCTGTTGTTTTTCTTCAACAACCTTAAGCTCAGCAGTGATTCTTTGTTGTTCAGCTTCTTGTCTGTTCAATTCAGCTCTTTCCTTTTCTTTGAATTCATCACAAAGTCTATTGATTAAACTTTGTTGTTCATCAGTCAATAAACAGCAGGAACAAGCTGCATTCTCAATTCTTCTTCTATTGACACAAGTTGTGATGGAATTACAATTATAGACTCAGAGGGGGATTTGGTGTTTTTGATGTAATCCCAGAATTCCTCATCTATAATAAATTCACTTGAAGAGAATCTGTCCATGTCATCTATTAGTTCTTTCATCATGGTCTGTTTTTCAGTAGATGGATCAGAATGTACTACCATCTCCCAGCTATCATCATCCCTAACACCACTGGTTTCTTGCTGTTATGAATGAACTTCCTTATCAATTTCTTCAGCTTCATGTTCTGTTGCTTCTCTTTCAAATTCAGCCTTTAATTGAGCAATCAGTTCCAATTCATCAATTCTTTTCTTCAAAGCCTTATTTTGTTTGTTCAAATCAGCAATAAGTTCTATTTGTATCTCCAACATGTGCTCTTGATCTTCCATAGCTACAGTTTGAATAGCCACAGTGTCCACATGACCACTGATTTCTTCTCTTAACATCTCTAAAGAGGCTTTTAATTGTTTGATCTCCTCATCTTTTGTTATCAAATCAGCATCATACTTGGCTTTTAGTTCACTCAGTTCATTCTCCTTTTCATCAAACTCTAGGATTCTATCATTGATTATCCCTGCCCTTCTATCCAAATTCTTCTCCATTCTAGACATTTTGGCTAAGAGATCAGATATCATCCTATCTTTTTCATCAGGTCTGTTCACCTCTGATTCTGCAAAGCTCTCAGAAGAAGCATCTTCAGAGACAAGTTGTCTCTGTCGTAGAGGCACAGTATGTTGATTATCTTCTTCATCATCAGAAGATTTAAAAGATTTTGAGGAGCTGGTAGATTCACCAGAACTCCTAGCCTTAGCAACTGCTTCATGTGGTGAGCTGCCTTGTGAATCTTCTTGTATATAAATTGGAGAGAATGATTGTGGGATAATTGGATCAACCCTCAAAGGGGATAAAACAGCAGTTTCTTGTAGTGTTTCACTAGTGTGAGGATCACCAATCAAAGGTGACACTAGTATAATGTGTTCTTTAGTTTTTGCATGCTTATCAACATGGTGTTGATCATGAGTAGCAGCCTGCTCCACTGATTGTTCTGGAACTTCTTCTTGAACATTTACTTCATGAATTGGTTCATCATCAGGAACATCAACTGCCATTTCTTGTGCAGTTTCCTCAATAGGAATATCATCATGTACAACTGGTTCTTGGTGTTGTAGTTGTTCCTCATCCATTGGCACATCATTTTTGGGATCTATTTGTTGTTGAATCCAAGGTTAGAGTGGAATGAAAGCACCACTATAGAAGTTTCTTGGATCTCTCTTCTTGATGTACTTCAAAGATTTGGCATTATCATGAGGAACTTCAAGAATAGGGCCTTCTAAAACCAGATCAGGAAATTGACAACCTCCAGATGTGGATTTTCTGTTGAAATTGCATCCCCCGTAGTCACTGTCGGTGTATGCATAGAGATTGAAGTCTCCATCCTTTGGATACCATAGTCTAAGAGTAGGTTTGCCCTTAAGATATCTGAATATCCTCTTGACTATATTCACGTGAGATTCTTGGGATCTGCTTGATACCTGGCACATACACAAACACCAAACATAACATCAGGTCTACTGGCTATTAAATACATAAGTGAACCAATCATGGATCGATAAAGAGTCTGATCCATAGATTTGCCATCTGCGTCTCGGCCAATCTTCACTTTTTTATCAATAGGTGTTCTGATGGACTGACAGTCTGCAAAGTGAAACTTCTTCAACATTGATTCCACATATTTTGACTGGTTGATGAAGATTCTACTGGATGTTTGTTGTACTTGAAGACCTAGGAAGAATGTGAGTTCTCCTATAGCACTCATCTGAAATTTTGAATGCATAAGATCTTCAAAGTCTTTGCAGAGTTGTTTGTTGGTGGAGCCAAATATGATATCATCCACATAAATCTGGACAAGCAGCATCTCATTCCCTTTTCTCTTTCTGAATAAAGTCTGGTCAATATTCCCTCTTTCATAACCATGGTCAAGAAGAAAGGATGATAGAGTCTTATACCATTTTCGAGGGGCTTGATGTAAGCCATACAAAGCTTTATCAAGCTTGTATACCCTATGAGGGAAATCAGGATCCTCAAAGCCTGGAGGTTGACTCACATAGACTTCTTCAGAGATCTTTCCATACAAAAATGCACAGTTTACATCCATTTGATAAACTGTGAATTTCATAGATGCAGAGTACGCAAGAAAGAGTTGTATGGCTTCTAATCTAGCAACAAGAGCAAACACCTCGTCAAAATCTATTCCTTCTTCTTGTGTATAGCCCTGTGCTACCAGTCTTGCTTTGTTTTTGATGATGATCCCTCTGTCATCAGTCTTGTTTCGGTACAGCCATCTGGTGCCAATAGGGTATTGACCTTCGGGAAGATCCACCAGCTGCCATACTTCCTGTTTCTTGAATTGTAGCAATTCTTCCTGCATTGCCTCAATCCAGCTATTTTCTTGAAGAGCCTCTTTAATGTTTTGGGTATAGTTTGACACAGAAAACAAGAAAACAAACAGATGTTTGGAATACTTGACTTGCTTCGTGTCACCCGCTCGTCTAAATCACCAATAATGTTAGACACTGGATGATTCTTGTGAGTCCTGGTAATTGGAATCAAATCACCAGCAACGGACACATCAAGATTGGAGACATTCAGATCATCTTGGTGAGAGGCATCTTGTTGTTGTAGTGTGGGAGAGTGATGACCAGAATCAGAGGGTACAACATCTTCAGCTTCAGCAACACTTTGAATACTCTCATTATTTCCATCTCTGTTAGAATCAGCTGGTGCATGAGTTGGTTCTGAATGTCTCACTTCAGTTGAAGGTTCAGCTGAAGGAGATGGCATTTAACTGCGACCAGCATCTGTTGAGATACTTTCATTTTGTGTAACTTGCCAGATAGGAGCAGCTTGTAAGGGCACTTCTTCATTGTCTTGATCGGTAGAAGGAGGAATCAATAGGAAGTCTGTTCTTCTTTTAACTGACCCTGATGTTCCTGCATTTGACAAATTGAACTGATTAAAAGAGCTTGTAAATGAATCAATATCAAACAACCAGTCAGGACCATTTGATGATTTGGGAAACAAATGCTCATTGAATTGAATATTTGTTGATTCATCAATGATGTTTAATCTAGGATTAAACACCATAAAAGCCTTAGAAACTGAGGAATATCCCACGAAGAATCCCTCGTCAGACTTAGGAGCAAACTTTCCTAAATGGTCTCTGGTGTTCAATATAGAGACAGGACAACCAAATGACTTCAAAAATCCAATGAATGGTTTTCTGTGAAAAAGAAGTTCATAAGGAGTTTTATTGTGTTCTTTGATTATCAGAGTTCGATTTTGCACAAAACATGGAGTGTTAACTGCTTCTGCCCAAAATGTAATAGGCAGTTTTGCATCAGCTAGCATTGTTCTTGCTGCTTCAATTAGAGTTCTAATCCTTCTTTCAGCAACTCCATTTTGTTGTGGAGTACGAGCTGCACTGAACTGATGAACAATGCCTTTTGTGGTGCAAAATGAACTCATGCTTTCATTTTTAAATTTCGTCCCATTATCACTTCTAATAGATTTTACTTTTAAATCAAGTTGATTTTCAATTTTGGTTATAAAATCTATTATGATTTGGGGCGCCTCAATCTTATGAAGTAGGAAGAAGACCCATGTGAATCGAGTAAAGTCATCAATGATCACTAAACAATAATGCTTCTTGCCAATACTCATGACGTGAGTCGGCCCAAAGAGATCTATATGAAGTAACTTCAATGGACAATCATTAGTGTTCACAAGTTTTGGCTTATGAGATGATTTATGTTGTTTTCTTTTGAGACACGCGGTACAGTGGTCAACAAAATGAAATTCCTTTTGAGGAAGACCAATTACATGGTTCCCTTTGACCAATCTATTCATATTTTTAAAATTCGTGTGTCCTAAGCGTCTATGCCAAAGTTGTGATTCATCAAAGGATGCTTTAGATAATAGACATGTCTCTTCTGATGGATGAGCAAAATTAAGGTTCAAGACATATGTATTATTCTTCCTCGGTGTCTTCAAGACAACCCATTCTTCAGGAATGTAAAATCTTGGTTTCAAGATGTAGCAATGAGTGTCTGTGAAATGAGTAGAATATTTCTTGTCACAAATCTGGGATACACTGAGCAGATTGAAGTTTAGCTGTTCGCAGTAATTGACTTTGTCAAAGCTCAGAATCCCATTCGTCACTGAACCTTCTCCAGTAATTCTACCGCCCTGTGAATCTCCGCCAAATGCCACAGTAGTTCCTTGAATGTGCTTGAAGTCATGAAGGAGGGAACTATCTCCTGTCATGTGTCGGGAGCATCAACTGTCCACATACCATAAGCTATTGGACCTGTATGAATGACCTTACAAGCACAAAAAGAACTAGTTAGAATGAGGAACCCAAGCCATAATTACCTTGGGTTGTCCTTTGGCATCTATCACTATTACTTCTTGATACTTTCCTCTTGTGTGTGTTTTAGAGGAGGATGATTTCAGCCCTTTTCTTTTGTTTCTTTGAGGTTTCAGTTCATCAATTTCATCTGATGTGTCAGAGGAGTATACAAACCTTTCCTTTTGATTTTTGTGCAAAGGATGAACAGATTTTTTTTTTCAGAAATCACTTTGATTATATAATTTTGATGAGAATTTGGTGATTTGTTTAGGTTTGTTGGACTTTTGTGTCTGACCTTTTCAGTTGGAACCAATGAAATGGGCTTGTGTTGTGAATTTTTCAATCCTTTTTGATTAAAGGAACACTTAATTGTATTGTGATTGGTCATATCACACAATGAACAATATTTGTTAAAATGACAGTTTTTTGTTGAGTGATTGTTCATGTCATGATAAAGCAGTACTCGGTGAAGTAGCATTCATCTGTGGTGTGATTTGACATATCAGAATTCACAATACATTTGATTGTCCTTTAATTTTGAAACAGAAGTCATATAAGTGTTTGGAGTGCTAACAGATTGTTTCACAATTCTGACTTGCATTTTTTTGTTGACTGATGCTTCTTTCTATATTCCCTTATTTCCCTATCGAATTTTTCTACTTGTTCTTTGTTGAAGATATCAAACCCATTTCCTTGTTTGATATTTGATGAAGATGGTGAATCAGATTTCACTTTAGATTTTTGAACAATAGTGGTTTTTCCTTTGGTATCTAACTTTGGTTTTATCCTTGAAGTTCAATGAAACCCCGTCTGATTTGCTTGAATTTTTTGGAGATATGATCTCATAATCAGATCTGCTTACGGCAGATGGTTTCACTAAGCATTCAGCATTGTGCTTCAATTTAAAATTTTGTGGAACAAATTTTACAAAAGGCACAATAGCTTTGACTGGGCTCTTTGGTTTCTTGATAACCACAGGTTTGTCTGAGCACTCTTTGATTTTGATAGGATGACCCAATCTAATTTTATCCTCATCAGTTTCAATGTAAACACCTGGTTTGTTTTGAGGATTTGTTGTTTGAGAAATCATTGATTCAGTTTCAATAATTTTAGATTCTTTTGTGTCTGATTGAGTAAGTGACTCAGGCATAATAGTGTAGTTATCATTATATGGAGGAGGACAAGTTTTGTAGCCTATTCCAGTCATATCTTTAGCCCCCTATTGAGACGCAAGTTACTCTTGCAGCTTGATAGATGAGAGCTGAAACTTTTCAAGTTTCTTTTCATTAGCTGATTGCTCAGCTTTTGATTTGGTCAACAATTCAGTTAACCTCTCATTTTCAGCCATAAGTGTGTACTTTTCACCATGGAGTGTTTCCATGTCAGACAATAGAGATTTGATTTTAACTTCATAAATTCTCATTTGTTGTTTTAACATCTCTGATTTCACCTTTTCTTCTCTTATTTTATTAGCCAATTTGTGATTGTGTTCCCTGTACCCCTGTACTTCTAGAACACATTTTTCAAAACATAGATTGGATTTTACCTCAGATGGCATTGGAGTTGGTCCATCATTAATATGAGCCATAAGTGCATGATTCTGAAACTGTGATTTAAGTTCCTCAGCATACACGCTCCAATCACAAACTCCATCTTGTCTGATGACAAGTGCATTTGAAGTTTGTTGATTACTTCCTTGAGATTGATGAGTCAACAGAGGTTGTCTTTACTGAATTGGCTGTTGCTGATTTTCTTGTTGCTGAATTGGCTGCTGCTGATTTTGTTGTTGGTGTGAATAAGAGTTGCTTGGCTGAAAGTTGGTGTTGTGTTGAGAAGCATGCTGGCCATGTGAGGGTCTTTGAAAATTGTTATTGCTTCTCTTGGGAGAGTTACATTCCCGAGAGAAATGACCACTCAATCCACAGTTAAAACACTGAACTTTGGATTTGTCATATCCCAGCTTTGTATTCTCATTGAGACTCAGTTTCTTCACTTTTTAAAAGAATTTCTTTGCTCTCATAGCAATCATGGCCATCTGCCATTGCAAATCCATTTCTTCTAGATCTTCTTGAATCAGATGAGTTGATGTGAGTCTCCCTCCAAGGTAGGCTTCAAAGCTAGCAACAAAGGCATTGTAAGTTGCCTTTTGTTCTTTAGATTTTTGCTCATCATTCATGTTGTTAGGAGATACAGTGGGTTGGGCAGAAGATGGTTGTTTTTGAGGTTGTGGAGCAGCACAAAATCCTGTTGTTCTTGTTTGATCTCTTGATGACAGAAAGTCTTCTTCTTCAGTAACAAAGGCATTTTCAACAGAATGAGTTTTAGATGGAAACTTGTAAGCCTCAATGACTTGAGGTCCACTCAGATTTCTGCTCCTTTCATCAAGTTCAAGAGCCTCAATTTTTGCAATCATGATATCCAAGCTAGTACTCTCCAAATCAAGAGTATTCTTCAACATTGTAACATTCTATTTCCAGCTTTCAGGCAAGCTGTGCAGCATTTTCTTATTTAGTTCCTTCTCCTTGTAAGTGACCCCCATAATTTCAAGGTCATTTACAAGTTGCACAAATCTGTGAAGCTGTCTGGAGATAGACTCTGCTTTGGTATGATGAAATGTCTCATACTGATTTATCAACTTGTCTTTGTTAATTTCAGTAACTTCACTTCTTCCCTCACACATAATCAGTAAAGCATCCCAGACACCCTTAGTTGTTCCATATTTTTCTAATCTTTTTAGAACATCCATTTTCAGTGCTTGTGTAAGTATGGAATAAGCTCTAAGATCAATCTTGATTTTCTTATATTCTTCATCATCAAGAGTTAAGTTTGGATCCTCAATGGGAATTCTTGTAGTTTTGTACTGAGCAGCTTGATCAGCATTTAGAGACAGTGGAATGTAGGGACCTTTTCAAATAGATATCCAGTAGTCAGGATCTACACCTATAATGTAGTTTCTGAAAAGAATTTTCCACTGCTTAAACTCAGATTTGTGTTTAAGCATAGGAGGTTTGGATGCATGACCAATTTCAGTATGATTATAGGAATCCATGTTAGTTAAACTGATTTTAACTTGTTGAATACTGTTTTAAGTTGATTTTAAGTTCGAACAGTGTGTTTTTCTTCAAATCTTCTGTTTTCGGTCAAGAACAGGTTTGTTAAGTTTTGATCTGTCGATTTGAAGGAGTTCTAAGTTCTTGATTTTGTGTTGTTGGGTTTGAGAGCAGCAGATCTAAAGACTTTGTACTTTATGGTGTTCGATTATAGTATGTTTGTTTATTAGAAGAGGAGATCTTGCTGATGAACAACTCGGTCTACAGTTCAATCGATTTTCACCGAAAATCCGAGATGATTCTGTGATGAATTCAAGAGCCAAGGCTCTGATACCAATTGACTGGGTCTGAGAATGATATTCTCGGTTGATGTGACTCAACCTAGGATCGAATATGTGGACTGAGTCAATAATATAGCAGCGGAGTTACTATTTTAAAGAACATTAACTGCTGTAGTAAACGCTTGAATGTAAGAGAATCAAGAACCGAAGTAAATGTTGTAAAATATTGTGGATATAACTGCTAAAATCAACAACCTTACAAAGTTAGGGTATGTGACCCTATTTATAGGCGTATTCATTGCCTGTACAAAAGACTAAACTAACCCTGATCTATACAAGAGAATCTAGTCTAAGTACAAAATAAATATAAGTGTAAGTTGTTCACTCGCATTAGTTCATGCGGATGAACAAGTCTTCATTAGCATTTGTTGTTTTCTCACCCGCATTAGTTCATGCGGGTGAACAAGTCTTGTCAGTATTTACTGTTGTTCATCCGAATGGACTAATGTGGGTGAACACTTCATGTCAGCATTTCTTCAGTTCATCCGCATGGAATAATGCGGATGAATACTTCTGTTTAGCATTAGTTGTCTTGATCCGCATTTGTTAATGCGGGTGAACAAACACTTGTCCGTATTTGTTCACTAGTCATCCGCATTAACAAATGCAGATGCTTTATACTTGTCTTTTCTTGTCTTCTGTTTTCCGTAACTGATGTTTTCCAACTAGAACAACCTCCAACCACTTCTTGAGTTGGCAAGTATGATCCTTTCAGGGTCTAACAATCCTTCAAAAAGATCTCAAGCCTAAGGAAGGTTGTTTTGTCAATCTTTGAAAACTAACACTTTGATTTCTTTGAAATTATGGATTGAAATATCCATTCCTTGGCGAGTTCCTTCGGAAGTAGCAATTCTCAGTTTTGTGATTTCTTTCATCACAAATGGTACAATACTTGTTGAAATAACAATCAGCTGTTGAATGATTTTTCATATCACAAATATGACAGTACCTGTTAAAGAAACATTCATCAGTCTTATGATTGTACGTATCACATATTTCACAGTACCTTTGTTGAAATTTAAACAACTGTTGATTAAACTTAGATGTGAAAGCCACATTTGATCCTTGTTTTGATTTAGGAGTTGCAAAGTTAATATATTGTTTTTGATTTGAGAGTTTGTTCTTTTGAAATTTGGGTTTTGACTTTTGTTCATTAACACCATTGCTAGACACCTTAGATGCAAATCTTTTGTTAACAGCGGAAGACTTTGGACCTGAACCTGTTTTCAGATCAGAGTTAGATTTGTTCTTTGAGTTTGATTTGATTTCAGGAATTGTGTTCATATCAAAAGTTCCCGCATACATAAACTTCAATGGTTTAAACTGATTGTTTTGATTTTTTTATTGATTTTGATTGTTTTGATTTTTATTCTGAGAGAATTTAGCTTTAGCGTTTTTCCTTCTTCTTCTCTGGTTTCTTGATCTTGATGATCTCTGCTTGCTTTGTGATGGAACATCTTTAGTAGAAGACTCTTTTGCATTTTCTTTATCATTTTGTTTTTTATGCCATTTGATGAAGTCTGGATTGTTTAATCCGTAAGAAAACGAATCTTCAGATGTTACTTCGTCTTGTTTTGCTTTCTCTTTATTCTTTGAGTTTTGATTATCATTCTTTACTATTACTTCTTCAACAACATACTCTTTGGGAACAAATATTTTTTTATTCTTTAGTCGTGGTTCTAAAGATTTAACTTTCACTGGATGACCATTTTTAATCTTTTCTGAATCTTGTTCCTCAAATATCTCAACATTTGTTTTCCCTTCATCACATTCAGAATTCTTTTTCTTATTTTGAAAGGCTTTTAGCTTAGCTTTGTTTTTAGGTGAATGATCATGTATGTTAAAGTTTTCTGGTAAAGTGTTTGTTGTAGATTCATGTATGGGCTCATGTGTAAAACCTAGGCCTGTTTTGTTTTTATCTTTCCTCTCACTTACCAACTGTTCTACAATTGTTTTAGAACTTTTAACTTAGCTAGATCCACCTGTGTTGCAGCATGAGCAATATTTTCTTCTTCTAAATTTTTAGTCATCTCCTTAAGTTGTTTTTTTAACAAGTTCAAGTTCTTGTAGAGTTTTATTCCATGAAGTTTGAAGAGATAAGATCTTTTCATCAGAAACTTTATGATCATTTTTCAGAGTGTTGTGCATTACTTCTTCATGTTTAACTTTGTCACAAATTTTAAATGAATATGTTTTGTAATGCTCAACTTGATCAAAAACATGCTTTTGTGCACATTTTCTCTCTAACTTCAATAGGAATTTCAAGATAACTTGAAGAAGAAGTATCAAAGTCAGATGATGGATGCTCAACCTTTGGTTGTTCATACTTAGCCATGAGTGCAATTTCTTCTGAATCCTCTTTTGGGTCAGATTTGTCACTCCAATCATAATCTTCATCATTTTTTTAAGAATCACCTTCTACCTTAGGATCATTTTCTTCAGACCAGTCTTCATTTTGAACTTTAACAACAAGAGCTAAACTAGATGTTAGATCAGCTGTGAATTGTTCAGCATAAGCACTCCAGTCATAGCCCTCATCAATTTCAACTGATTCAATTTTGGCAATCAAAAGATCCAGATTCATGGAAACTTTTCAGTATGCTTCAATAGAGTGATTGCCTGTTTCCATGAAGATGGAAGAGCATTTAGAAGTCTGTAATTTAGATCTTTGAGATCCTTTTTGATACCAGCAGTGGATATTTCAGTAGTTAATTGCACGAATCTGTTCATCATTTGATTGATTGTTTCCCCAGAAAGATGCTCAAATAACTCCAATTGTCTCTTGAGTTTTTGCTTTTTTAGATCTTTTATCTCTTTACCACATTCACAAATAATCTTCAAAGCTCTGTACATGGTGTAACCAGTTTGATAACCTTCAAGTCTAGTCAAGACTTCCAATGGTAACCCCTTGCATATCAGTGAGTAAGCTTTGATGTTATTCTTAACCTTCCTTAAGTCATCACCTTGTAGACCATCATCAGGATAAGGTTCTAGAGAGTCTTTTGTATAAATCCTCTGTCATGACCATTAGATGTAATTGAGATATGTGGTCCTTTCTCTATTGACTTTCACAAATCAGTGTCAATGGAGTTTAGATAATGCTTCAATCTAAGAGACCAATTTTTGAAATCAGCTCTATATTTGAGCTTGGGAACCCTATTCTCAGAATCTTCAGACTTTACCATTTTTTATTTTTGAATTAATGAAAATGACTTGTTTTTGTTGTTGTTTAAAATTTTAAAAGAAACTATGAAATGAAAATATTTTTTGATTTTAGTTTTTAAAAAATTTCTAAGTGTTTACTGATAAGTCTGAATACTGATGTGCCTGAAACTTCTGAAACGCCTAACTTTGAACAATAAACATCAAAGGGAGTGCCTTAGATGAATTCTGAAATGCCTGACTGATGAAGCGTCCGAACAGTTCTCAAACGCCTAGACAATGTAGAAACGCCTGAGGTAAAAACGCCCAAACAATTCTCAGATGTCTAGAATTGCTTAAGCTTCAACAAAGTCTCAATGTGACAAAACAGTCGCAATACGTCCCAATAGTTGAAAAACAACTGTTCTGAAAATACCTTAACAGTGCTAAAACGCCTAAACAGTTGCAAGGCGTCTGAACACTTAGCAAATTTCAGCAGTTTTTCACAACTCAAGCGCCTAATTCATCGTCTTCAACAAACTTAGATCTTATGAAATTCTTCAAAACTTGTTCAATTGATATAAAAACTTCCAATTAGGTAGTAAATAGATCGATTAACAATCTTCAATCAACATTTTGATCAAACAACAACAACAAATATGTTTTCTGATTGAATTACAGTCTGAAAATGAAGAACAACTTTTTGCACATAAATCTGATGAATACTTAGATCTGAATGGATTAAACACCAAATTATGATTCAATTCATGTTTCTATAGAAGAAACACAAATGAAAACAACAATTAATCAATCAAATTGCAATTAATATAGATTTCAAGTGATTCAAAGAGCTCAATAATGCTGACAAGCTCTGATCATCTGAACCGAAAGCTTTGATACCATTTGATAGGATCAAATGGATCGATCTGTGATGATATCGTAATGCAATGATCATTTCAAACACTATGTAAACAAACACAATCAATTACTTCAAAAATTCATAGATTTCATTGATAGCAAATGCTTAGGATACAAAGTGTAAGAGTGAGTTACAGTCATTCTGTCTGTTCTAAGTGTTTCATTATCTCCTCTACACAATACATTAACTATCCTATTTATACTATCAAAGAAAAACAAGAAACATATATTTGCAAAATAAGTCCCTATACTATGACAAAACGCAAAAGACAAATGTTAATCTTCTAAGAGCTCTAACGATATATTACTTCTCAACTTAGTATCACAAGACTCTTACAAGAATGGTTACTTAAGTTATGATGAGAAACTATATATACTACTATTTACAACCAGTTATATTTGGAAAACCAGCTGGAATTTACCGCTAGACAAATACTACATTGCTAGAAGTAAAGAATCTAAGATAAAATAATATCCTAGATTAGGTAGTCATGATAGGTCCATGACTTACCTTTTGTCACCTACTAAGTATGGTAACTTTACTAACTGATAATGGTGAATAGTGGATTAAAGTATGGTCAACTACATGGGCATGGGAAAGGGCCATGCAGTGTATCAGAGTTGTCAGCGGATGTCAGACAGCCCATACTTATGTCCACTGGTTCATAGTTGATTCTTCCAAAGGCAAAATGGCTTCGGAAGAAAAATTATTTCGAGGCCATTTATACTTTGGAAGAATCAACTTCTTTCGTGTCTTCTACAAGTCTTCATGACTTTATTCTTTAGATGACTTTGTCTTGGATCTTCTAAGTGTGAATGCTTCAGAAGGAGAACTACTTGGTCTCGGAAGACTTGGTTCTACCTTCGAAAGTTCTTCATATACTTCGGAAGGAAAACTACTTAGTCCCGGAAGACTTAGTTTTCCTTCGAAAGTTCTTCATACTTAAGCTTGGGAAGATTTTCAACTTGTCTTCAGAAGAGCAACTTTAGTTTCTGAAGACTTCTTTAATTGTACTTCAAAATATTCTAAGTGTTGTTTTGGTTGCACCAGCCTCATATGATCCAAAAAGTCCCCCTAGGCTGATGCTACCAAAACATCACTTCCCTGATGTGGTGGTGAATAGCTTGTACAAGTCATTCGTAGATAATAGATCAAGTTTGTTGTTCTGAATGACATGCACCCTTTGCTGCGTCCCTCTAAAGTGAGTTAGTTTATGGGAATTATAGTCATATTCCCATCTAACTATGGGATCAGAAGTTGAGCCTTCCACCATCTAAAGGAATGGTTTTCCTTTTGTAGTTGTTGCTTCTTCCTCATCCTTTAACTCTTCATCAGTCTTGGCTTTCTTTGTAAGCTCAGCCAGATGAAGACTGCTCAGATGATTTCTGATATGAGCAGCAACCTGAGAGTTGGTGGGATTGGAGAATGGTTTCTCTGCTAACTTAGCAATGCCAAATCTACTGGAGTATAACAGAGATGAAGTATCAACCCTATTTACTTCACCATTCTCTCTTTCCATAGCAAAGCTGTATGAAGGTTCATCGAACCTCCATTGGACTATTTGTTTTCTAGGATTGAGGGGTTTGGATGAAAGCTTTTCCCCCTTCCTATTATCCAGCAGAGTCACTAGTCTCCTTCTTAACTTCTTCCCTTCTTCTTTTAGAATATCTGAATTGACTACAAGAAGTTGAAGAGCTTGGTCCAGTGTTCCCCTAGGTAGATCAAGGAATGCATCTCTTGTGAGAGAACTGGAAGAGCCATCAATATATTTCAGCTTAATTGTCCCTTCTTCATAAGAGATGTCGCTTAGTGCTGTGTAGTTGATGAGCTTCTTCTTGATTTCCTTGAAATCTTCTAAGGTCAGGGGCTTAGATTTTTCAGAAGATGGTTTGGTTAGAGATTGGGTTCTGGGTTATGTTTTGGGTTTAAGGATAGGTAGTGGAGATGGTTGTTAGGAAGCAATGGGTGAGGGTGTAGGTAAGGATGATGGTGTGGGTTTAGGGGTGTGAGGCTTAGTAGTTGGTTCAGTTTTGATGGGGAAAGGAAAAGGTGTGGGTGTAGGTTGTGCTGGTTTGGGTGTTGGTGTTGTTTTGGGTGCCTTCTTCTGAACACTTGATGTTTGACTTACCTCCTGCCTACTTCCTAAGCGAATGTCAGCCTTGATGTTGCTGACATGTCGCTGTAGGGTCTTCAATAACATGGGACCCACTTGCTTGCCAGAGAAGCCAAAGGCTTTAAGATAAGTTTTCATCCATTCCTTATCTCCCTCCTTCTTGGTAGCAACAAGTTATGCCTCTTCCTTCTTCTTCTTCTTCTCCTCCCTTAGCTTCTCCCTAGCATCCTTCTTCCTTTCTTTGTTGATCTGATCTTGTTCTTTGTGGAAAAGAAACAAGATTGTATCAAAGAGCAGAGAAAGGCTATTCTCTTCATCTTCTCCCTTTCCATAGTCTCATCCTTCCTTTTCCTCTTCTCCTCCTCTTCAGCCAACCTTGCTGCCTCCTTTTTTTCCTTTTGCAGCAAGGTAGTCTTTTCTATCTTCATAAGTTCATCAAGTGGGCATAGAAGGATTTCTTCATTAGCTACTCCCAGGCTGTTGACCCTGTCAATGACCTCTACTCTCTTTTTGTTGTTGATACTTTCTTGAGCGACTGCTGCTGCTTTGCTACTTGCAGCCAACAACTTCCCAGTATCAACTCTTCCTTTCTTCTTGAGCTTTTCCAATCTTTCCTCCTCTAGAAGCTCCTCAGCTGTGAGCTTCCTCTTCCCCTTAGGATCAAAGAAAGATTCAGCCCTTGGAGACCCAGGTTTAGAGGATTCAGGTTGGAGAGAGGGGGTTTGAACTTGTGGTATTTGGGAGAGAGGGGTTGTAAGGAAGTCTTCACTGTTTACCTCAGAGGCTAGGTCAAGAATGGCGTCTGTGATGAACATATCATTGGATGAGGAAGACAGTTCAATTATTCCTTCTGCAGCTTGGATTTTTGCTTCAGAAGTAATTGGAACTGTACTACCTGTCCCTTCCAAATTGGTTGCTCGGCCATGAGTCTGTATATCCCCATCAAAGTTAATCTCAGGTTCAATAGAGACCTTAGGTTGACCAACTTCCTTTTCTAAGGTAGGTGGTGTACTCAGTCTTTAAAGCTCCTTAGCTCTAAAGTAAGCAACGGCTACATCAGGGGAAGGTTGTTCAATGGATGAGCTTATCAGAAATGTGGTTAAAAACCTATTGAGGTCTATAAGCATCTTTAGATCCACTTGAATAGTAATGGGAGCTTGTTGAGGGAAGATGGTTGCAGGGTGTTGCTGTGTAGGGTGCAAAAAAGATATGGCATCAAGGGAAGTTGTTGTGATAGCAAGGTAGGGTTCCTCATGTCTTTGTTTCTGTACATTCTCCCCCTTTTTGGTAGCATCATCTTAAGAAGTAGATGAGCTAGAGGAAGAACTTAAAGAAACCTGAGTATGTACATGCCTAACAGACTTCTCAATATGTGTCTTAGCTAGTTGAGCCTTGAGATTTTCAATCTCAAGTTGCTTAGTGGTAGAGCTAGAGGAAGAACTTAAAGAAACCTGAGTATGTTCAAGCTTTGAGACTTTAGAAAGCTGGTCTCAGATAATGAGTTTCAGGCTACCCTCATCTTCTTTTGAAGAATCATTGGGAGATGAGATAACATACCTAGTATGTTCATCATCACCACCAGTAGTGGTTTCTTGGCGCCCTGGATACCCTTGTGTGCTGATGTCTCTTTCAGAGTCATCAAGAGGTAAGGTTGCCGTAGACTCAATCCCACTTATGTTACCACTGTCTTGAGAGGTTAGTGAAACGCTCTCAGTAGTAGCAGCTGAGCCTACATGAGTCACCTCCACACAAGTTTGACTCACCTCAGTTAGGTATAGCTGATGTGGGCTAGACATTAGAGGTTCCTAGGGCTTAGTTGATCTTAAGAGTGGTGTGGTAGATCAACATCATGGCCTGGATGAAACATAATGTCCTCATCAGGTCAGGTGAATAGGTCAATAAGGGATAAAGAGATTAAATCTAATGACCCGGGACCTTGGTCAGCACCTAAGGGTTCTTCTGCTAGAGCAGATGACCTGATGATGTTGGTGTCCCTTTTTGGCTGCTCAGTGGAGTGTCGAGACTCACCCTGAGGGCTAAAGGCTTGGGTTGTGGGCTCATCAGCTTGAGACTGAAGAGACTCAATGCTGACATTGAGGTTAATGTTGGAGGACGGTTAGACCTCTGGCTGAGTGGGAGCCCTGAGTTACACTCGAGCCTTTTTTGTTTAAACAGAAGGGACCTGATCAATCAAAGTAGATTGATAAGGGGTTTGCTTGGGGCGTCTAGTGTAGGTAATCTTGATTGGGTGGGAAGAAGTGATTGGCATTTGAGTGGTGGTGTCTGGTGTGGGTTCATCACCTTCTGGACTTGCAGGGATGTCACCAGGAGCCGTTGGCTCGCGCATACCTGGAAGAAGATCAGTGAATCTTCAAGAGAAGTTGGTGGACACCTTCTTCAAAGTTTTGAAGATGCCAGGCCACATGTGATGGACCAGTAGAACGTTTGCACATTGTAATCTGTCCTGGTCTAACTCACAGTTGATTATACGCTGAATGACCCAAGGATACATGTAGAATGGATCCCGGGTGAGATTGCTTCTTAAGTTGTTTAGCATAAAGCATGAATAGTTGAAGCGCAGGCCTTTTACCAACCCGTGGACTAGGCAACCCAAATTATATGGGATTTGATCCCGTCCCCCGGACTTGTTGGATAGGCAGTGCAGGACGATGTGCAATAAGAACTTCCAATTGTAAGAAAAGTTAAATTTATAGATGGTAGACTTGTGCACATCGCCACCATATCCTATCTGATTGTAAGTATCTTCCAACTTAGATTTGGGGAATTCAGTAGGGGTGCCCTCATCATGAAGCTACAGATGCTCCCTGACGGTTGATTCAGCAGTGGTGATCTCCTGCCCGCAGATCTTCGATCTGATGACCCTTTCATCATTTAGTGTTTCAATTCGACCATTGGCCCAGAATTCGGCCATATGGTTAAAGTAGATGGTGGGGTTAACAGTGAGGGCAGTGAAGTATGCCAATTGGGACAGAAATTCAACAATAGGGGCAAAGTCGGCATTCTTTGAAGAATCAAGGATAGCAACCTGATTATGTTGAGGATTTAGGACCATTATTAAGAGGTTCGCTTGGATTGAAGGAATTTGAGAGTGTGTGAAGAAGATAGTGGTAATTTGGGGCTTTTATTGTGGTATAGAGAGTAAAGAAAGAGAGTCAGAAGTTTTAAATGGGGTTAAAAAAGCAAACCGATAAGGTGAAAGGACTGTTTAGGTTTCGATTTGACAGGGGCGGTAAGATAAACCATTTAAAATTATCCGACAATAATCAATAAAATCTTACTTTTTATAGAGTGGGGCCCAAAGATTTCCGTTACACAGTACAGGTTTTCTTCCGAATGTAAAATTGTTTCTAAGAGAAAACACTTGTGTTTCTCAATATTATCTTTCGAAGCCATTTTTTCTTTCGAAAGCAAACCATGTCTCAATGACAAGTTTGCTTCCGAGAGTATAGTCTTCTTCCGAGAATAGAAGTTAGTAAGCTTCGGAAGTAAATTTGATCTATGATCAATTGTTCTTCCGAGGCTAAAAGCTCTTCGGAAGATAATATTTATGCAGAGGAATTTGCCTTCGGAAGATGGATAAAGATCTCATCTGAGGTTAAATTTCTCTTCGGAAGTATTTACACTAAGATTTTTTAAGAAAGCCTTTTTGTAACATGGCTTAGATTGTAGTTACACAACATAGAGAAGACATATTTTAAAAAGGTTTTTCAAAAGAGAAGAACTAGTCAATGTTAATCATCCCAATAGTTGTAATTAAATATTTAAATCTTTGTTCATCGAAGGCTTTGGAGAACAAGTCAGCATATTGTTCATTTGAATTCACTTTGACTAGCTTTATTAGAATTTTTTCATGAATATCTCTAATGAAATGATACCTGATGTTGATACGCTTTGTCTAGGGGTGCTTGACTGGATTTTTTGTGATAGAAATGACACACTTGTTGTCTATATGGATACGAATCTCCATGAAGTTGAAACCATAGTCCAGCATCCGATTCTGAATCCATAGAAATTGAGCATAGCAGCTCGCAGCAGCAATGTATTCAGCTTCAGCAGTTGATCTTGAGACACATGATTGCTTCTTGCATTGCCAGGAGATAATCCATCTACCAAGAAATTAACATCCTCCGGATGTGGATTTCTTGTTGATGTTGTGGCCACCATAATCACTGTCAGTATACCCATAGAGATTAAAGTCCTTATTCTTAGGATACCAGAGACCCATTTTGGGAGCTCCTTTAAGGTATCTAAGAATTCTCTTGGCAGCAATTAGGTGAGACACCTTGGGAGCAGCCTGATATCTTGCATAGATGCAGGTTGCAAACATGATATCAGGTCTACTTGCAGTGAGATACGTCAGAGATCCAATAATCGCCATGTACTGATGCTGATCAGTATCCTCCCCCTCGGAATCAGGACAAAGATTATGATTTTTGGGTATAGGTGTCTTGGTTGGCTTACAATATTTCATTTCCAATCTCTCTAAGATGTCCTTGACATACTTAGATTGATTGATGAAGAACCCTTCTTCCATCTGCTTCACTTGAATTCCAAGGAAGAAATCCATCTTCCCCATTGAACTCATCTCAAACTTCTTCCTCATGATGCTTTCAAAGTCTTTGCACATTTGGTCACTTGAGGAACCAAATACGATGTCATCAACATAGACTTGAACAAGCAGCATGTCCTTCCTAGACTTCTTTATGAATAATGTCTTATCTATGGTGCCTCTGGTGTATCCATTCCTAAGAAGAAACTGAGAAAAGGTCTCATACCACAGCCTAGGTGCTTGATGCAACCCATAAAGAGCTTTATCCAGGTTGCACACATAGTTGGGGTGTTGTGGGTCTTCAAATATAGGTGGCTAACACACATAGACTTCTCTATCGATATCCCCATATAAAAAAGAACATTTGACATCAAGTTGATAGACAGTGAAGTTCTTGGATGCTGGAAAAGCAAGGAAGATTCTCACAGCCTCAAATCTTGCAACAGCTGCAAAAACATTAGTGTAATCTATGCCTTCCTCTTGTGTGTATCCTTGAACAACAAGTCTTGCCTTGTTCTTGATGATCAAGTCTCTATCATCTTTCTTATATCGAAACACCCACTTGGTGCCAATGGGGACCTTGCCAGGTGTCAATGGACACAAGTTCCATACCTTTTTCCTCTTGAATTAAAGTAATTCATCTTGAATAGCTTCAATCCAATTGTTGTCCTTGAGGGCTTCTTCCACCTTCTTTGGTTCCATTTAAGAGAAAGCATGAGAACAAGCAGACATTACCATTATGGGTCTGACTTCTTGTTCTCACACCTTCTGAGACATCCCTAATAATGTTCTTAGCTGGACGAGTGTTGTGTATCCTGAGCCTAGGAATCACATCTAGTTGCATAGATAGATCCAGGTTTGAGAAGTTCTTCTTAGGATTTTGAACACCATGACCAACTGATGTCTCACATTCATTCAATGAGGACTGATTTAATGAATGTGTGATAGCATCAATGATATTCTGCTGAGAAGTAGTATCAACTGTTGCTTGTTCCTCCAGATTACTATCTTCATCAGCTTGGTGTTGAATGCTGGAGTTGTCAGCTGATGAGTTTTAAGGCTCATTTGGCTGAAAACTTGTTGAAGCTCCATGATTTCCTGAGATGTTCAAGCTTTCAGGACTTCCAGTAGTAGGAGCTTGTTCTTTAATTCCTCTTGGAGAAGTGGGAATAGGTCTGGGTAACTCAAAAATTTGATCTTCATAAAGGTCACTTTGAGTTCCTGTTCCAGCTAAAACATTCTCACAAGATGGTTTAGAATGTTTGGAAACAATTATATATTGAAGATATGATCATGGCCATTCCCTCTAACACAAGGAGTGTGCTCATTAACAACAATGTTGGATGATTCCTTAAATTGTTGATTTTTAATATTATACACTCTATAAGCAATAGAGGTTGAGGAATATCCAACAAAGATAGCATCATCCGACTTTTCATCAAATCTTGCTAAATTGTCTTTTGTGTTAAGTATGGTACACCTACCGCCAAAGGACCTAAGAAAGCCAATGAACGGTGGCCTCTTGTTCCAGAACTCATAAGGGGCCTTTCCATGGGGCTTAACAATGAGAACCTCTGCACATAGCATGCAGTGCTGACTGCCTCTACCCAGAAAGTTAGAGGCAGCTTT
Organism: Flaveria sonorensis; assembly: GCA_025506505.1. Taxonomy (NCBI): domain Eukaryota; kingdom Viridiplantae; phylum Streptophyta; class Magnoliopsida; order Asterales; family Asteraceae; genus Flaveria; species Flaveria sonorensis. The sequence continues at coordinate 34,978,850 of CM046434.1, forward strand.
GAATTAGCTAACATAGTTCTTGCAACCTCAATAACTGTCTTGTTCCTCCTCTCAGCAACACCATTCTGTTGAGGAGTTCTAGGAGCACTGTATTCTCTGGTAATTCCTTTTGAGTTATAGAATGAGTCAAGAACTTGATTCTTAAATTAGTCCCTTGATCACTTCTAATGATTTTTACCTTGTGATCCTTTTGATTTTCAATTTTAAGAATAAAAGATTTTAAAGTTTCAGTCGTTTCATCTTTAGTTCTTAAAAAGAATACCCATGTAAATCTTGTAAAATCATCAACAATCATAAGGCAATATGATTTCCTTCCAATGTTCATTTGCTTATGGGACCAAAAAGATCTATGTGCAATAAGTGTAATGGAGTGGTAATGGAGTTAACCTCTTTGGATTTGTGAGAAACCTTGTGTTGCTTTCCTTTCAGGCAAGCAACACAGTTATCTTTACAGAAAAATTCCTTTTTAGACACAACATGTACCAAATTATTTTTAAACAGCTTATTCATGGTTTTAAAATCAACATGGCATATTCTTTTATGCCAAAGATTTGACTCATCACCATTAGCGTTGGATAAAAAATACTTCACCTAGTGGAGAAGCATTGTTCATATCAAGCTTGTACATATTCCTTTTCCTGGGAGATCTAAGAAGCTTCAATTCTTGAGGAATTGTCATCCTGGGTTTGAGGATAATGCTCTCATTGTCTGTGAAAAGCATTTGGTGCTTTTAATCATAGAATTGAGAAAAACTCAAGAGATTGTGTTCAAGCTGTTTGACAAAGTTTACTTTGTCAATGTTTAACTAACCATTAGATACACTACCTTTACCAGAAATGTATCCTTCGGCTTCACCTCCAAACTGAACAGGACGTCCATCAAAATGTTCAAATTGTTGCAGGAGAGATATGTTCCCTGTCATGTGCCTGGAGCATCCACTATCCATAATCTAGGCATTTCCATTCTTGTTATATGGATGTCCTTGAACATAAGGTGAAATGATTAGTTATTGTTGGAAACCTAAGCCTTGTTGGTCTTGGGTTCTTCCAATGTAGATGATATAACTAAACCAAATTATAAACATGTGGGCTCAATTATAGTTCGTGAAGAAGAGGTTTGGGCTGCCGCATCTTTTTTGGTCTTCCATTCCATCCTATGATTGACCTGTGTTGATGAGCCTATGGAGGCTTGTCTAGCATGACTTGCTTCCAAGGCTTCTTTCTTTTTGGAAGAAGTTTTCACCACCTTTTCTTCCAAAGCAGTCTTCTTCTTGGAAGGTTTTAAGGAAATCTTTTTGTTTCTTTGTTTGTTCTTTAGCTTGTCTTCCGAAGCTATTTTCCTTTCGTAAGAATGAGTTTCTTCTGAAAGCAACTTGGCTTCGGAAACAAGCTTTCCTTTCCTTAACACTTGGACAATATGGTAAGGTCCAAATGTGAAACCATCCTTGACTTCTTCTTTCTTAACATTGGTTGCATAATGTGTGCTTGCTGGATTATAGTAAAAATCTTTAGACATGTGGTTATGCAGGCCATAAATTATGCACTCAATTTTATTCTTGGTGGGACATGTGGGTTGTTGTTTCTTGCACTTCATCTCTTCTTCAACAGCCTTTTGCTTTAATTTCTGATCCTTCAGCTGGATAGGAGTGCTGGTACTACACTCCTTTCCTGAATCAGAACTTCCAACCACTTGGAATCTAGCTGAGATGAATACACCCTTTTGCCCTGGGTCTATCTTTATCTTATTCTCAGCCACCTTTTTGGTTGTTTTTCTTGCTTCCCTGATCTAGTTCTTTCTGGCTTTGGTGTTCAAGGATTTATCAACTATGGGGATGAGGTTTTCTACCTTATCCTTCCCTGTGGTGGTTTCCATTATTGCATCATTCTTTAGCTCACTAGGTAGTGGGTCATCAGTTGGAACCTCTTGCTCATCAGTACTACATCTTGGCTGTCTAATAGACACAAGAGAGTGTGGTGGACCAATTTCATTGGATCCCAACCCAATTTTGTTTTGATAGCATACCTTGGATTGGGAGGATGATGCTATAATGGTGTTAAAGTTATGCTCTTGAATAGCATATTTCTCTACTTTAGCCTCAGCTATGACTAGTTGGGCTTGAGCTTCAGTCAACTTGGATATTAGATCTTTTATTTGAGTCCTATAGTTGGTATGTTCATGTTTTAAAGAGGACATAGTTTTCTCTAACACTTCAATTTTGAGCTTATAGTTAGATTCTGCTATCTTAAAATCATATTTTAGGATATTTAAACACTTAATATCAGATCTAATTTCCATGTTGTAGTCCTGATACAAATTAACCTTAGCAATACTGGCTAGGGTACAGAGATGTTCATATACCTTGCTGTCTTAAGTTCAAGCCATGAGAGCTTGAGCAAGGGTGACATCTTACACCATAAAGCTCAAGTCAACCTCTTGAGCAACAGCTACAGTTTGTGGCTCAGTGGGTTTGGTTGCAGCCTTTGTGGTAGCAAAATGTTGGGAGGCTTGAGCTACTCCAGGATTAGATCTTGGAGCTTTACATTCCCTAGTAAAGTGACCAAGCTGGTTATAGTTGTAGCATTTGGCCTTGCTGTTATCAAACCCGAATTCGTTGTTAGTTGGGTTCTGAGGAAACTGCCTTCAAGTTCTTTTAAAGAACTTCTTTACTCTGTAGGTTAAAAAAGTCATTTGCTAGACAATGTACATATATTCAACATCATCTGGGCTGAAACACTCTAGATCATCAAAACAGTATTAAAAATCTCCATAGTGCTCACTCCCTGAAATAAAAGCACAACTATCCTGGAAGGGAGTGTGTTGAGCCTGTTGAGACCTGGGTGTCTCAGGGAAAGTGATGTATGGCCCAGAAGAGGATGATGGCTGTTGGGGGTAGTTTAGGTACAACTGAGGCTAGGGAGTTCTTGATCCTTTAGCAGCATGTAGAGCATTATGGACTGCAAGATTTGAGGGTCTGTTCATCTAGTGGTACTTTTGAGTCTCCATCTCCATACGGTATCCATCAAGGATTCCATACAGTTCAGTCATAGTGAGAGCGTTTAGATTTTTAGTTGTATTGATAGAGACACAGTAAAAAGTCCACTCATGAGGAAGTGCACTCATGAATTTTCTGATTGTGTCTCTTTTCTCAAGAACAACCCCCATAGTCTGAAGAGAGGCGATTAAGTCCGTATACCTGAAGTATTGTTGCCTCAAGGTCCTACCAAAAATATACGTGAAGTTCTCAAACTTCTGCTTCAGCATATCTTTCTTGTTCTCTTTTGATTCAGTAGAACCAGAGTACATCAGCTTCAAAGCATCAAATAGTTCTTTAGCGGTCTCGTATTGCTTAAAGCCTACCATTGTGGAGTTTGGTAAAGTAGTAAGCAACACGGTCATGGCTTTGCAATCGATGTCCATCTTCTTGAAGTCTTTATCAGAGTAGTCTTCAACAGCTTTCTCAATCATGGAGCCATTACAAGCTGGGTCCGCCACCTTTGGCTTGTAAAGACCATGAGTGACAGATCTCCACATGCGGCTGTCATGATACCTGATGAAGCCTTCAATATTTTTGCACCAAGTTCCAAAATCATCAGGGGTATTGATAGAAGCCTTGGTCATGGTTCCCATCTCAGACTCAGAAAATTTTTGGTTAAGAGCCATTTGAGTGAAGTGAGTGAGTGTGAAGAAACAAGGGTAATTTGGGATGGTTAGATCTCACAATCAAGAGCCTAAAAAGCTCTAATACCAATTGCAAGATCAGTGTTGGTCTCTCAACATAAGTTTTGTATCTCACAAAACTCACTAAGTCTCACTTAGTTGATGAAGCAGAATTTCTAACTAAGTTGACAATAATATAATAACTTAATGTACACAAGAATGGTTTTCAAGATACTTGTATATATTACTTCTCAACTTAGTGTCACAAGGCTCTTACAAGCATGGTTACTTAAGTTACAATGAGAAACTATATATACTACTATCTACAGACGGTTATACTTGGAAAACCAGCTGGAATTTACCGCTAGACAAATACTACATTGCAAGAAGTAAAGTATCTAAGATAAAACAATATCCTAGATTAGGTAGTCATGACAGGTCCATGACTTACCTTTTGTCACCAACAAGTATGGTAACTGTACTATCTGATAAAGGTGAACAGTGGATTAAAGTATGGTCAACTACATGGCCGTGAGAAAGCGCCATGCAGTGTATCAAAGTTGTCAGTGGATGTCAGACAGCCCATACTTATGTCCACTGGTTCATAGTTGATTCTTCCAAAGGCAAAATGGTTTCGGAAGAATAAATTCTTCCAAGCCCATTTATACTTCAGAAAAATCAACTTCTTTCTAGTTTTCTGCAAGTCTTCATGACTTTATTCTTTGGAAGACTTTCTCTTGGATCTTCTAAGTATGAATGCTTCGGAAGGAGAACTACTTGGTCTCGAATGACTTGGTTCTACCTTCGGAAGTTCTTCATATACTTCGGAAGGAAAACTACTTAGTCTCGGAAGACTTAGTTTTCCTTCGGAAGTTCTTCATACTTAAGCTTCCGAAGATTTTCAACTTGTCTTTGGAAGTGTTGTTTTGGTTGCACCAGCCTCATATGATCCAACAAAAGATTTACTCAAATGTAATTAAATATAAAAGTAATACTCACCGTAGAAAAAGTAAAATACGTTAATAATAAAATTATAATTTAACATTAAAAAATATGTACATAATAGTTATTAAGAAATAAAAGTAAAAATAAGTATTAGAAAAGAGAAACTCAACATATACATTTGTTTTGAAAACGGAATCTTATCATCCCTTTTGAAGAGAAAATCTTATCTTCTCTTATATAATTATATCCTTGTTTCTCTTTACATTTTTCCCTCTCAAGATTCAGTAACTCTATTTCTTCATCTCCTTTTATCACCCTGTTAATAGTCACAACCACTCACCACCGTTGTATTTTAATTACCATTGGCAACTCCTAAGTCCTTTTTACATTTACACTGACGTCTCAATGGGATCTGATTGCATTCCACCAAATCCAAACCTATTCAACTGAAGAAATTCTCACCGGTGATTCAACGACGAGCAGTGTTCTAGATAGAGAACATGGAGAAGTTGGTTTAAGTTTCTCTCTCTACATTTTGTGTTGGGGTTTGAGAAAAAATGGCGTTATGGTGGTGATGTACCTACCTTTCACACCTACATATGCCTGTAGGGGTAGTGTTCAGGGCATTTTCTAGAATCATGTGATGGGCAAAACGCCTTATTATGTTCTGTCTTATAGTATTATTACATGTGGATAAATTATTAGAGGGATGCTTTCCAATTGGTGCAAAAGTGCAAGTGGGATGCACATAGACCTTATCCTTTCAATTTTTATTCTCTTGTTTTCTTTTAAAATTTTATTTTTAGCTACATATGGATTTTTAAATTATTTTTCAAATACTCATAAATATATATTTTTTTATTTTTATAGTTTGACATAGTATTAGTTATTATTAAAGTGTTTTATTTATGTATTTATTTATTTATTTATTTCATGTGTTTCAACCATTACCTCCTTTAGAAGATATTTCATCCTCAAATTTATAGATGAAGTCATGAAGGACAAATGGAACCTTAAAACTAACTAAATCAAGCATTTTCATGATATACAAAGATTAAAATACTTGGTTCATAGTTACTTAATAGAAGGACAGTTACTTTTCATATAGATTAGGGTAAAACAAATGAACTAATTCTCCGGTTTCCCAAGTATCTTCCCTCTTGTAGTGGTTTTTGATAGGATCTGGACGAACGACATCACCTCTCTTGTCATAATTCTCTATTGTGGATCTAAAATTACTTCCTAATCTTTTTCATAAGCAAATTATTCTTAAATCATATGACGTGAGTAATTTATTATGTGTTGGATGGTAATGGTATCCTCTCGATAGTGACACATGAAAAACATTATGAATGCGCGAAAGTTGAAGTGGCAATATGAGGCAATATGTTCCCTGTCCTACTCTTTATAGGATCTCAAATGGTCTGATAAAGTGAGTTCTATGCTTCCTTTTGATTCAAAATCTGAATATTCCATGACATGGTGAGACTTCTAGGAACACGTGGTCTTTGACTTGGAACTCTAGTGCTCGTTAATGTTAATCTACATAACTCATCTGTCTACTTTATGCCTCTTTTAATTTCTTTTGTGTGATAATAAATTTGTTGTAACGCCCCGAATATTATAAGGAAAAGAAAGACGAAGAAGTTCTCATGCGAAAATCCATGCGAGAAGATAAGAATCATATAAATAGATGAGAGCACTAGATTCGTTCTATTCTAGCACTAATACTGCTTTGTTAGAAAGAGAATGTCGTGAAGTAGATAGAGATAGCGAAGAATTGAAGTGTTTAAGGTATGTAATTCGTGAAGTAACTCATGTTATGTATTAAGAATGAATTACTGATGAATATAACACATGAATGTGTAGTTTTCATTCGAAAGGCTCTTAGGAAGGTCAGGTTTGGTTTAGATCTTCAAGAGGTGAGTTTCTAGCCCCTTTTATGCAAGTTTTAACCTTTTGGGGTTATTATACATACTAAAATACTTGTTTATGCTTGTGATGATGTGTTTATCATGATGAGCATGTTAGAACAGCCTTAGACGCGATAAGTTGGGTTTAGGCGGGAGACCCGTAGTTCTCACGCGAATTAGGTAGCTTAGGGCTGCAGGAATTTAAAATCTGGTACATTCTCGTGCGAGATGTAAGTTTTCGCGAGTTATGTTTGTCTTCGCACTACTGGACTGACTTGTTGGGCAAGGTTTGACTTGGTTAAGTTCTTGTGCGAAAGAAGGTTCTCGCGTGATATTATGTCATTGCATGAGCTAAGTTCTTAAATAATTGGCTGTGTATGTGTATTGTTATCTTGCATTTTAACAATTTTCAAAATGATAATTTTTTATGTTATGTCTTTACTTGGTATGTTATGTATTACTACAAGTAAAGTATTATGTAATGAAAGCGAAAGATAATGATAATGAAAAGTGGAACCTACAGAATGAATGAATGTCTTAGAAGAAAAATGTAAGTAGGTTCACAACTTCTTGTATGGGTTTGTTAGCTCATCTGCTTATGGCTTAGCTAGCCCAAAAGGATGCACATGGAGGTCTAATCCTTGACATTGACAATGAATGAATGGGGGTACACGATCCATATGATTTTTAGCTCAACTTTGAGTGCCCATAATGGTTGAGAAGGATACTCACAAGGGTCTAATCTTTGAGATTGTCCATTTATGAATGGAGGTACACAATCCTTATGATTGTTAGCTCAATTATGGGTGGCCACAATGGTACAGAAGGATACCTACAGAAGTCTGATTCTTGTGAATGACCAAGAAAAGAATGGAATCTTTGTCGCAACACCTTGAGATGTAATGGAAATGACAAGTTGTTCTGATGATGCTGAGTAGGTGCAGGCGTGGACATGGAAGCTACTGGGGTAGTTCAAGTCTGACATCCATATTTCTAGAAAGGACATTCATATTTACACCATTTTTGAAATGTAAAGGAGATGACAAGATGTTTTGATACAATTATAATATGAATGAAAGTATGTTTTCCGCTGCAAATGATAAGTTATTAATGTTTTGTGCTATGAATAACCAACTATGAGGCTTCTAGGAACGGGGCCTTACAAGTTGGTATCAGAGCCAAAGTTTAAGAGAATTGGATAAAATTTCCTTTAAAAGCAAAACTGAAACTTAGAATGGGATTATGTGAATTATGTGGTTATAGTAGATTTAGATACTGATGTAATAAGGATAGAAAATGATTCCTGATGAAGACTAAAGTAAGTGGCTAAGCACAACTAGCCACTGTAAGATAGCTTCTCCGCAGACTAAGTTGACTCGAAAGGATGTGATGTTCGAATCGAGCTTGGTTCACGAGAGTGCTTTCTAAGAGTTGAAGACAAGGTTAACTCAAGCTCCTGTCTTGATGTTAGCCGAAGGGAATAACGACTAAGTGGTGTATTCAGATGCTTAGTATGTGGCACAAGGATATGCATGAAAGTAAAAAGGATACGTTGAATTAGGAATTCAATATGTTTAAACATGTCCTTGGAGAAACTATTAAAACTCAGATTGGGAGATTTATGAAGATGGTCACAAAGATGAAAATTATGGGTATAACATTGGTGAATATTTCTATGAATAAGAAACACTTGAAGTCATTACCTTACAATTGGAACAATAACTATATGTATATCAAGTGAAAAAAAATATTTGTTCACACTTTCTCTGAATGATTTGATCTGAACAATCAGTAAAATGATACGGACGATACGCAACGAGCTGCAAATAATATGAATTCTTTGTGTCCAAAAGCAACTAAACTTTATGCTAAAATGGCTAGCAACCCAAACTACTGCATGAGATACACTCAAATGTGTTAACAACAGCCACCAACTATTCTAATTGTGCAAGAAATTTAGGAACCTCATGTTCATCATTGTCCATCATCCGTTCAAGCATATTTTTCTGAAGCCCTACTAAAAGAAGGTCCTCATATGAATCAAGCATACATAGCAAAGCAAACATCAATACTTCTAAAGCAAACAGTTCAAATTAAAGATGAACATCTAGTATTGTTTGTAACCTTTCTTTCTAGTTATGAAGCCTTTATGGCCAAAGTCTTAACAATCTAAACATTATTCTTGATGATCTTCAGCAGGTTAACCAAGCGGTATGGAGCAAAAAGACATTAAGTATCATATGGATTTGGTTGATTATTGTGCCAAGAACTTTGTTAGACGCACTGGAAGAATGAGTTTTATGGTAAACAACTACAGCAAGGTCGGGTTTCATAAATCTTTACTTTGTTGTTATAAGTGTGACAAACCACAGCATAATACTCGGGAATGTATAGAAAATATAATCAATCATACCAGAGTAAACAAGAAGACAGTGACAGTTGAGTTCGAAACATCTATAGATAAAGGAAGCTCCTCAAGCAATAACATAGATTTAGTTTCTCAGACTACAACAGATTATAATTGGTCATATTAGATGGAGTTGCTAGAGATGAAAGTTTGTACTACTTCAGTTATGAGACTCAGAGAATGAGAAGGTTACTGAAGATGGTGATTTGGAAGATCTATTTAGAGAGTTTGTTAGTGGTGATGTATTAGAAGGTTTATATGAACCCACTCATGATATTGTTGATCCTGTTGTTAGTGATTCACTGACTGAGAATGTTAGAGATAAAGTGAGTGTTGTTGAGGTTTGGATGAAATAGTTGAAGAAGATGAAAAGATTGTGTTTGTTCAAACTTATGATGTTTCTAAGGTGGTGAAGGTTGAAGAAGTTGTGTCTGATTGTGAAATGGAAAAGAAGGTTAAGGTAGATGAAGTTTATGATGATGTTCTGATGAAAGCTAACAATAGTTCAATTGTTGTTGAGCCTGCTCTAACATATTTTGATGACAACAAGAATTTGGAAGAAAATTTTTTCTAGGCGTCATGTTTGCTGTTATTAAAGACCTACTTAAATCGTCAAGTCAGAAGAATACGGTATACATTGATCTTTGTTCGTCAAAATGTGTTGACAAAGTTTAGTGGTTTAGAGCTCTTAACAAAACATTATTATTAGAACTTGAGGAAATTCAATACATCAACATAAAATTAAAATTGATGGAAAGGTCTTCAAATAAAATTAAAGGATTAAAAAATCATTTCCAACTAAATCTCCATGACAAAGAATGTGCTAAAACTGATTTAAAACAATAAACTGATAAGCCACATTAAAAATTAACAGACTCAATGATGCACTTGCTACTTCGAGACTCACTGTTGAAAAGTTTGAACATTCACCAACCATTGTTAAAGGGCTAGTTAAAGCTAAATGACCAAGAAGATTAATGGAACAAAGAGTGGTGTTGATTAGACTAACATCACTCCAGCAATCAATCATGATTTTAAAGCTATGCCTTCGTCGTATGCGACTGATAATGAAGACTAATGTATGGACAAAGATTTAAACCTAAGACTGTGAGAATGATAATGAGTGTGTGAATATAGAAGTTAAAAACATGAAATTTATTAAAAAGGAATCTTTATATAACACAACTCATGTTTTGGAGGAGATTGTTAGTGGAAATTTAATGAAAAATCAAGTTTGTGAAAATGAGATTTTGTCAAATTCCAAATAAACTTCTGCTAAACCAATGACTAAGAATGAGAAACTAAAACCAAAAATTCTACATAGTGAGAATAAAATGAAAAGTAAGAAATTAGACCAAATAAATCTAACTTGACAAATGATTTCAAGATATAAGGGTGATCTTGGTAAGGAAGTTCATATCTTCAAAGATACGAATAGTAGATTCTTGAGATAAACTTTCTAATGATACTAACCATCATGTGTTTAAAGCAGATGTGTTAAAGACCGGTCCAATTCTAGCATAGGTTCAAAAAAACACATGTTAGTCAAAGTTTAAGCCTTAATGGCAAAATATCCAGTTTCAAAGGCTAAAGATCAAGCCCCCAAGGCGAAGGATCAAGCCAAAAAAGAAAAATATCCGACTGAGTATAATTTGAATGCCATAGAATCAAGTGGCCAAAGACATACTAAAGCTGGATTCTATGACACCTTTGGTGGTTAGGGTTGTAAATGAACCGAACGGTCATTAAATAGTTCGTGAACTATTTGGTGGGAAGTTCATTTACATTCATTCATTTATTAAATGAATGGACACGAACACAAAAACTCCTTTCATTTAGTTAAATGAATGAACATGAACAAAGGCTGCGTTAGTTCATATATTGTAAGAGTTATCTTAGAGGTTGAGGCTAACCAAAGATCTCTCAACATGCAACTGAAGTACAAGGAAGTTACCTCGGATGATTTGACCAAGCACAAGGAAAATTTTATAACTTTCAAATCTTCTGATGCTAATGACAGAAATCTTCCGAAGCCAAAAGTGAAGTCTTCCGAAGCTTGAAGACAAAGTGTTTTGAAGCTTGAAGTGTTAAATCTTCCGATGCCAAAGGTAATCTGTCTTTTGACTCTACATTGATCTTGTTCTCCAGATTAGTGTCCAACTAGCCTTCAAAGTATGGTTGGTTGTAGGTTGTAGTATAAAGTATCTCATGTAACCAGTCTTAGGAAAAAGCATTGTAACACTTGTAAAATTACTTGAGAGCCATATACGTCATCCTTGAAAACCAATCTTTGTGTTCTTGAGTTCTTTACTTGTTTGTTCTTTGTTACTTTTCCTGGTTCCCTATTTGATCTAGTAAGTGTAACACTTATACATCAACTTATAAGTTTCACCAACTTATACATCATTAGTTTCACAAACACTTACTTGCTCAAATGGAAGCTCTCACTAAAGCTGATATGGAAATTGACAAGATGACTAAGTCTCCACCGATCACTCCTGATAACTTTAACACTTGGTGTATGAGGATGGAAGGCTTCATCAAGTCTTAAGATAGTAGGATGTGGAGATCTGTTGTCTCAGGACCTCACATCCTAAGTATTACTTCAACAACTGTTGGAGGTGGGATGATACCAAAGGAAGTGGTTGACTATTCTAAAGAAGATTGGAAGAAGATTCATGTTGATCCAAAAGCTATTACCTCTCTTCAAACTACTATTCCTAACTCCATCTATAGAGGCTTCAAGAAGAGCAAGACTGCAAAAGAACTTTGGGATGCACTAAAGTTGATGTATGAAGGATTTGATGAAGCCAAGGAAAACAAGGACATGATGAAGCAGTAGTTTAAAAACTTCACATTCAAGACAGGTGAAACTATGTCTCAACAATACTTCAGGTATGTTGAGATTGTAGATACTCTGATGCATGTTGGAGTTAATCTTGAGAACAGGGACATTATGAGAAAGTTCATGTTCTCTCTTCCTAGATAATAGACACACTATTGTATGGCCATTAAGAGAATTGAAAACCTCTCGACCCTCACTCTCACTAAGCTGTATGGTATCGTGAGCAGTTATCAGATAGAGATGAACAAGCGAAATCCATATACCAGCTCATCCAACAATCAACAGAGTTCAGCCCTTCATGTGGTTGAAAGAGATAGTAGAGAACCATAGAATCATCTCATCTGCTACCCTGAAAAGTCACCAAAAGGACCTTTCATCACCTTCCTGGAGAAACCAAGGGAGAGCTATACTTAAGGAAGCGCATTCCAAGAGCCCAACTCTTTTGAAGCCTTTGTGTCTTCAGATGAAAGTTCTGGCAACTTTCTCTTCACCCTTGAAGACCTTGACTGTAACCAAATGTTCCTCTTTGCCAGGGAGTGTAAGGCAACAAGAACAAATGATGGCCAAACATAGTCAAGGCTAAACTACACACATGTAGCTCCAAGAACTAAGAAGCCAAACCAACCAAAGCAGCAAGCTGTAGTTGCTGTTATAGAAGGAGGCTTTGACTAGAGGTTTTAGGTAGAGGATGTCTCTCCAAACCAAGCCTTGATGGAAGATCATGATGAAGCCAAGGTATTCAAACATCTTTGTACTCCTGGATGCATTGCTAAAGTAAACATGTAGAGGTCCTATAACTTGCAAGTAAGATCTGATCTTGAGTCCTTGAATATTTTAAAAGAGCAAAAAATGACTATAAGATTAAAATAGAAGACTTAGAGAAAACAATTTCTACTCTAAAACATGAGCACACAAATTACAGGACTCAGATCAAAGACCTTGTTGCCAAGTTAACTGAATGCCAGGCTAAGCTTTTGATCGGCAAAGCCAAGGCAAAAAAATGTGTCATTGAAAAGGAAACTAGCAAGAACATCATATCTTCATCCATGCATGCAAAAGTTTTTTATTAGAACAGGCAGGGAATGGGATCAAACAAAATAGCTCATCCACACACATTACTATCATTGATCGTGTTTAAGAAGAAGATGAAGATAACGAGGATATAGTGAAGGATGAACCAAAAGTTAGTGAAGAGGTTCATTCTAAGAAGGGTCACTATATCTCTTGAGAAAGAAGAAACTAGGGATGGCTAAGTCTAAGCCATCCTGGTGAGGAGAAAAAGGTTGAACAATTGTGCACCATGGTTGCACAAGCTAGACCATCCAACTCTAAAGGTAAGCTTCACCCTCAGAAGCGTGCTACATTATTTAAGAAGATGAAGAAGGAGCTAGAAAAAGATCAAGATCAACCTTCTCCTTAGGAAAAAACCCTCAAAAGTAAGTCCAAGGAATACATCATGTGTGGTGGTACAACTCATTATGCTAAGAATTGCATTTACAATCCTAAGAGTACCATCCACATGAACAAGAAGAAGACTTCTGAGAGGATGAAGAAAATAGCTTCTAAAGGAAAATCACTTTCGTTTGAAAGCTCCAGAGTGAACAAAAAGAGGATAGGTGAAAAACTATCTTCGGAGGCAAGTTTGGTCTCGGAAGAAAGGAATACTTTCGAAGCACTAAAGTCTGCTGCAGTGGATGTAAAAGCTTCCAAAGGTTCAGTCTCCAAAACTTTTGATGTCATAAAAACTTCTGAAGTTTTGAAAGCCAAGTCTAATCTTTGAAAGATGGTGTGGAAGATGAAGGAATGCCATATGACTGAAATTTCTTCAACAACAATAGCCAACGATCCTAAAAGCTTGCATGTAGGATCAATAACTATTGGACTATCTTCAGTTCATCTTGATAAGCCCAAGACCAACAAGGCTTGGGTTTCCAAATGCAACTAATCATCTTTTTATGTGCAGGAACAACTAAAAACCAAAAGAAATGTATGGATCATTGATATTTGTTGTTCCGCGTAAATGACTAGCAATAGCTCTTTGCTTTAAAACTTTGATAGAATTAATAGCGGGCTAGTTTCTTTTTGAGGGATAGGGTCTCAAATGGTAAGCTCATTATTGAGAAGGTAAACTTTATCAAAGAGCTTGAGTACAATCTTTTGAGTGTATCTTAATTTTATGACCAGAGACATAACATGCTCTTCATTGAGCATGAGTGCATTATTTCAAGCTCAAGGTGATCATTCCTTAAAAGCATATCTTGCTAAGTCCCTCAAGAAAGGGAACATGTACAAGGTGGATCTGCAAGAAACCTCACCTTCAAGAGAAGTTTCTTGCTTTCTATCTAAAGCCAATAGTGATTAGTCTTTTCTTTGGCATAAAAAAATATTCCATGTAAACTTTAAGAACATGAATAAACTAATTAAACATGATTTGGTAACTGGAATGCAAATGAAAAAGTTTACAAGTGATAATCATTGTGTTGCATGTCTTAAAGGAAAGCAACACAAAGTGTCACACAAGCCAGAGAAAATGAAATATATCACTACTCCCCTACACTAGTTACATATGGATCTCTTTGGCCCCACTAGTGTAATGAGTTTAGTAAGAACTTCATACTGCCTTGTGATCATAGATAATTTCATAAGATATACTTGGGTCTTCTTGTTTAGAAGTAAGGATGAGACCCCTAAAATCTTGAGATCTTTCATTCTAAAAATTGACAATCAATGTGATCACAAGGTTAAGATCATAAGATGTGATCAAGGAACTTAATTTGAGAACTAAATCCTTCATTCATTTTGTGATGAAAAGGGTATCTCAAAACAATATTCCTAGAACTCCTCAACAAAATGGTGTTGCTGAAAAGAGAAACATGACATTTATTGAGGCTGCTAGAACCATGCTTTCTGACTCTAAACTGCCTATCACCATCTGGCCAGATGTAGTCAACATCACCTGCTATATGCAAAACAAAATTTTAGTAGTCAAAAATTCATGGTAAGACACCTTATGAACTGTAGCAAAAAAGAGACATTTTATTTGTTTCCTCAAGTCATTTGGATGTCCATGCACCATCTTGAATATCAAAGATCATATAGCTAAATTTGCTGAGAAATCAGATGATGGACATTTTATTGGATACTCTTCTCAAGCTAAGGCTTATAAAGTATGTTGGACCCTGAAAGGATCATATATGCTAATTTAAGAGGTGGTTGAAGGTTGTTTGGTTGCAAGAAATCTACACAAGTCCAAGATCCAATGCGGGTGAAGACAACAAAAGAAAAAGACAAGTATCAGCTATCCGCATTCAATGCGGATGAGCAAGAACATATATGGCCAAGTATTTATTCATCTGCATGTACTAATGTGGATATGCAGAACCAAATACGGCTACGTATTTGGTCATCCGCATTAGTCAATGCGGATGACATACTTAATGCGGATGCACAACTAAAGAAATGCTGATGAAGATCAACACATCTGCATTAACTAATGCAGATGTTCATTACAAATGCTGATTATCATTTTGTACTTAGACTAGTATTCTAATGTATAATTCTTAGGTTAGTTTAGTCATTTTGAACAGGAATTGTATCAGCCTAAAAATAGAATAGTATACACTTAAGTTTCAAAGTTTTCTAATTAGTGCTACAAACCCTAGCACACTTTGTATCTTGTTTGCCAATATCAATATACAAAACATTTATAAGTATTTTTAGCATTTATAAGTATTTTTAGATTCTTATCTCGGACCCGATCAATTGGTATCAGAGCTTGGATTCATCAGTTAATGTGACTCAACTAGGATCTTATGTAGCGGGTCTGAGTTGATGTGACTCAACTAGGATCGAATATGATGATTGAGTCAATGATTATATAGCGGAAATACAAAATCAATGAACATTAAATGCTGAAAATACTTATAAATGCTTTGTATATTCATATTGGTAAAAAAAGATACAAAGTGTGCTAGGGTTTGTAGCACTAATCAAAAAATTTTGAAACTTAAGTGTATACTATTCTATTAATAGGCTGATACAATGCCTGTACAAAATGACTAAACTACCCTGACAACTATACATTAGAATACTAGTCTAAATACAAAACGATAATCAGCATTTGTAATGAACATCCGCATTAGTTAATGCGGATGTGTTGATCTTCATCAGCATTTCTTTAGTTGTGCATCCGCATTAAGTATGTCATCCGTATTGACTAATGCGGATGACCAAATACTTAGCCATATTTGGTTCTGCATATCCGCGTTAGTAAATGCGGATGAACAAATACTTGGCCATATTTGTTCTTGCTCATCCGTATTGACTAATGCGGATAGCCGATACTTGTCTTTTTCTTCTGTTGCTTCACCCGTATTGGATCTTGGACTTGTGCAGATTTCTTCCAACAGAACAACCATAAACCCCCTCTTGAATTGGCATGTATTATCCTTTCAGGGTCCAACAATACTCCCCCTATGGATTATACAGACTGTACTTCAAGGGTTTGAGGGTGGTGGAGGTTGTGAAGATTCTGGTGGTTCTTCTAGTGCAGATGCTTGTTTTTCTGGAACTTGGACCGTTGATGGAGCTGGTGCAGGTTCAGGCTCAGGAGTCATTTGTGGTTCAGCTAATGAAGGATCCAGTATAGCTTTGATCATATTTGAGAAGTCCTTAGCATCTTGCATCTTGTCTCGACTAAGAACATGGATCTTCATTTCACTCATGGTGTGAATTGCCTCAATAGGCATCTATCTCAGAGATAAGGGTTCCCATATAAATACAATGGACATCCCATCTCTGTGGATCAGTAAAGAATCATCAGCATCAGCTTCAAGCTTCACTATGTTTCCCAGGTGAAGAGGAACTCTTTTTCTTTTCCTTTGTTTTTTCTTTCTATTGATTTTGTTTTAGGCTATTTTGAGTATCTTGATGCATTTCGAAATGAAATACATATCAACTTCTCCCAGCTTGTTATCTATTTCTTTGAAGTATCTTATGAACATATAGTCGATATAGGATTCATCTAACAGTCTCACCTCATATCCACTAAATAGCCTTACCTCAGAACCTTCTTTTCCTCCCCATTTCCATTCATTTACCAACTCATAAGTTTTATCATCATAGAATACATTGGAGATTGGTTTGGACTTGTGGGTTCCAGCAACCATCTTTCTTTTTAGTGATTTAGTTGGTTTTACATTCAACTCTGGAAATACCAACTCTTCAGTTCCTTTCATTTCCTTCTTCTTTTCCAGAGGATTGTTGAAAGATTTGTCTTTTCTTATGCATATTACCTTCAGAGACTTGAAGTTGTTTGATTTCTTGAACATCTTCAGTATATCTTCAAACTCATATCCTCTGTACATAGCATTGTGATTGATTAATTACAGCTCAGCTAATTCCTTTAGATCATGTATCTGCAGGGAGTTCACTAAAGAAGTATACTCAATGAAGAACTGAACTAGCCCTGAGATCCTCTTCACCATAAACATATTCCAATCACTATCATACTTCCAGGCAATTATCTTCACATCCACTTTTCCTTCTGGAGCAGACACACCCTTAATCATTTCTAAAGTTGTTAACCCTTCATGTAACTCCACTTGAGAGGGTTCAATAAACCATTCTGTATTTTTATGTAGCATGGGTGCCAAAGCATCATGGTCTTGGTAGTGAATTGGATATCTTGAGCTAAATTCTTATTCTGGGCTTCCTCCCTACAACCACTTCTTCTATAGTCTTCAATCTTTCTTTCTTTTCCTTGACTATCTTAAGGATTGCAGCCTGGAAGGAGTTAGTCTTCATATTACCTAGCTTTGTTTTGGTAAATCTGTTAGAGCTCTTAAAAGATTAACATTTTGTCTTTTGCATTTTGTCATAGTATAGGGAATTATTTTGTAAATATATGTTCCTTGTTTTTATTTGATCGTATAAATAGGATATTTTATGTATTGTGTAGGTAGACCTAGAGAACGGAACAGTTAGAACAGATTGAACAACTGTAACTCACTCTTACACTTTGTATCCTAAGCATTTGCTATCAATGAAATCTATGAATTTATAAGTAATTGCTTGTGTTTGTGTACTTTGTGTATGAATTGATCATTGCATTATGATATCATGACAGATCGATCCATTTTGAACATATCAAATGGTTTCAGAGCTTTCAGTTCAGTGATTAGAGTTTATCAGCATTATTGAGCTCTTTGAATCACTTGAAATCTGTGTTGATTGCAATTTAGTCTATTAATTGTTGATTTTTGTTGTGTTTCATCCATAGAAACATGATTTGAATCACAATATGGTGTTTAATTCATTCAGATCTGAGTATTGATCAGATTTGTGTTTCGAGCTGTGTTCTTCATTTTCAGACTGTAATTCGATCAGTAGATTTTTTATTGTTGTTTGATCAAAACATTGATTGAAGATTGTTAATCGATCTATTTACTACGTAATTGGAAGTTTTTAGATCAATTGAACAAGTTTTGAAGAATTTCATAAGATCTGAGTTTGTTGAAGATGATGAATTTGGCGCTTGAGTTGTGAAAAAAACTGCTAAAATTTGCTAAGTGATCAGACGCTTTGCAACTGTTTAGGCGTTTCATCACTGTTAAGGCATTTTCAGAACATGCATTTTGCAACTATTGGGATGCATTGAGACTATTTGGTCGCTTTGATACTTTGTTAAAGCTTAGCAATTCTAGAAGCTTGAGAACTGTTTCGGCATTTTTACTTCAAGAGTTTCTACACTGTCTGGGCGTTTAAGAACTATTCGGACGTTTCATCAGTTGGGCATTTCAGAATTCATCTACGGCATTCCCTTAGACGTTTCTTGTTCAAAGTCAGGCGCATCAGTATTCAGACTTATCAGTAAACACTTAGAAATTTTTTCAAAAACTAAAATCCAAAATTATTTTCATTTCATTGTTTCTTTTTTAAAAAAAATTCAAAAACAACAAAAATAAGTCATTTTCATTAATTCAAAAATATAAAATGGTTAAGTCTAAAGATTCTAAGAACAAGGTTCCTAAGCTCAAAAATAGAGCTGATTTCAAAAATTGGTCTCTTAGATTGAAGCATCATCTAAACTCCACTGACACTGACTTGTAGAAGTCAATAGAGAAAGGACCACATATCCCAATTACATCTGATGGTCCTGACAGAGGATTTGTTTATACAAAAGACTATCCAGAACCTTATCCTAAGGATGGTCTACAAGATGATGACTTAAGGAAGGTTAAGAATGACATTAAAGCTTACTCACTGATGTGCAAGGGGTTACCATTCAAAGTCTTGACTAGACATGAAGGTTATCAAACTGGTTTCACCATGTACAAAGCTTTGAAGATCATTTATGAAGGTGGTAAAGAGATACAAGATATAAAAAAGCAAAAACTCAAGAGATAATTGGAGTTATTTGAGCATCTTTTTGGTGAAACAATCAATCGAATGATGAATAGATTCGTGCAATTAACTACTAAAATGTCAACTCCTGGTGTCAAAAATGATCTCAAAGATCTAAATTACAGAGTTCTAAATGCTCTTCCATCTTCATGGAAACATACAATTACTCTGTTGAAGCATACAGAAAAGTTTCCTATAGATCTAGATCTTTTGATTGGCAAAATTAAATCAGTTGAAATTGATGAGGGCTCCAGAAGCAATGATAGAGCTGCATCAATGTCTCAGTATAAGTATGTTGCTTCTCCAGCTAACAAAGTGGAGAATGCTTTTCTGACAAAATATGATAATTCTCTAGAAGACGAGGGTGATTTGTTCGTTGGAGCTGGTTTCTTTATAGATTCTTCTTACACAAGTGCTCCTGTTTATACAACTTAACCTTAGTCTCATCCTAAAAGTCAAACTTCTAAACCTCAAACTAAGACTTCATCTTCTAATTCTGTTAAAACTAGCAAAGTTAAAGATGTTATTAATTTCATGTTATAGGATGATGAGTCAAAATCTGCTTTTACTGCTTTTATGGCAAGTTTTCATGCTAATCAAGGTAGTCATCTAACCCAGTTAGATCTTGTTTTGCAGGATTTGTTTAAGATGGATCCTAATGATATGGAAGAGATGGACTTGAATTGGCAGATGGTAATGATTGCTTATAGAATACAAAAACACTCATATGTTAGCAGGAATTACAAGTCCAGTGCAAACAATTCTGTTGGCTTTGATAAATCAACGTCAAGGTGTTTCAACTGCAACAGTTATGGTCATTTCTCAAGAGAATGTAAAGCTCCTAGAAATAAAGGTGGTAATGGTCAAGCAGGTTCTAGTAGTCAAAGATACCAACGGCAGTCTCAAACCTTTCAAAATCCTTATCAAAGTCTTCCTATTCCAGAACATAAAGATGAATCAAAATCATCTGAAGAGCCAAAGAATGCTCTTGTTGTTAGCATCAAAGATGGCTATGACTGGAGTGCTTATGCTGAACAATTCACAGCTGATCTAACATCTAGTTTAGCTCATGTTGCTAAAGTTCAAAATGAAGACTGGTCTGAAGAAAATGATCCTAAGGCAGAAGGTGATTCTAAAAAAAATGATGAAGATTATGATTGGAGTGACAAATCTGACTCAAAAGAGGATTCAGAAGAAATTGCACTCATGGCTCAGTATGAACAACCAAAGGTTGAGCATCCATCATTTGACTTTGATACTTCTTCTTCAAGGTATCTTAAAATTCCTATTGAAGTTAGAGAGAAAATGTGCACAAAAGCATGTTTTTGATCAAGTTGAGCATTACAGAACATATTCATTTAAAATTTGTGACAAAGTTAAACATGAAGAAGTAATGCACAACACTCTGAAACATGATCACAAAGTTTCTGATGAAAAGATCTTATCTCTTCAAACCTCATGGAATAAAACTCTACAAGAACTTGAACTTGTTAAAAAACAACTTAAGGAGATGACTAAAAATTTAGAAGAAGAAAATATAGCTCATGATGCAACACAGGTGGATCTAGCTAAGTTAAAAGTTCTAAAACAATTGTAGAACAGTTGGTAAGTGAGAGGAAAGATAAAAACAAAACATGCCTAGGTTTTACACATGAGCCCATACATGAATCTACAACAAACACTTTACCAGAAAACTTTAACATACATGATCATTCACCTAAAAACAAAGCTAAGCTAAAGCCTTTCAAATAAGAAAAAGAATTCTAAATGTGATGAAGAGAAAACAATGTTGAGATATTTGAGGAACAAGATTCAGAAAAGATTAAAAATGGTCATCCAGTGAAAGTTAAATCTTAAGAACCACGACTAAAGAATAAAAAAATATTTGTTCCCAAAGAGTATGTTGTTGAAGAAGTAATTGTAAAGAATGATAAACAAAACTCAAAGAATAAAGAGAAAGCAAAACAAGACGAAGTAACATCTGAAGATTCGTTTTCTTACGGATTAAACAATCCAGACTTCATCAAATGGCATAAAAAACAAAATAATAAAGAAAATGCAAAAGAGTCTTCAACTAAAGATGTTCCATCACAAAGCAAGCAGAGATCATCAAGATCAAGAAACCAGAGAAGAAGAAGGAAAAATGCTAAAGCTAAATTCTCTCAGAATAAAAATCAAAACAATCAAAATCAATAAAAAAATCAAAACAATCAGTTTAAACCATTGAAGTTTATGTATGCGGGAACTTTTGATATGAACACAATTCCTGAAATCAAATCAAACTCAAAGAACAAATCTAACTCTGATCTGAAAACTGGTTCAGGTCCAAAGTCTTCCGCTGTTAACAAAAGATTTGCATCTAAGGTGTCTAGGAATGGTGTTAATGAACAAAAGTCAAAACCCAAAATTCAAAAGAACAGACTCTCAAATCAAAAACAATATATTAACTTTGTAACTCCTAAATCAAAACAAGGATCAAATGTGGCTTCCACATCTAAGGTTAATCAACAGTTGTTTAAATTTCAACAAAGCTACTGTGATATATGTGATATGTACAATCATAAGACTGATGAATGTTTCTTTAACAGGTACTGTCACATTTGTGATATGAAAAACCATCCAATAGCTGATTGTTATTTTAACAAGTATTGTACCATTTGTGATGAAAGAACTCACAAAACTAAGAATTGCTACTTCCGAAGGAACTCGCCAAGGAATGGATATGTAAATCCACAATATCAAAGAAATCAAAGTGTTGGTATTCAAAGATTGACAAAACAACCTTCCTTAGGCTTGTGATCTTTTTGAAGGATTGATTCTGATTGTGATAATTCTTATGTTGTGAAAACAAAGAATTATAATAAAGGAAAATTCATTCCACGATCTATGAGAATGAACAATGGAAAGTTAGGTAATCAAAATTTTTCTAAAAATGTTTCTTACGATGGTTTGAATTATCTTGATGATGATCTTGAAAAATGTTATCATGCTTTACGGATAATGCAAATCAATGATAACAAAAAATTTGTCAGAAAAAAAATTGGTAAATTTAAACAGCAAAAGAAGCCCGATTTAAATAAGCTTCATTTTAAACAGTTTACCATTGTTGATAAATTTGGCAAGCCCAAGACCATATCGGCTTGGGTTGATAACTCAACTTAAATCTCTTTGAAATGCAGGTACGCCCAAGAAGACCAATTAACACGTGGTATGTTGATAGTGGGTGTAGCCGGCATATGATAGGCAACCATGCCTTGCTTCAAGATTTAAGTTAAAAGATGGTACTCATGTTGCATTAGGAAGTGATGCAGGTGGTAAAATAACAGGCGAAGGTACAGTGTCCAATAGGATTATTAGCTTTGATAAAGTCAACTATTGTTCACAGTTGAACTTTAATCTTTTAAGTGTCTCCTAAATTTGAAAGGAAAGCAACAAAGAGCGTCTTATAAGCCCAAGCTGATAAACTCAAATTCCAAGCCTCTCCAGATGTTGCATATGGACCTATTCGGACCAACTAATGTGCAGAGTATTGGAAAGAAATCTTATTGTTTAGTTATCATTAATGACTTTACAAGATTTTCATTGATTTTCTTTTTGCATGCTAAATCTGAAACTACTGAATTGTTAAAAGAATTCATTATTTAAGTAGAAAATCAATTAGAACAAAAAGGTGAAAGTTATCAGAAGTGATGCTGGAACTAAATTTAAAAATTCTAATATTGACATGTTTTGTGTAGAAAAAGGAATTGCTCGTCAGTTCAGTGCTCCTAGAACTCCATAATAAAATGGTGTTGCTGAAAGGAAATACAGAACTTTGATTAAGGCCGCACGCTCCATGTTAGCAGATGTAAAGATTCCAATTACTTTCTGGGATGAAACCATATCCACTGCATGTTTTGTATAGAATCGTACATTGCTGGTGAAAGATAAACAGAAAACTCCTTATGAGTTGATGTTTGGCAGGAATCCTAATATAGATTTTCTTAAATCTTTTGGTTGTCCAGCTTTGATTTTAAATTCAAGTGACCGGCTAGGAAAATTAGATGCAAAATCTGATGATGGATTTTTTGTTGGATATTCGTCGGTTTCAAAAGCCTTTAGAGTTTATAACTCTAGGACGAATGTTATTCTTGAAACTTTTAATGTTAAATTTCTTGAAAACTCCTTTCCATTAGTTGCAAATGGCCCAGCTTGGTTGTTTGATTTAGATTCTTTGTCAAACTCTTTTAATTCCAAATTGTTTGACTCTCCAGGTGAGAAAAGGAAACAAGAAGGAGATCTTGGATCTTTCATTGATGATTCTGATTCTGATGATATGGATGATTCTAGCCCAGATTACCCATTCTTCTCATTTGTTAAAGATCCTATATTTCGTTCTGAATCTCATGATCAATCTCAATCTCAACAAGCACAAAAACATCCCTTTTCTGAAAATTTAAATGTTTCACAACCTATTCCTAATGATGGTCCTGAAATTGTACAACCTGAGTCCAGAACATCATTGGTTTCTGATGATGTAGTTGTTACTGATAATCTTGATTACTTTATCAACTCACCGACTCAAGTTCCTAATTTCAATCCACATACTTCAAACTTATTGCATTAGCTTTCCGACTTGAACCAATCTAATCTGGATGTTAATGTTCAAGGATGTAGATGCTTCTTTAAAGATTATCATTTGTCTTTGTCTGTCTTTTACATTTTTGTCATAGTATAGGGACTTTTTATGTAAATATGTTCCTTTGTTTTCTTGATTAGTATAAATAGCATAGATATGTTTTGTGTAGATAAGTTTTTAAGTTTTAGAGTGATTGAGATGCTTTGAAACTGCTTACTACACTTTATATTCTTCTATATGCTAATCAATGAAAACTCTATGAATTTTTGTTGATTTGCTTGTGTTGAATTGAATACTTGTGTGTTTTAGATTGAATTGTGTTCATATATCATCACAGATCGATCCATTTTGAGCACATCAAAGGAAATGAGATTACTATGTCTCGTATTCACAAGAACCATCCTACGTCTCAGATTATCGGTCCATTGAATGAGAGAACGACGAGAAGTCATTAAGAACAAGCAAACCTTTGCTTATACTCGTGTTTTCTATCTCAAATTGTTCCTAAAAACGTTACCGAAGTGTTAAAGGAGAATAGTTGGATTGAGGCAATGCAATAAGAGTTATTGCAATTCCGCAAAAAGGAAGTATGGAAGCTTGTGAATTTATCTAAAGGGGAAAATGCCATAGGCACAAAATGGTTGTTTAGAAACAAGTCAGACGATCGGGGAATTGTTGTTCGCAACAAAGCAAGACTCGTTGCATAAGGTTACACCCAAGAAAAAGGAATATATTATGATGAAGTTTTTTCTCCAGTTGCAAGACTTGAATCAATTCATGTCTTCCTTGCTTATGCATCATTCATGAAATTTAAGGTGTATCAGATGGACGTTAAAGGTGCTTTCTTGTATGGACCAATCACTATTGATGTGTATGTCAAGAAACCTCCAGGTTTTGAAGATTTAGCATATCCTCATCATGTGTACAAGCTTAGTAAAACATTATATGGTTTCCATCAAGCTCCTAGAATTTGGTATGAAACGTTATCACAACATCTGATCCAGCATGGAAACACGCGAGGGAAAATTGATCCTACTTTGTTTATAAAGAAGGATGCTGATGATCTCTTATGTGTTCAAGTGTATGTTGATGATATTATATTTGGTTCTATAAGTCCAAAATTGTGTAATAAATTTGAAGAAATCATGAAGTCTCGTTTCCAAATGAGTTCTATGGGAGAAATTAACTTTTTCCTTGGTCTTCAAGTCAAGCAGTCTACATATGGAATTTTTATTAATCAGGAGAAATTCATTCAAAAACTCTTGAAGAAATTTAAACTGCAAGATTGTCAATCCATCAGAACTCCAGCTGACATAAATACCAAGATTGAACCTGATCCGAAAGGAATCAGTTGACCAAACTCTATACAGATCTATGATTGAACCTTTGATGTATCTTACTGCATCTAGACCTGATATAATATATGTTGTTTGTGTCTGTGCCAGGTACCAATCTGACCTAAAGGAATCTCACCTAATCGCTGTTAAACGAATATTCATGTATCTCAAAGGAAAATCAGCTTTAGGGTTGTGGTATCCTTATGATGGAAACTTCAAGTTACATGGATATACAGATAGTGATTATGGATGATGTTGCCAAGATCATAAATCTATGACGAGTGGTTGTCAGTTTTTAGGTCCCAAATTAGTCTCGTGGCAATGTAAGAAACAAACAAATGTCTTCGTTTCAACCGCAGAAGCTGAGTACATAGATGCTTCAGCTGGATGTTCTTAAATCCTTTGGATACAAAACCAACTGCTAGATTACGGGTACAATTTTCTTTAAACTCCAATTTACATTGATAACACTGCTGCTATGTTTATTACAGCTAATTCTGTCCAACACTAAAAAAAAAGCATATCAAGATTCGATATCATTTTCTCAGAGATAACTCTGAAAAA
The DNA here is from genome assembly GCA_025506505.1 of Flaveria sonorensis. Classification (NCBI taxonomy): domain Eukaryota; kingdom Viridiplantae; phylum Streptophyta; class Magnoliopsida; order Asterales; family Asteraceae; genus Flaveria; species Flaveria sonorensis. The sequence continues at coordinate 35,004,540 of CM046434.1, forward strand.
GGTTTAATCATTTTGATTCAAATTACAACTAAAAAAAAGTTGGCTGACCTATTTATAAAAGCCTTTTTACCAGGTCGTTTTGAGTATTTGGTTGAGTCAAAATTGGACTTATTAACTATGTTTAAAACTAGTTTTGAGTAATTAAGTTCTCTAAATCATAAAAATGAAAAGAACCCTCCCTTTGCTAAATAAGAAGATTTATAGAGAAAACTGTCAAAGTTAACTGCCTGATTATATATATTGTGTTTGCATGTTTAATAAAAAAAGAAAAAACAAATACAAAAATATAAAATTGCAAAATCAAAAGAGAAAAGTATAAAACAAAAACCTAGAAAAATAGAGTTTATTTGTTAGTTAATTATTTAGGACTGAATCTGTCTTTGCAATTTGTGAGAAATGATTGATACATTAGTTTTGATCAGTTGCATACTTCACTCGCTACTAAAGTCTGACATGATCAGATATGATGTGCAGGTAATGATGAAATCAACTTAAACACATGTTGAACATGAAATATTAGAACAATATTTAACATGAACAGGTTGATTTCCCCAAGGATCTTTTCAAAATCTCTCAATAATCAACAAACATAAACCATGGTGCGGAAACCCATGATAGATGCTATGAAATCAGTGTGTGTGAGTGATTGAATGCTCGAAAATAATAATAACTGCTTGATTGATTGATTGTTCAAAAGATTACAAAGGATTAGGGTAGAATGCTATTTATAGCCTATACACATAGCTATATATAATTACTAAACTACCCTTATGTAAATGAAAATTACATAATTAATCCTAAGTCTACAAGCTATCCGCTGTGATGATTGGTCGTCCTCTGTTGATGTTTTGGCTATCCGCTGTGGAAGAAGATTGTTTATCCACTATGCATTGGATGTTGTCCGCTGTGAAGTTTTTGCTTGTTTGTTGTGCGCTGTGGGATGTTCATCCGCTGTGGAGTGTTCATCTGCTGTGAATGAACATCCGCTGTCTGTTGTCCATCTGCTATGGGATGTCTTCAACCCCTACACACACTTGGACTTAAATCTTCATCCGTTGCATGTTGACCTTCATCTGTTGTGGGATGTCTTCATCCGCATTGGAGCTTTGTTCATCCGCATTATACTACTTCATCCGCTGCGAGTACTTGTCAAAATTTCTTTTATCTACAATTCTGAAAAAGAAATTTAAACATACATTAGTGAATGTTATGATTGTAAATGATGCTAATGTGTTAGTAAAAGATTGTTTGGATGTTAGAACACATTATGTTTGTTATATGTTTGATAATAGCAAGCATCATACTTCAAATCATTAATCCATTTATGCACTTGTTGAGTCCCACAATACTCCCCCTAAGGATGATGTTGCCAACACTTTAATGTTTGCTTGTTAATATTTTGTTTGTTAGTAAAATGTGTGTGTTTGTTTTTGTTAATGATAAGATAGAAATGATAAGTTGTTATACTTAAACTATTTGATGGAATGATTGTGTTATGCATGATTGATTGTGAACATGTATGATTGTATGATTACCTGTATGATAGCTTATTACAGTCACTGTATGATAGAATGTTTGTTTGTAAATTTTACAGATTATACATGTGTAATCTATGAATGTTTGATTTGTATGATTCAGAAAAGATTTGTTTTTGATTGTTTGATATGCTAGACATGATTGTTTGTTTGTTTTATCTATTTGTTTGTTAGAAACCTCTATGAATGTGATGGACCAGCTTCTTCTACCTGTTTTTGGATATCTTATGTAGCCTTCAAAGTGTCTTCTATAGTTGATATGTTTCAGCTACTTTTACTTGATCAGTCAAAGCTGTGAACTTCAAGGCATTTCTACAGTTGACTATGTGTTCAATAAAGTAGTCTACTGCACTTCTCTGGTCATCATATTTTCTTTCAATGGTAAGATGCACCAGTTATTCCAATGTTGACTGATCCAGGCTTTGAACATCTATGTTGGTCACAAGAGTGGTGAAAACTTGTTTACCCTTTAATATCTTCAAATTGTTGTGTTCTGAGATTCTCATGCCAGTGATTCCTTCTATGTGTGTTAGGGGTTACTGCTTGGTTTCTAATCTTTGTTTGAGAACTGCTTTGACATAGAGTGTCCCCAGAATTCTTAGCATGTGTATGAAATAACAGCAGTCTCCTTTGCACAATATATCTTCTATGGCTGGAAATGCTTTTGTTTTTAGAAATGATACATAAGATAGGTGAACAATTTAATCTCTACTAGATCAAATAATCTTATGTCTTCAGCCTCTTTTCCTTCCAACTTTCTTTCCAATACCACTTCAAAATGATGTTCATCATAATATCATTTGGTGATTGGATGATTGTACTGATTGCCTTCAATTTTTTTCATGATTAACTTTAAATCTGAAGGTCTTAGTGGATATCACACTCTCTCAAGCAATTCACTATCAATTTGATTTGCCTGTTCAGCTTAAGGTTGTTTGCCTTTGCCTGCTGCTTTTTGCACTCTTCTGAGATTTTCAATGTGTAATTTGTCTTCTTTGTTTGCTTTTGCTCTCATCTCATTGTGATGTTTATGCATGTATGATCTCAATATATGATAGAAGTCTGCTCCCCTTGGGTTGTTGGTATGATTGACTATTCTAAGTTGAAGAAGGTCTAATCTATCTTCATAGCTTAGGGATCCAAGCTGGGAGATATGTGATAGGTACTGAACAAGTCCAGAAACTCTCTTGACAAGTACAACATCCCAGACTTCATCATATTTCCATGCCACAATCTTGATTTCATTAGCCCCAACAGTTAGAGATATTCTGTCATACAACTTGACAAAATTTGTTTTTGCACTGATGATTTCTCTAACTTCATTGCCTTTAGGCCATAGCCTGTGTGGCATAAAATCTCTTGGTTGATCAATGGGGTGTAGTTTTGGTGGTGCTTGGTGGTAAGTAGATAGAGAAGAAGCAGGATATGGTCTAAAAATCTGTGGCTTTAGAGCATTTGAGAGTATGTTTTTGTAGATCTCTCTAGCCATGTCTTTCATCTGTGACAGAGATCTTCCTGCATATGACCTGTATGGGATTCTTATATGACTCAACTAGCTCTTGACCTGGGAGTAGGTCATCTTCTCTATTTGAGGATCTTTAGGCAAATTCTTCTTAAGTTCTTGCTGATCCTTTATCTCTTTGTATCTTCTGTATGTTTGCTCATATTCATTTTTCATTACCTCTTGAAAATCCTTGAGCAAGTCTTTAACCTCTGAGAGGTTAAGTTGCATTAAAGCATCATAAGGGAATCCTCTTGAAACTGACTCAATTCGCATCAAAGATTCTGGATCATCTGGGAAGAGTTCTTGAATATTTTGAATGGAATCCTTGAGCAAGTAAGATTTGTCATAGATCTATAATAGAGACATATGTGTTAGTAATGTACTCATAATTATCAAATTGTACAACTAAGAACAGGTTTGACTTTATTAAGTCAAAATTGAAATTTCAAGTTTGACTTTATTAAGTCAAAATTGAGATTTCAAGTTCACTGTTCTATAGCAATTTGACCTATCTTTGACTTTATGATGATTATCCATTTGTGTTATGTTGTATGGTTATTTTTAATCATCTTTATTTTTTTAACCATCTTGTTACACTAAACCATTATATTAGATTTCAACATTTTAAGTTTCGATTCCCTTGTTCATCGTGGTTAACATAGAGTTTCTGAATCAATTGTTCATTGTTGTACACATTAAAATCAGGTTTAGTGAACTCGAAAGTGTCTTTGAAATCCATTGTTCAAGGATAATTTTTGATGTTTTCTAAACCTAGGGTTCTATGCTCATCACTGGTTCAGTATTTAAAGTTCACAAATCCACCTAAAATCACCTTGTTTCGGTACTACTTGGGCTAAGAATCAAAATATGGATGAAATGAAGTTGAATGAACAATCTACACACAAGGTTTGTGATCATTTGGATGAATGATGAAGATCAGTTATGAAAACCGCTCGTCATACTTTAGGTTCTCCCAAATTTGAAAAGTATTAAATGACTTTGATTAATGTGTTTAAGTAGTAAATTTAATGAACTTCTCAAATTTTGAAAGTGAAGGAACAAATGTTGAAGTTTTAATTTTTGTACTATAGCAAATGCGGATGTTTTAACCTGTACGCATTTGAGTACAGAGACAAATGCGAAAGCATAAACTTGTCCGCATTGGATCTGTAACAAATGCGGAAAGTCATTTGGACTTGTCCGCATTTACATGAGAACTTGCATTGTTGCTGCAACAAATGCAGATGAACAATTTAGTTCTCCGCATGAACTGTAACAAATGCGGATGAACAAGGATGAACAATTCAGTTGTCCGCATTTCATAAACTTCTGGTCGCATTAACTAAGATTCAAACACAAAATGACAAGAGTGAAAGCACATGTTTTATTTTTGGTACAAATACACAACAATGTTACCCTTATTGATCATGTCATCCGTATTAAGGAAATACGGATGAACAAAAACTTATCCGCATTGATAAATACGGAAGAACAAAATTTTTTCCGCATAAGTTTTCTACCCACATTAACCAATACTCTTACCCGCATTAAAATTTTGAACTTTGTCAAAAATTAATGTTTTTGTTGTGGATAGTTTTGACTGTTTTTACACTGATGCTTTGACTTTTATGAAGATATGACTGTTGCTTTGAGTTTTATGAAGTTTTGACTGTTGCTTTGAGTTTTATGAAGTTTTGACTGTTGCTTGGATTGTCAATTCTTGCTTGGATTGAATTGTACACCCGGTGTGATACAAATTTCCCAGATTTGACTGATCTTGGACTTTTGTGCTTCTAAAATCTACATATACTATGATACTATACTATAACTTCCACAACAACATAGCCATTTTTCTAATTTTATATTTTTAAGAAAAGCAGCAACTATACAAAGTAATTAAAATATTTTTGAGTTTTTGCAAATTTTTTATCTTTTTTTGTGAATATTTTCATTAAATTTTAATTACTCCCCCTAAACTTTATATCCATATGGGATAAAAACTTTAAAGATTTTAAAATTTTGAAAGGAAAATATTTTTTGTAATTTTTGATTTTCTTATTTGTACATCAAGAGGAAGTATACGTTACTTGGGATTATATCAATCTTACCTTTTACAAGTGCAAGCAGTTGTTAGTAAAATAGAAATAATCATGAACATATTGATTGTAGGTATATTTGTCCTCTTAAACTTATGCTTTGTTAATATTTTAATGCTTGTGATCTTTATCATGTTTTTAGTGGATTATATATTCAACATGTACCTCACACTCAAATGCATGGCAAGATCAACCACCCGCATAAAATGCATGGTAGAACTTTTTCACAACTTGCATGACCAGGTCATTTAAATTATGAAATCTCATTTGGTTTTGGGTAAAAGGATCCTCATGATTCTTTTACTTTGAACCTTATAACTATTTGATCCATATTGGGATTCTTTTTGCACTTCATATTGGAAGGTGATCCTTTTTAGGATTCTTTTTATTCATTCACCAGGAATGTAGTCTTTATTAATTCATCCATTATGGATGTGTTCCATATTAGGAATCTTTTTGGATCATGACATCAGCACTATGTTCCTATTTCTCCATGTATTTGCTCATCAAAACAGAGGAGAAACTGATATGGGTGAATGAGATTCATAAGGCATCATTACCTAGTATGTTTAGGTTACTACACACACTTGGATAAGCTAATACTTACTCATACATAAGATGATGGCTTCACAGCTGAATATGAGCTTTAGTTCATCACAGCATTTATCTTCTTTTCCATGCTGAGCCTACCCGCATATCAGATAAGTCATGTCAGCCTTTCAAGATTTTGAAATAAGCATAGTGAATGATATAACGACTGTAATTATATCAATTCCCTTGGAGTACATTTCATATTCTTCAACAAAAATAACTTCTTTTTTTATTTTTATAATATTTGAATGTTTTTGTGAATTTTGAGTTTTACTCAAGGTTAATCATGCCAATTGATTGAAATAAGAATTCCAACCGACTAGGGTCAAATGCCTTCGTGAACAAATCAGCTAATTGATTGTCCATGTGGACCTGTATCAACTTGATTAACCCTTTTTCAGCACAGTCTCTCAAAAAGTGATATCTAATTTCAATATGTTTGGTTTTTGAGTGCTGAATTGGATTGTTTGTTATGAACATGGCAGTTGTGTTATCAATATGAATTGGTGTGTTCAAGAAGTTATAACCATAATCAAGCATCTGGTTTTGAATCCAGAGAACTTGAGAGCAACAAGATGATGCTGCTATGTACTCAGCTTCTGCTGTGGAAACATACACGTTTGTCTGCTTCTTGCACTGCCAGGAGACCAGTCTGGGACCAGGAAATTGACAACCCCCAGAAGTGGACTTTCGATTGAAGTTGCATCCCCTGTAGTCACTATCTATGTAGGCATAAAGGTTGAAATCTCCCTCCTTTAGATACCATAATTCAAGTATAGGCTTGCCCTTAAGATATCTGAATATCCTCTTTACAACATTTACATGTGATTTCTTGGGATCTGCTTGATATCTGGAATAAACACATACACCAAACATTATGTCAGATATGCTTACTGTTAAATACATGAGTGACCCTATCATTGATTGATAGTGAGTCTCATCCACTGATTTGCCATCTGAGTCTAGACCAATCTTCATTTTGTATGCATAGGAGTTCTGATAGACTGACAATATGCAAAATGAAATTTCTTCATCATGGATTCCATATATTTTCATTGATTGATGAAGATTGCATCTTCTATTTGCTATATTTGCAATCCTAAGAAGAATGTAAGCTCCCCCATTGCACTCATCTAGAACTTGGATGCATAAGTTTTTCAAAATCCTTGCAAAGTTGTTTGTTTGTTGATCCAAAGAAGATATCATCCATGTAGATCTGGACTAGCAACATTTCATGTCCTTTTCTTTTTATGAACAAATTCTAATCAATCTTTCCTCTCTCATACCCATGTGCAAGAAGGAAACATGATAGAGTCTCATACCACTTTCGTGGGGCTTGATGTAGACCATACAAAGCTTTATCAAGCTTGTACACCCTATGAGGGAAATCCGGGTCCTCAAAGCCTGGTGGTTGACTCACATAGACTTCTTCAGAGATTTTTCCATAAAGAAATGGACACTTTACATCCATTTGGTACACAGTGAATTTCATGGATGCAAAGTAAGCAAGAAAAAGACTGATGGCTTCTAATCTGGCAACAGGTTCTAACACCTCATCATAGTCTATTCCTTCTTCTTTGCTGTATCCTTGTGCAATCACTCCTGCCATTTTTGCTGAATCAATATTTCAAATTCATTGAGCTTGGATCTTAAGATTCATCATATTCATGACCTAGAAATCAAAATTAAGATGGGTGGATGTGTGTGAATCAAAGAACTAAAAGACAGATAATGTATAATGTTATGATTTCATTTATGTTGATGAACAAATTACAATGAGAATCATAGATGAAAGATGGAATCAAACCCACCCAAAGGAAGAATTCTCCTTGGGCGGTGGTACATACCATACGAAATACACACACAAGAACCACACTTGTGAAAATGCACTAGTGGGTCTATTTATACTATTGTTACAACATGACCTAATTTTGACTTTTCTGTTTGTCTTGATGTTGACTTTGTCATGTTGAATTGTCTTGTATTGTTGTTCTTGTTGTAATCAACTTGGTCTCTGAATTTGTATAATGAGATCTTCAGTCAGCTATGATTATCATTTGGTAAGCTTCAATTTATTCAATTGTTACTGCAAGCTACTGTGCTTAAGTGCTTTAGATTCATAATCAGATGCTTGATTATGGATTCAACTTCAATAAGACTCCTATCCACGTAGACAACAACAGTGTTATCTCCATCATAGTGAATCTAGTGCAACACTCAAAGACAAAGCACATCAACATTATGTATTATTGATCAAAGATAATTTTGAAAAAGGATTGATTAAACTGGTCAAAGTTAACACAAATGAATAATATGTTGATCTGTTCACAAAAGCATTTGATGAACATAGATTTAAATATCTAGTATCAGCTATTAGGATGATTACCTTTTAGTAGATTTTCTTAAATTAATTTCAAAATTGTTTTTCAAACATGTGTCTCTTTAAAGTTGTCTAATTTATCACTCACAAAAGTCCTGTTTATCTTAGAAGAAATAGTTTTTAAAGATATATTTTCCTTAGAATTTTAAGAATTATGGACAGATTTTCTTTCGGAAGACATTAATTTGACTTCGGAAGAAACTTTTGTCTTCAAAACTAATAACTACTTACTAAGGGATTTAGCCTCGGAAGAAATTCTAATATATCTTCCAAAGCTTAAATCTACTTCTAAGTAATTGTATGTTTTGAAGGACAATTTTCTTCCAAAAGCAGTTTAAGTCTCGAAAGTTTTATTCACTCTCTGAGTAAGATTTTTGAAGTTAAATATCTTCCAAAACCAAATCTGTCTTAGAAGCAAAATTACTCTAAGTATATTTTCTTCCAAAGCAAATTCTTCTCAATCTAAGGAATATCATCCAAAGTCCATTTCGCTTTGGAAGTTTTCTTTAAAACTTTTTAAGGGAAATTACTTTCGGAAGATTTGTAACTTCCAAAAAAACTACCTTTTTGGGTAATTTTTTAGAGGTGGGACCCACATCTGGATTTCAAAGTTTATCTTTTGCAATAACTTTGTCTCACATCCAAGCATATAAATAGCCTTTACAATCGATACCCCTCTCTCTTCTTCCTTTTCATCTGCAATCTTCTAGCCTTAAATCACCTACAAACCCTTGTTGCTCTTCACATCTCTCATGAAAAAGCATCAAACAATGGCCAACCCTTAACCCCCAAACCAGCCACCCTTTGTCATGCACCTTCACAGGTAACACAATCAGGTTTCTCTGTTGTCCTCTGATAAAGACCCTGGTTTTCAAGGGATCTGCAACTATCTTTCCTGCTCATCATACCTCATTGCTATCATAAAAGACCCTCCTCTTTATGAAGATCAATTGCTGTAATTTTAGAGGACCTGTCAAGAGGTCATCCTGAATGATGAGAAGGCACTATCTACATCAGTGCAGAGAAAGACGATGTTCATCACTCTAGGCACCATCAATCAACATCTAAAACTGGATGATGAAGAAAGTAAGTTGTGCTTCTCCAAAGAGGCAGTCGCTCATTCTAGCTATGGACTATGAAGGTGACTTTTAGTCAAGATCTTCAGGAAAGGGAATGTCTCCTCTCAATGGAAGTATCTCCTCCATGTCATAATCCACTCTTTATCCAACAAACATGGAGGATGGGATCAAGTTACTGAAAACCTTTCCTATATAGTCCATGGAATGGTCTAGGGGATCAAGTTTAGGTATTCATAGTTATATATACAAAATACTTGCTAACTTAGATTCCTTAGAATATTACAAATTCCTTAGATATGTCCAGCACATTCTCAACTATAAACAGGGCTCATAGTTGAGAGGAACAAGTAACGTTCTTAAATTAGGACAGATGAAGCCTGGCATCTTTAAGATAATAAGGAAACCCATAGTTGGTTTTTCTAGGATAGAAACAGCCCTTGTCCTAAAAAATGTTAGAGCTCCCTGCTCAAGGTGACAACTTGGTAGCACCAGCCAATGTTGAACCCACATCTTCTTTATCTTCAACACTCAAACAACCACAAATCACCCTCACCTACCAAAGAAAATCCAAACAAACCCCTACTCAGTCTATTCAGATTGAGCATGCCCCCATATACTTACCTATAAAGGAGGAAGTGGAACCAAGAGCTCCCACTTCCTTTGAGAGCAGACAACTCCCATCCCTTCTTTGACAAGTGTTGAGGTTCCTCATGTTTAGCCTGATGAGTTTATTACCCCAGCTTTAAGTATTCATCCTGAGTCTCAAAACTCAGATGAACAACATTCAGGGGACAGCTAGCATCCCCAACCTCTAGATCTCAACCAAACAATCCCCATCCTAGAATTATATAAAGATGAGGATATGGGATTTAATGAGTACCATGAGTGTCTCTTCTCATCCCCTTATCAAGGAGAGATGAGTGCCCATGCTACTCCCATTTCTAGCCCACGTCATCCACCCATGACTGAGGTGGACCTCTCTTAACAAGTTTGATGGATTTGGGTTTTGAACATTAAGAAAGAACAAAATGATTGAATCCCCCAAGGATTTTTTCAATCTCTTAAAAATAACAAGAAGTTGTTATTGAATCAATACTTAATAATCATAGTGCGGAAACCCATGATTAATGATATGAAAATTATACATATTATGATTGTGAGTGTTTGAATGCTATGAATGTTAATAACTACTTCTTTGGATTGATGATTGTCTAAAAGCTTATAAAGGATAAGGGTATATGGCTATTTATAAACTATACAAAGATCTATGTAATGCTACAAAAATACCCTTATGTAAAATAGATTACTTATAAATCCTAAGTCTATAAGCTGTCCGCTGTGGATGATGTCTTGTCCGCTGTGAATGATAAATCGTTCGCTGTGGATGTTGAACTACTTGTCTATTGTGCTTTGGATGTTGTCTGCTATGAACACTTATGTTTACTTTCATGTTATCCGTTGTGGAGTGTTCATCCGCTGTGGATCTACATCCGCTGTAGATCTACATTCGCTGTGGACTGTTCATTAGCTGTGGGACTTGGTCATCCGCTGCATGTGTTTGTTCATCCGCTATCAGCACATAGTCTTCATTCTCAATCCCCTATGGCTTTTACTTTATCCAATATGGATATCACCTCATCCGATGTGGACACTTAGCAAAAATTCGTTTTATCTACAAAATCTAAAAAGAAATTTAAACTTAATTAGTGTTTGATAGGAATGTCAATGATGTTTGAATGTTAGTAAATAGTTGTTTGATTGTTAGAACACATTATGATTGATTATGGCAAGTATTATTCTTTAAAGCACTTGTTGAGTCCATCAAGACTCCCCCTAAGGATGATGCTACCAATCTTTGATGTTTGCTTGTTAGTGTTTTGTTTGTTAGTAATAATGTGTTTGTTTGTGTTTGGTGTTGAATGATTGCATGTTTTCTCTTATAATGAATGATTGATTGATTGCATGTATGATTGCTTGATTGCATGATTTACTGATTACACATGTGTAATCAGATTGCCTTATATGTTATGGTTCATATGTTTGCTTGCATGACTTGTTAATTTCATGATTGTTGTTTAAAAATATGTATGATATTAATGAGTGTTTAATGTTCTGATATGTTTGTAATATGTCTGTTATGTATGGTTATATATGTTTTGATTGTTTTGAATGGTTATATATGTATGATTATTTTTTTTCCTTTTTGATTGTTTGTGAACATCTATGTATGAGAAGGACCAGCTTCATTTTCACTCTTCTACACCTCAGATGTTGCTTTGATAGACTCTTCAACATCTTTCTCTATGATCTGGTCTTTCTTAGTTTCCTTCACTTGATTAGGCAGAGGTGTGTAACCATCAAAGCATTCAGGTAGTTCATAATGTAATCTGTGAAATACTAAAATGCACTGAGCTGATCATAATACTTATATGTTATTTGAAGTTGCACCATCTGTTTAAGAGTACCTTGATCTACGATTTGGACTTCAATGTTGCTAACCAGTGTGGTTACACATGATCACTCTTGAGTACTTCCAAGTTATTATTCTCTGAGATCCTTAGCCATGTAATACATTTAATGTGTGTTAGTGACTGCTGATTGTTTTTAAGTCTTTGCTTTAATGTAGCATTTACATACACTGTTCCTAGGATTCTCAACATGTGAATGAAATAACAACACTCACTCTTACAAAGTACATCTTTAATTGCTGGGAATGACTTTGTCTTCAAAAATGATACATATGAAGGATGAAGGAGTTTGATTTCCACATAATCAAATAGCCTTATGTCTGAGGCTTCTTTTCCTTCGAGCTCCACTCTAGCATGACTTAAAAGTGGTTCTCATCATAGAACCATCTTACGATTGGATGATTAAATTGATTTCCATCAATCTTCTTTATTTTTATCTTTAGATCTGATGGTCTTAGAGGATATCCCACTCTATTTAGCAATTCACTATCAAGGTGTTCTTCCTTATCTTCACCTTGAGTTTGTTTTCCAGCCAGTTTCTGTTCCCTTCTTAACTTGGAAAAATGAAGTTTATCTTCTCTATTAGCTTTCAATTTGAGCTTATGGTGTTGTCTATTCATGTATGATCTAAGGATGTGAAAGAAATCTGTATCCCTTGTTGTTTGTATGATTCACCATCCTCAATTGCATTAAGTCTAGTCTCTCTTCATATGATAAAGATCATAGTTGGGATATGTATGATACGTATTGGACAAGTCCAAATACTCTCTTGATTAGCACAACATCCCAAACTTCATCGTACTTCCAACCCACTAATTTTCTTTCATTGGCTGACACTGTCAGAGTAATTGTATCATATAGCTTGACAAAGTTTTTGTTTGCATTTATCATCTCTCTAACTTCATTCCTTTAAGGTCGTAGCCTGTGTGGCATGAATTGCCTTGGTTATTCTATTGGATGAAGTTTAGGAGGTGGTTGATGGTAGGTAGAGAGAGATGCTGCTGGATGTGGTCTAACAACTTGAGGCTTTAAAGCATTTGCCAGCATATTCTTGTAAATGCCTCTAGCAAACTCTTTCATTTATGATGCTGATTTACCAGCATAAGAGCTAAAGGCATTCTGATGTGACTTAACCAACTTTTCACCTGGAAGTATGTCATATTTTCTATTTGAGGTTCCTTAGGCAAGTTCTTCTGAAACTCTTGCTGGTCCTTTAACTATTTGTACCTCCTGTATGTTTGCTCATTCTTATTCTTCATGACCTCTTGTAAGTCCTTGAGTAAGTCTTTAACCTCAGATAGGTTAAGATGAATGAATGCATCATAAGGGAAACCTCTAGTAGCAAGCTCTATATCCAAAGGGTCTCAGGATCATCTGGCAGTAGGTTTTGAATGTTTTCTATCTCACCTTTATCTTTTTCTTCTTCATCTTCAGAATTAGACAGTATGATAATTGGCTCTTGCTGTTGATCAAGTGATTGATCAGTCTCCCCTTCTTCTAAGTTAACCGCCTTTGATTCTTTATTTTTGAACTCATCTTCATTTAATGTTTTTGCTTTTACCTTTAGCAGATTTAGAGGTGGAGATTCTAGTTCTTCTTGCTCTCGCACCTTTTCTTTTCCTTTCCTAAGGGCAGTAAGACATAGTCTCTTCCTCTTTCTTTCATATGTTTTCAAGGGAAGCTGAGATGATCATGATGGTTGGTGTTTGGAAGGTTCAGTTTTCATTTTCAGGGACTCAGAAAACATTCTAATGAGTTCTTTTTGTTTCTTAAACAAAGGATTAACAGGTATATGGTTTGACTGAACTTGTTGTGTGTCTAGCGTATAGAAGTGTTGTCTCAAAATGGGTGAACAATGAATGTTCTCAAATGGATTAGTTTCACCAAATAACTTATCCATTGAGTATGATTCCTTTGGGTTGATGATTGCTTGCTCTAGTTCTCATGTGCTTGTTTCTTCATGTGGAGACATTGCGTGATCAAAGAACTCTTCACTCAACTCTTGTTCTTGATCTTCTGAATGTTCTTCCTTATTCAGTTGTTTGTCTGTATGCTCCAATTCTCTGTTTAATCTCATTATTTTTTCATTTCGCTCAGAGATTATTTTTTTTATGATCATCAATCTCATTGTCTTTGGCATCTGTCTGTTCACTTAAATAGGCTATATCCAGCATTGCACTGCTTAAATCTTGATCTTTCAATTTTAGTTCAACCTTTGATTGTTCAAGTTCTAGAAATTGAACAATCAAATTTTATGCCTTTTGGTCGGCAATAAGCTTCTCTATTTCATCATCTTTGCTTTTAAGCTTTTCTTTCAACTTCTTTGCTCTATTATTTGACTTTCAATCAACTTGTTGTACTCAGTGAATAAGAACACTTTGGTACTCTATTTCTTCTTAAGTTTGCATATCACTTGCGTGTTCCTCTTTCTCAATCTGCTAAACATGAGCACTCTGCTTTTCTTGCTTAGTCTCATGTAAAGATGATGTTACCACTTCCCAATGATAAGTAGCTTGTACAGCCATGGTTGCATCCATATCACATCACAGAGATGAAAGAGTTTGTTGGTCTGATAAATGAGGGTTGTGAGGTGGTAATGGAATGTTTTGCTCAAACTAAAACTACTCTTCTTCTTGAGCTTCTTGTTGTATTGGTTCTGGTTCAAGTGCAATAGGAACTTCTTATTGAATGATAAGCACTAGTTGAATGATAGGATCTTGGTGAATCACATTTTGGAAGAGCATTTTAGGTTCACCTTGACAAGGTATCATCAAAAAGACTTCTGGTATAGGGAGACCATGGTTGATTGTCACACCCCGAAAAGCGCACCGGAAGGGCACGCGTGCGACGGAGATAACAGAAGTTGGATTATTTCCAACAATTATTAAGCAAACAAATCATGGATACCAAAGTTAATTATTATTATAGAATGTTATTACATTGATCCAAAATGAAGTCTTAACTTGAAAACTAAAATAGTAATAACATAATATTGTTTTTAAACATTAACATGAGTTTTCAATTGGCAGTGGAAATTGGGTCCCAAAATGGTATCCAAACTTGATAAGTTTGCCGTTAAAACTGTTTTCATTCCCAGGCGTGCCTAATCACCTAAAAAACATGCCCAAAAGTTTATCAGCAAAAAGCTGGTGAGTTCACAGGTTTATAAAAAGGATATCATAAATTCCTTTATGAAAAGATACGATTATCCCGGAATCAATCCCTAGATCATCAAGGACTAGCTAGGTCCACTGACTATGATTGCAACCAAGATCCCCATAATCAAACCAAAGCACAAAGTCCCTCAAAATCCTTTCAACATATATTCCCTCTATACCAGATCGGTAAAACCGATCCTGAGGTGCATTGTCAAACCCAATAGATCTACCAATATATCCTGTGGCCCTCCAAGGGTTAAAGATTATGTAAGAGGGCATTCATGCGCAAATAATAAAACAACTCAAGGCCATCATAAATATCACACAGTTATTACATAATTAAATCATATCACGCATAAAACCTTATAGCATGTTTTTCCCCCAAAATCGTTAAATAAAACGTTTTTTAAAAATAGGGGCTATGAAAACTCACCTTCAAATGTGACACAGAGATGATCTATCAAAAATCAAGTCCGGAAAATAAACGACCAATTAACGCCCTAAACATAAAGGATCTATTAATTGTCGAGCAATAAGTCTATAATTAAGTTGTTTACCCAACTCACTAGACTTGCCTTGAAATCCGTTTATAAAAAGACTCGTTGGTGACTTTTGGTTTAGTTTAATAATTTTTATTATATGTGAAAAATATTTATTTATTAAATAAACCATTTAACCCTTAAATAACAACCGCATAACACACACAAAATAGACACATGAAAGTATAAAAAAAAAATATAACGCAATATTTACTACGTTATGTACTATACAAACAAACAAACAAATAAATAATATATAAATATATAATTATTAATTTATTATAATATTTAATTTAGGATTAATATCCATATTCTTGCTCTAGTTAAGAAATCTATTTCTTATATTATTACTTTATAACTACTACTTTATTTAACGCAACCCAACATTTATTAATCTTTTTATAAATAATTAGATTTTCAATATTTTTATTATAAAAATATGCTCTATTATGTTTCACCCATATATGGTAATTTTTTACCCGAAGCCGCACGGTTTTACGCGCATAAACCGTACATCAACTCATATATATCTTGTGACCATTTTAAATATTTAAAAATTACTCTTTTATACCAAAAACATTCTGAAATAATTTGTTAAAACTCAGTTCCAAAACAGTCCATTATTTTTAACCCGAAATTGTCGGTTTTCGGCTTTTTCGTGCGTATAAAGTCACCACCGAAGACCTTGCTTGTTATGGGTTTGTTATATACTTAAAAACATAGGTTTTTAACTTAAAACAAAATATTATTTTCTACCAGACTTGTACAAAAGTACTTGTTTTAGTCCAGAAAACATCATTTTTAACGCTTTTTTAAACGTAAAACGTTTACGAGATTAAACCCAATCATCAAGAATTTTATTTTCAGTAAGATTACTAACTTTTAACTTATATTTTATAGTTTTTAAACTTATTTTTCCTGATCTTACAAAGATTCTTGACTTGTTGGCTATTAACTTTTATGACATGACCACTAGTGGTCATGTCCCATCTACACTTGAGTACCTTTAATTATAACTTATTTTTATATTTTCTTTAAATCAAATGTGAGTAAAAACTTTAAAGTTTCCAGATCATGATCACCATATAAATGGATCATTTCAATCATCTCCAAACTCACAAGTGAAGAACAAATCAAGAACAAAAATGTAAACCATACATACATATATATACACGATTTTATACGTGCATATATAATCCAAATCATAGATTTTATCTTGTGTTCTTAGCTTTTATTTCAACAAAACATACTTTAAAAGATTAAAAGATTTAAGATCAAAATCACCATTATTCATGGATCATCTCAATCCTTTATGAAATGAAAAGCAAGATGGGTTCAAAAACATCATTCTCTACATACAATTATGTATTACCCATTTTTATCATTTGATAGTCTCCTTTTGGATATGGGTTTCTTATGATGTTCATAACCTCAAATCAAAGTTTGATCATCTTGCATGTAAGTGAAAATCAACAAAATGTTAAAAGATCATCAAAACACAAAATCATCACACATATACACATACTTATGGCACACACACACACACACATTGTTTTACAACAAATTTTCTTGATTAAAACCTTTGTTGGAACCTTGGATTTCAAGAAAAGCTAGTTTTTGGTGAACAAAACATGCAACAATCATCCAAAAGTCATGTTGCATGAAATTAAAGTTAAAGGTTCATAGCTAAGATGAACAAATTTTGTAGATTCAAGAATGATTTCCTTGAAGATTTCTTCTCCTTTGAGTTGGATTTATGCAATGTTTTGTACCAAGCTCATAAGGGATCCTTGAAATCAAGAAATCAAAGATTTAAACAAACTTTGGATGATCAACATTAGAGGATTGAGGACTGTTCTTGGTGGTTCCAACCATGAGTTTTAAAGAGATGGGAGAGGAGAATGTGTAGGTGAATTCTAGTGAGAGAAAGGTGAGGTTGAGTGTGTGTAAAAGGTGGAGTGTTGGGTTAGTTTTATAGAAATGATTTAGTGTGATTAGATTAATCTAATCATGTAATTAAGTCATAAAAATAGCTGGTGGATCTCTAAGTGAGATGCCACCCGGTGCAAGGCGGGTGTCGGTCTCGTTAAATTTTCTTGTTAAAATTTTAAACGTTTGGGTTTTTACGTGAAAAATTTATATAAATCAAAGTATAAATTTGAGGCTTTTCAAGGGTTCACAACATCTAATAATAGTGACAAAAAGTCAAGAATAAAAATATACATGGTAAAACACAGTATGCAACGGACTGTACGTTACAACAAGACAATATTTTACAAAGTCTTAATTTTACGCGATCAAGGTACATAATAATAATAATTATTATTTTTTTCATGACTAATAATATTTTCCTTGAAGATATACTAAATCATAAAAATCAAAATATATTGAACAGATTTATTTAACCAAATTGTCACCAACGCTCGTTAAAAGTTTTATCGCTACGCGACCCGGTAATTCTCAAAATTACCAATTATAAAATTCATGCACAAAGGGGATTTGCTAGACCTTAAATGACCTTAATTAGCACAACATTAAGTCTTATGATGCATATTATTATTTTATCACATTTTATTAATGTATGGATATTAACCTAGAAACACGGGATGTCACATTGATCATGTGAGGTGGCACAACAACTTCTTCACCATGATATAAGCTTGCATTGGTTCTGTTGAAGACATGTTCATTGAAGTGAAGAGGCTCAAATACAGCTCCTTCTCTTGGTATGTTAGGCAAAAGATCATCAATGATCATCTGAAGAAATCTAGGATACACATGAAACTTGTTCCTCACTTCAGTAAGATTATAAATCATCCCATTAAGTACTTGAGTAGCAAATTTAAAAGGCCTCCTTGCTATTATACTAACAACAGCAGATGAGCTACTCAGTGATGTTACATCCCAACCGGTCTTTCTATTTGTCATAGTCTTCTGATATGTGCGCATGAGGAATCTAAACTTTGCTCACATGTATGATTTCTTTATCTGCTTCGTGTCAATGGTGCCTGTGTAGCCAATCTGTCCAAAGACATGGAAAACATAATTCTCATCAAACTCAATAGGCCCGTCTGCATCTTCATCCCCAGGTTGAAGAACGCTCCTTATCACTTCTTCAGAGATAGTAATTTGTTGATCATGAATAGAAGAAATCACCACTTGTTGATCTTTCATCTGCTCTAGATGAGCATTTTTCCAAAACTGGACAATGTGGTCTTCTACAGGACCGGTGAAGGGTGGTCAATGCAACAGTTTCATAAGGTGTAGATATATGAAATATTTAGCAGATCAAATAAGGAACCAGCTAGATGATACAAAGAACACAAGTAAAAGAATAGGAACAAGAACACTCAAATATTGTTTCCAAGACTGATGTATTTGCTCTCAAGTTCTTACAAGTGTTACAAAGCATACATCAAAGATACAAGTACTTGAGACACTTTATACTACATCCTACAGCCAGCCATACTTTGAAGGCCAGTTGGATACACTAATCTAGACAACAAGATCAATGTAGAGTCAAAAGGCATATTGCCTTTTGACTAGTGACTATGACATGCCATAGCTCACATCCTTATCTATTACAAAAAGGATAAAAGTACATAGTTGGAAAGTTACAGACAAAAGGCCTTAATCTATAGTTGATAAAAGCATGGACTTTTCACCAACTGATATAAGTTGGTGAGTCTTTAGAGTGGCAGTAGAAAATGGTTTAGCTTTTATGAAAAAGTGATTTAGAGAAAGCATGTCTTCTCTGTCTTTGAAAGAAAACTGTCTTTCGCTTTGGAAGACTTTGTCCTTGAAGCTTCAAAAGACTTCATCTTTGGCTTCGGATGATATGGTCTTTTGGCTTTCGAATATTTGACGCTTAGCGTAATACACTGAGTTGTATCAAATCTTCCAAAGTAACTTTCTTGTACTTCATTTCTGAATGTTAAGAGCCTTGGTTGATCTTTGTTGCATCAGCCTCTATGTGTGGTCCTTACAAACTCCCCTAGGCTGATGCTACCAAAACTAAAGAGAACTTTGATTCTTGATATTAATCTGTGTACAATCCTTATCAGAATCAAGACCATTCCTTTGATCATTAGCTGGTCAGGATTCCTTAGACTTTCTAATAAGGAGATCATGCAGAGGGAGGTCAACTATGTTTTGCTAGAAGTATAAGTCTTGACCACCTTCATCTCTAGTAACATACCGTCTGTCTGGATTAGTGGCAAACATCCAAGACACAATGGGTCTCTCAGCATAAGAGGCTCTACTTGAATAGGAGTTGGATGGGCAGCATCTTCTTGATCACCCTCAGGATGTTCTGACCCATCCTGAAGTGTAAAGGTAGATGCCTTAGACATCTTCTTCTTCTTCTTCTTGTCCCTTCTAATGGCCTTCCTTTTCATCTTTCTAAATTTCAACTGAGGAGACTAGCCTGCAGTACCAGATTGTTCTTGCTTGTCTTCTTCAGTGGGGTCCTTGTCTTCATAGGTTTAGAAGGAGAAGGATCAGGACCATGTTATGGATAAGAAGATGAAGCTAGCTGTGATGCAGCACTAGGTCCAGGTTGTGTTTTCTGTTATGGTTCAACCTTGAACTCAGCTTCAGGTGCAGCCTGACTTGGTGGAGAATGCAAGTCAACCAGCTCACCCCTTTTGATCTCCTCTTGGGTCACTCTAATATGCTCATCTATGGTGGATAGATTCATTGTACCAAGTCTCCTTCAAGAGAATCCATACAACTTCAAAAAGCTCACGATCTTCTGTCCGTTAGCAGATTTCTTCAAGTTTACTCTAATGGTGGCTTTTGACTTTGCATCCTTTTCCTTTATCGTTCTCTTTGCATCTTTTGGCACTTTTTGCACTTGTTACTCAAGCTGCTTGATGTATTCAAACTCAATAGTCATATGGTAAGGGGAGAAGGTCTGCTTCCTGATAGAGGTTTGTGGCACTCAGAAATGTGATCATGTTTTGTCTGTCTTGTTCCATACATTTCTGAGTTTGTTGTTCAGCAGCCATAGCCTTTGTCTCAGGGCTTTCCTGAACTGGGAGAGGGTAGGAGCCTTGTTGATTCTTTTTCTTCTTCTTTCTTCATAGATCTTGAGGAGCAATTCCGCATCCTTAGCTTCCTTCCTCTCATTTGACACTTCCATGTCAGCCAGTTCATTTAGTTGCTCTAAGGGGAGAGAGATGAGTTCATCAATGTTGTAGTTTATGGAGTACAAATAATTCAATTTGACTTGCCTTAACTCATCATCTTGAGTACTTGGCCGGTGGGCAGCCCTGATTGTAGCTTCTATAAAGCCAGGGGTCCTACTTGAACTTTCTTCCCTTACCTTCCTCTTCCTCTCTCTCTTCTCTTCCTCAATCTCCTCTAGAGTCATCGTCCTTATACCTTTGTCACTCATAGGCTTGTGTGACTCAGGTTGTAGAGAGCATTGGTCTTCATTGCTTCGTTCTTCACTTAAGCTCTGGCAAGAGAGAGGCTGTGAAACACCTTCACTAGCTGGTGCCTTACTAAGGGTAGTAGGTGCTAAGGGTGCTGAAGCAGCTCCTATCTCAAGGTTCACATACTCAACTACTAGGCCTTCATACAAGGTTTCCCTTTCAAACTAATCTTAGGGTCCACCTCAACATCCATTTGACTAATAGTGTTGCCTGCAAGCCTCTATCTATATAGTCTTGTTCTCAGCTTGAACTCTTCAAGCACCCTTTGTGAATCCTATCAGCCAACCTTGCAGCTTGCCTGTTTTGACTTGGGTTGGCAAGTGGGAGGTCAACTAGATAGGTGCTCTCATAGTATCTCAGGTTAAAGAAGTTGAAAATCTCCTGTTAACCCTAAGACCTAGAGATTAACAGGGCTCTCCTTTGATCACCATACCTCCATCACACTATTGGGTTTTCAGCTAGATGAGATGGAGTAGGCATTGCCCTTGGTATACCCTCCTCAAACAGACTTTGAATGAGAGAGCCGACATCAATGGAGTTAAGGAGGTTGTTGAGTATGGACAACTACTTGTGAGGGTGGTGAGTCCTCCATGTCCATACTCTAAGAGGAACTCCCATGTTTTGTGATTGTAATTAAGACTTTCTCCCCCTTTTTGGTAGTATCAACCTTTTGCACAAGGGAGCTAGGAGTTAGGTCCATCATATCCACAGGTTCTTCTGGGCCAGGTTGAGTCCTCTGGATGGGACTCTTAGCTAACTTGCCCTTGAGATTAGTGATCTTAAGGTTCTAGTCATTGACCTCTCTCTGTAAGGTAGTCACCTAAGATTCTAGGTGACTAACCTTGGAAACTAAATAAGTGTAGAGTTCAGTCAGTTTGTGCACCTTTAGTTGCATACTCCCCTCATCTTCATCAGAAGAATCATGAGGGGATGAGAGAATAGGACCAAGGTCTTCTTCCTCATCACCAGCTTTAGTTTCTTGGCTGTTGGTTTTCCCTTACACAATGACAGTTTCAATAGAAGTGTCAATGGGTTGGGTTGCCATGGTTGAGGTCTGAATGAAGTAATCACTTGTAAAAGTGACAGCCTCGTCCATATGGGCCTCCTGAACAGGTTCAGGGAGGTCCTCCTCAGTTGTGGCTGGATGATGTGGGCTAGACATAGGTGATGTAGGAGCAATCATCTCTCCATGAGCAAGGGTGGACCAGAGAGATTCATGGTACTCACGGAATCCAATATCCTGATCAACATAGAATTCAAGGTTAGGAATTGGTTGGTCAAGATCAAGCGGCTGGGGATGCTAACTTTCCCCTAAAGGTTGATCACTAGAGTTTTGAGACTCTAAATGAAGGCTTAAGGCTGGGGTAGTGAGCTCATCAGGCTGAGCATAAGGAACCTCAGCACTGGTCATAGAAAGAATGGGAGTGGTTTGCTCCTAAGGAGAGGTGGGAGCTCCAGTCCACTTCTTCCTGCATGGTTGGTGGTTTGGGGGCCTGTCAACCCTGAGTAGACTGAGCAGGGGTTCGTTTAGATTTTCATTTGTAGGTGATGGTGATTTGTGGCTGTGTGGGGGTTGCAGATGTAGAAGGTTTGGGTTCAACATTGGCTGGTGCTGCCAAGTTATCACCTTGAGCAATGAGCTCGAACATTTTTGGGACCAAGGTTGTTTCTACCCCTGAGAAGCCAACACTTGGCTTTCTTATTGTCTTGAAGATGTCTGACTTCATCTGTCGAATTTAAGAATGTTACTTGTTCCCCTAAACTATGAGACCAGTTCATAGTTAAAAAAATATTAAACATATCTAGGGAACATGTAATATTCTAAGGAGTCCAAGTTAGCAAGAAGATTTGTATATACAAATTGAGAATACCTGAACTTGACCCCTTGCACCATTCCATGGATTATATTGTCCTCCCCTACACTGTGGCAAACAGTGCCTTCCCACTATCCAAGATGACCTCTTGGCAGGTCCTCCAGAACTCCAAAAGTTGATCTTCATATAATGGAGGGTCAAATTATGAGTGCGGTGAGGTAGTTAGTTAGATATAGGAAGCGGCCAACGTCTGAGAAACCAGGATTTTTCTTAGACGACAACAGAGCAACTTTATTATGTTGCCTGTGTAAGTTCATGGCAAAATCTGGTTGGTTTCTGGGATCAGGGTTGGCCATTTTAAGTAGCTTTGTGATGAAGGAATGTAAGAACAGGTTCGGTTTGTGGGTGAATTTAAGATTTGAATCTTATAGTTGAAGGAGAATAGTGAAAGAGGTGGAACCGTTTCACAAGGTGGAGAGATTTGAAACACTTAGCAGATCAAATAGGGTGGTCAATGTAAAAGTGTCACAAGGTGAAAAGATATGAAACACTTAGCACATCAAATAGGGAACTTGTTAGATGATACAAAGAACACAATAAAAGAACAAGGACAAGAACCGGTTAGATGATACCAATTGTAGGAGCGGTGAAGGGTGGTCAATGCAACAGTTTCAAAAAGTGGAGAGATATGAAACACTTAGCAGATCTATAGGGAACCGGTTAGATGATACAAAGAACACAAGTAAAAGAACAAGAACAAGAACACTCAAATACGGTTTTAAAGAATGATGTTTATTGCTCTCAAGTTCTTACAAGTGTTACAAAGCATACATCAAAGATACAAGTACTTGAGACACTTTATACTACATCCTACAACCAGCCATATTTTGAAGACTAGCGAGATACACTAATCTAGACAACAAGATCAATGTAGAGTAAAAAGGTAGATTGCCTTTGGACTAGTGGCTATGACATGCCATAGCTCATATTCTTATCTATTACAAAAAGGATAAAAGTACATAGTTGAAAAGTTACAGACAAAAGGCCTTAATCTACAGTTGACAAAATCATGAACTTTTCGCCAACTCATATACGTTGGTGAGTCTTTAGAGTGGCAGTGAAAAGTGGTTTAGCTGTTGTCAAAAGGTGATTCAAAGAAAGCATGTCTTCTCTATCTTCGGAAGAAATCAGTCATTTGCTTTGGAAGACTTTGTCCTTGAAGCTTCGAAAGACTTCATCTTTGGCTTCGAAAGATATGGTCTTTTGGCTTCGAAAGATTTGACATTTAGCATAATTCACCGAGTTGTATCAAATCTTCCGAAGTAACTTCTGTTGGTCCACTTGATCGTTGATACAATGCACTTGATTGATAAACACAAACAAATCCCACTGATAACATAGATATCAATGATATTTGTGTGAAATCTAGATCAAACAAATATAAAATGGATGAATATATGAAGAACACTCAAGAACATCAGAGAAACCCTTGTTTGATCTGAATTGATTGCTAAAGATATTACAAAGTAAAATCCCCTCAATCAATGGCTCATTCAAGCTTCATAACACTCTAATAACCCAAGCTATTTATAGTCTAATGACAATTAGACTTAATGACATTTAGCACCCTAAACTATGAATAAAGCATAACAATTATGAAATTACAATTAAAACATAAACTAGACTAATAAAGATTAAATGTATATTTTGTTGACAACAAAATATATATATTAACTCTAAGACCCGTGTTCTTTGTATCTTCAACGTCTCACTACTAATCTTCATCCAGAACGCGTCGTCTTGACTGTTGCGTTAACTTTGACCGTTGACGTTGACTTTTGTTGACTTTGACTGTGTTAATAATATTAGACTATCTTTCAGACCCAACAGTGAGTGTTTGAATGCTATGAATGATAATAACTACTTTGTTTGATTGATGATTTTTCAAAACCTTACAAAGAATTAGGGTATATGGCTATTTATAACCTATACAAGGATCTATGTGTAGTTACAAAAATACCCTAACAGAAAGCACACTTCCTCGAGAAGGAGTTTGTTCATTGATGAACTAGAAGTAATATCATAGATCTTGATGAAATTCAAGAACCACAAATAAACACTGATAAAGTTTGCGTGTCTGAACAACAAAAAGTTATTGCCTATTTAGACATAAACGCAAGGATTTGTAGAAGTAGTAGGACTCGCAAAGAACCTGACATATAACTTTGGAATTTGGAGGATCTCGAGGTTCTGGTAGTAGCTGATTCAGGTGATGAACCTAGTAACTATAAGTCTCATATCTCATATCCAGAATCTTAGAAATGTCTAGATTCCATGAACGTCGAGATGAAATCTATGCGTGACAATAAAGTCTAGGACTTGGTTGAGCTACCCTCCGGTTCACAGGCAGTAGGGAGCAAGTGGATTTTCATGAGAAAAACCGACATGCATAGAAATGTACATTCCTATAAAGCACGGCTAGTTGCGAAGGGTTTCAATAAAACTATAGATGTTGACTATGATGAAACCTTCATGCCCGTTGCTATGATAAAATCAATTATGCTATTACTTGCCATAGTAATGTACTATGATTACGTGATATGCCCAATGGATGTCAAAACCTCTTTTCTAAATCGACACTCTCTAAAGACGTCTACATTTATCAGCCTGATGATTTTGTTGATCCAAAATATCCAAATAAGGTGTGTAAACTGAATAAGTCTAGTTATGGACTTAAACAGACCTCTTGTAGCTGGAATATTCATTTTGATCAAAGAATCATTGAATTTGGTTTTGTCAAAAATAAAGATGAGCCTTCTGCTTAAAGAAAGGCTAGTAGGAGCATTATATCATTTCTCATATTGTATGTGGATGATATACTGATCATTGGAAACAACATCCCTATACTTAACGAAGTTAAACAATGGATGAGAGCTTGTTTTGCAATGAAAGAGCTTGGAGAAGCTGCTTATATTATAGGAATCAAGATGTATAGGGATAGATCTAAGAGGATTCTAGGGCTTAGTAAAGCACATACATACACAAAATGATGATAAATTTAAAGATGGAAAATTCCAATAAAGAATGTGTTTCTATGACTAAAGGTACTGCGTTGAACAAATCACAATCTCCTTCAATGGACATTAACATTAAGTGTAAGAGTTAAGTTAGACGCTGATGCAAACCAAAGTTCTCTCAGCAAGCATTTTGAAGTACAAAGGAAGTTACTTTAGAAGATTTGACAAATGCATAAAGAAATTCACTAAGTGTCAAATCTTTTGAAGCCAAAGCCTAATTCTTTCAAAGCCAAAGCTGAAGTCTTCTGAATCTTCAAGAAAGAGTCTTCCAATGGCATGAGACTGATTTCTTCCAAATATAAAGAAGACGTGCTTTCTCTAACAAGCTTTTTACAAAAGATGAACTACTTTCCGATGCCATCTCTGATGACTCGCCAAGTTATACAAGTTGGTGATATGTCCATACTTTTATCAACTGTAGATTAAGGTATTTGAGTCTGTAACTTTCCACTCTTGTACTTTTACCCTGTTTGTAATAGATTAGAATGTGAGCTATGTCATGTCATAGTCACTAGTCAAAAGGCAATCTGCCTTTTGACTTTACATTGATCTTGTTGTCTAGATTAGTGTTCCAGGTTGCCTTCAAAGTATGGTAGGTTGTAGGATGTAGTATAAAGTGTGTCATGTACCAGTCCTTAGGACTAAGCCTTGTAACAATCGTAAAACACTTGAGAGAAATATATCATTCTTGAAAACCATTCTCTTTGTTCTGCTTGTGTTCTTTACTCTTGGTCTTTGTTTTATTTGTTAGTTCCCTATTTGATGTGTTAAGTGTTGCTCTCTCCAAACTTGTGAAATTGTTGCATCACCTTTAACCGATCCTTCAATTGGTATAAGAGCTTTTTAGGCTCTTGATTGTAAGATCTCACCATCTTTAATCTCTTTACTTTTACAAAACACTTACCTGCTTAAATAGGAGCTCTCAGCAAGGCTGGCATGGAAACCAGCACCATGACCAAATCTCCACTTATCACTCCTGATGACTTTGATACTTGGTGGCAAAGAATGGAAGGCTTCATCACATCTCAAGACAGCAGGATGTAGAGATCTATTATCTTAGGACTTCACACCCGAAGCACCAATCAGCTACTACTAGTGGTGGGATGATTCCAAAGGAAGTGGCTGACTATTCTAAATAAGATTTGAAGAATATTGATATAGATCAGAGGCTGTGACCGCTCTACAAACTGCTCTTCCTAACTATATCAATAGACGCTTCAAGAAGTGCAAAACTGCAAAGCAGCTATAGGATGCACTGAATCTTATGTATGGTAGGTCTGAGGAAGCCAAAGAAAACAAGAAGGATCTCATGAAGTAGCAGTTTGAGAATTTCACCTTCAAAATATGTGAAACTATGACTCAATAATACTTTAGGTATGTTGAGATTGTAGATACTCTGATGGATGTTGGAGTTAAACTTGATAATAGGGATGTTATAAGGAAGTTCATGTTCTCTCTTCCCAGATACTGGACATACTATTTTGTGGCCATTAAGAGAACTAAAAACCTCTCCACCCTTACTCTCACAGAGTTGTATGGTATCCTAAGCGGTTACCAGATGGAGATGAACATTAAGAATCCATCTAGCAGTTCTTCTAGCAATCAACATAGTTTAACCCTTCGTGTGGTTGAAAGGGAAAGCAGAGAACCATAACATCATCTCATCTGCTACCTTGACAACTCACAAAAGTGCCCTTTCATCACCTTCCTGGAGAGACCAAGGGATAGCTACAACCAAGGAAGCCAATTCCAAGAGACAAGCTCATCTCAAGACTTTGTGTCTTCAAATCAAAGTTGTGGCAACTTTCTCTTCACTCTTGAAGACTTGGATTGTATCCATCCAGATGACCTGGAGTATATAGAGATAGTCCATCAAATGGATGTACTCACTCATAGGGCCAAGAAGTTCTATAAGAGAACCGGAAGAAAGTTTCACAACAGTGGAAAGTTTGGACTCAGTAAAAGCAAAGTGATGTTTTACAACTGTAACGAACTGGGACACTTTGCTAGGGAGTGTAAGGAATCAAGTAGAAATGGTAAGAATAATCAAGACCAAGATACATTGATGCAGCTCCCAGATCTAAGAAGCCAAGCCAACCAAAACACAAGCTGTTGTTGTTGTTGTTAAAGAAGGAGGCTTTGACTGGAGCTTTCAGGTAGAGGATGTTTCTCCAAATCATGCACTGATGGTTGACCATGATGAAGCCAAGGTATTAGAATATCTCTGTACACCTGAATGCATTGCTAAAGTAAACATGCATAGGTCCTATAACATGGTAGTGAGATCTTGAATCTTTGGATATTTTAATATATGATTTCAAAAGAGCTGGAAAATGACTATAAACTTAAAATAGAAGATTTAGAGAAAACAGTTTCTACTCTTAAGCATGAACACACAATTACAGGACTCAAATCAAAGAACTCATTACCAAGTTAACCAGAAGCTAGTTGAGCTTATGATCAACAAAGCTAGGGCAGAAAAGTGTGTTCGTAAAGAGGAAACCTTCACGAACATCATATCCTAATCCTTGCATGCAGTGATTTGTTATCAAAATAGGCAGGGATTAGGATCAAGTGAGATAGCTCATCCATACATATTATTATGCGTAAGATCAACAAGGTGTGGAACTAGTGAAGATGAGCTGCCCCTATTAACCCTATCCATGAAGAGGAGATAGTGAAAGATGAATCAAAGTTGAGTGAGGAGGTTCATCCTAAGAAGGGTCACTATGCTCCTGGAGAGAAAAAAGAACCAAGGATGGCAAGTCAACTAGGAAGAATCTGATCAGGGCTGCAAAAAGAAAATCAAATAAAGCCTAAGATATCAAGCCCACCTTCAATCCCAATCAAAAACAAGTCTTTATCTTTGCTAGGTTTGAATTGGTGAAGACTGAAGAATCAACTATGGACTCTAGTACCTGGAGTCCAATTTCAAGTTCAAACCATCCTGGTCAAGAGAAGAAGGCTAAACAAATGTGCACCACTGCTACACAGCCTGAACCATCTAGTTCCAAAAGCAAGTTTCACCCTCATATGCCTACTGCATCATTTATGATGATGAAGAAGGATGGGGAAAGAGATCAAGCTCAACCTTATCCTCAGAAGAAGAGCCTCAAATGTATGCCAATTTAATGTATCATGTGTGGTGATACAACTCACTTTGCTAAGGATTGCATCTATAATCCTAGGAGTACTATCAACATGAACAAGAAGAAGACTTGTGAGAGGAAGAAGAAAATATCTTCAGAAGGAAGACCACTTTCCTTCAAAAGCTCCAAGTTGAACAACAAAAAGATAGGTGGAAAACTGTCTTCGAAAGCAAGTTTGGTCTCGTAAGAAAGGAATGCTTCCGAAGCACTAAAGTTTGTTGTAGTGGATGTAAAAGCTTCCGAAGGTTAAGTCACCAGAACTTCTAAAGTCATCAAAACATCTAAAGCTTTGATGGCCAAGTCTAATCTTCCAAAGATGGTATGGAAGATGTAGGAAGGCCATGTGACTAAAGTTTCTTCAGCAACAACAGTCAAGGATCCTCAAAGCCTGCATATAGGATCAATAACTATTGAACTATCTTCAGTTCATCTTGATAAGCCCAAGACTAGCAAGGCTTGGGTTTCTAAATTTAACTAACCATCTCTTTTTCATGTGAAGGAACAGCTAAAGACCAAAAGAAATGTATGGATCATTGATAGTGGTTGTTCAAGGCACATGATAGGCAATGGCTCTTTGCTTAAGAACTTTGAGAAAATTGATGGAGAGCCAGTTACTTTTGGAGTAGGATCAAGTGGTTACATCATAGGAACGGGTAAGGTCACAAATGGTAAGCTCAGCATTAAGAAGGTAAACTTTGACAAAGAGCATGGATATAATCTGTTGACTGTATCTCAATAATCACTAAGCATGAGTGCATTGTTCTCAAGCCCGAGGTGATAATTCCTCAAGAGCATATCCTGCTCAGAGCCCCCAGGAAAGGGTACATGTATAAGATGGATTTGCAAGAAACCTCCATATCAGGAGAAGTTTCTTGCTTTCTATCTAAAGCAAATAGTGATGAGTCTTTCCTTTGGCATAAAAGAATATGCCATGTAAAATTTAAGAATATGAATAAATTAATTAAAGATAATTTGGTAACCGGAATCCCAAAGAAAGAGTTTACAAGTGATAAGCATTGTGTTGCATGTGTGAAAAGAAAGCAACACAAGGTGTCTCACAAGCCAAAGGAAATGAACTCCATCACTACTCCCCTACACTTATTACATATGGACCTCTTTGGCCCTACTAGTGTAATGAGTTTAGGAAGAACTTCATATTGCCTTGTGATCACATATGACTTCAAAAGATATACTTGGGTCTTCTTTCTTAGAAGTAAGGATGAGACCCCTGAAATCTTGAAGAACATCATTATGAAAATTGAGATCAATGTGATCATAAGGTCAAGATCATAAGATATGATCAAGGAATAGAATTCAAGAACTAAATCCTTGATACATTTTATGATGAAAAGGGTATTATAAGACAATATAGTGCCTCGAGAACTCCTTAACAAAATGGTGTTACTGAGAGGACAAATAGGATACTTATTGATGGTGCAAGAACCATACTCTTTGACACAAAACTGCCAATCACCTTCTGGGCAGAGGCAGTCAACACTGCCTGCTATACGCAGAATAGAATTTTAGTAGTCAAAATTCATGGGAAGACTCCTTATGAACTGTTGCACAAAATGAGACCTTTCATTGGTTTTCACAGGACATTTGGATGTCCATGCACCATCTTGAATGCCTAAGATCATATAGCCAAATTTGCTGAGAAAGCAGATGACGGACACTTCATTGGATACTCTTCCCATGCTAAGGCATTAAAGTATACAATCTCAAAACTAGAGTAGTTGAGGAGTTAGCCAATGCTACATTCAATGAGCACACTCCTAGTATGAAAGGTTTTGGTCCTAATTGGCTATTTGATCTTGATTTAAGTGAGACACCTTTGGAGAAGCCTGATATCTTACACACATGCATGTTGCAAAAATGATATCGGGTCTACTTGGCTATAGGTTTCTTGGCTGGCTAACAATCTGTCATCTCAAATCATTCTAAGATATCTTTGACATAATTAGATTTATTGATGAAGAACCCTTCTTCCGCTCCACCTGAATTCCTAGGAAGAATTCCATCTTACTTGAGGAACTCATTTTGAAACTTCTTCCTCATGATGCTTTTAAAGTCTTTGCACATTTTGTCATTTGAAGAACCAAATATGAAGTCATCAACATAGAGTTGTACAAGCAACATATCATTCCCAAACTTCCTTATGAATAAGGTTTTGTCTAATTTGCCTCTGGTATAGCCATTCTAGAGAAAGAACTGGGATAGTATCTCATACCACAGCCTAGGTGCCTGATGCAACCCATAGAGAGCTTTATCAAGTTTGCACATATAGTTGGGATTCTGTGTGTCTTCAAATCCGGGTGGCTAACACATATAGACTTGTCTATCGATATCCCCATACAGAAATACACATTTCACATCAAGTTGATAGACTATGAAGTTTTTGGATGTAGCAAAAGCAATAAAAATTCGCATAGCATTAACTATTGCGACAGGTGCAAAGACATCTGTGTAATCTATGCCTTCCTCCTGTGTGTATCCTTAAACGAGAAGTCTAGCTTTGTTCTTGATGATCAAACCTCTATCATCTCTTTTGTTTTGTACACTGACTTAGTGCCAATAGGAACCTGACTAAGTGGTAATGGACATAAGTTCCATACTTTTTGCCTTTTGAATTGAAGCAACTCCTCATGGATTTCTTCTATCCAATTGTTGTCTTTGAGGGCTTCTTCCACCTTCTTTGGTTCTATTTGAGAGAGAAAACATGAGTACAGGAAGGCTTTCCCATTGTGGGTCTGACTTCTTGTTTTCACACTTTTTGAGACATCCACAATGATGTTCTCAGCTAGATGAGTGTCATGTATCCTAAGCCTAGGAATCACATCTAGTTGTATAGATAGAACTAAGTTTGAAAAGTGTTGGTCAGGATTTTGAACATCATCACCAGCTGATGTCTCACATTCATTCAATGGGGACTGATTCAATGAATATGTGACAACATCAATGGTATTTTGTTAAGAAGCAGGATCCACAGTTGCCTGTTCCTCCTGATCACTATCTTTGTCAACTGTTGAGTTATGTGGCTAAGTTGGCTGACAACTTGATGAAGCTCCATATTTCCTGAGATATTCAAGCTTTCAGGATTTTCAGTTAAAGGAGCTTGATCTTCATTTCTTCTTAAAGAAATTGGAATAGGTCTTGGAAACTCAAACATCTGATCTTTGTAGGTGTCACCTTAAATCCTTGTTCCAGGTAAAACATTCTCACAAGATGGTTTAGAATAGTTTGGAAACAATTCTAAATTGAAGCTATATTCAAGACCATTTCCTTTAACACAAGGTGTGTGCTTGTTGACAACAATGTTGGATGATTCCTCAAATTGTTGACTTTTTGTATTATACACTCTATATGCAATAAAGGTCGAGGAATATCCAACAAAGATAGCATCATCAGACTTTTCAGCAAATTTTGCTAAATTGTCTTTTGTGTTAGGATGGCACATCTACTGCCAAAGGACCTAAGAAAGCCAATGAATGGTGGCCTCTTGTTCCATTGCTCATAAGGGGTTTTTCCATGTGGCTTAACTATAAGAACCCTGTTCTACACATAACATGTAGTGCTGGCTACTTCTACCCAAAAGGTTAAGGGCAGTTTTGAGCTAGCTAACATAGTTCTAGGAGCCACAATTAGTGTCATGCTTCTCCACTCAACAACACCATTCTGTTGAGGAGTTCTAGGAGCACTATATTGTCTGGCAATCCCTTTTGAGTTAGAGAATGAGTCAAGAACTTAATACTTAAACTCAGTCCCTTGATCATTTCTAATTATTTTTACCTTATGATCTATTTGATTTTCAATTTTAAGAATAAAAGATTTTAAAGTTTCAGCAATTTCATCTTTAGTTCTTAGAAAGAAAACCTATGTAAATCTTGTGAAATCATCAACAATCACAAGGCAATATGATTTCCTTCCAATGCTCATTATGCTTGTAGAACCAAAAAGATCCATGTGCAACAAGTGTAATGGGGTGGTGATAGAGTTGACCTGTTTGGATTTATGTGAAACTTTATTTGCTTCCTTTTTAGGCAAGCAACAAAGTTGTCCTTATAGTTAAATTCCTTTTTAGGCACACCATGTACCAAATTATGTTTAAAAATTTTATTCATGGTTTTAAAATTAGCATGGCATATTCTTTTATGCCAAAGAGTTGATTCATCACCATTTTCTTTGGAACAAAAGCATGATACTTCACCCAGTGGGGAAGCTTGTTCATATCTAGCTTGTACGTATCCCCTCTCCTACGAGATCTAAGAAGCACTAATTCCTGAGGAATTGTCATCTTGGGTTTGAGGATGATGCACTCAAGTTCTGTGAAAAGCATTTGGTGTTTTTGATCATAGAATTGAGAAACACTAAGGAGATTATGTTCAAGCTGTTTGACAAAGTTTACTTTATCAAATTTTAACTTACCATTGGACATACTACCTCTACCAGATATGCATCCTTCGGCTTCACCTCCAAACTAAACAGGACCTCCATCAAAATGTTCAAACTGTTGTAGGAGAAAAATGTTCCTTGTCATATGCCTGGAGCATCCACTCTACAATCCAGATATTTTCATTTTTATCATGTTGATGTTAATGAACATAAGGTGAAATGATTAGTTACTATTGGAAACCCAAGCCTTTTTGGTCTTGGGCACTTCCAATTCATATGATATAATTGAACTAAAATGTATGCATGGGGGTTTAATTATGGTTTGTGAAGAAGAGGATTGGGCTGCAGCATCTTTTCTGATCTTCCATTCCATCCTATGGTTGATCAAGCTTGATGAGCCTGAAGAGGTCTGTGCAGCATAACTTGCTTCCGAGGCTTCTTTCTTCTCGGAAGAAGTTGTCACCACCTTATTTTTGGAAGCAGTCTTCTTTTCAGAAGGTTTTAGAGGATTACTTTTGATCCTTTGTTTTCCTTCCGAAGCTAGTTTTCTTCTGGAAATGCTTGCTTTCGAAGGCACTCTAGCTTCAAGTGAAAACTTAGGAAGTTTTTGTTTGTTCTTATTTTTGTCTTCCAAAGTCAGTTTCCCTTCAGTAGGATAAGCCTCTTCCAAAAGCAACGTGGCTTTGGAAACAAACTTTCCTTTTCTTAACACTTGGGCCACATGGTACGGTCCAAATGTGAAACCCTCCTTGGCTCCTTTTTTCTTAACATTAGATACATAATATGTGCTTGCTGGATTGTAGTAACAATCTTTAGCCATGTGGTTATGCAAGCCACATATTATGCATTCAATGTTAATTTTGATAGAGGAGGTTGATGGTTGCTTCTGGAGCTTCTTTTCTTCATTATCAACCTTCCCCTTCAATTCTTGATCCTTCTTCAGAATAGAAACGCTGGTACTACATTCTTTTCCTGAATTAGGATTTCCAAACACTTGAAATCCAGCTGATATGAATACACCTTTTTGCTTTGGGTCTATCTTTAACTTTGACTCAGCCCCCTTCTTGGTAGTTTTTCTTGCTGCCCTGATTTTGTTTCTTCTATATTTGGTGGTAAAGGGTTAATCATCAGCTATGAGGATGAGGTTTTCTACCTTATCCTTCCCTATGGTGGTTTTCATTATTGCATCATTCTTCTACTCTTTGGGTAACGGGTCAGCAGTTGGAACCTCTTGCTCCTCTACACCACATATTGGCTATTTAATAGATACAAAGGAGTGTGGTGGAGAAATTTCATTGGTTCCCAACCCACTTTTGTTTTGATAACACACCTTGGAGTAGGAGGATGATGCAATGATGGTATTGAAGTTATGCACTTCAATGGCATACTTCTTAGCATTAGCCTCAGCTATCACTAGCTGGGCTTGATCCTCAGTCAACTTAGAGATTAAAACTTTTTTTGAGCCCTATAATTTGAATGTTCATGTGTTAAAGAGGACACAATTTTCTCTAACTCTTCTATTTTGTGTTTGTAGTCAGATTCTACTCTCTTAAAATCAGATTTTAGTATATTAAAAGACTCAATATTAGGTTTAATTTCCATGTTGTAGTCTTGATACAATTTGACCTTTAACAATACAGGCTGGAGTACAGAGATATTCATATACCTTAGTGTCTTCAGTTCCAGCCATGAGAGCTTGAGCAGGAGTGACATCTTTCACCATGAAGCTCCAATCAACTTCCTGAGCAACAACTACAGTTTTGTGCTTAGTGGATTTGGTTGCAGCTTTAGGGGTAGCAGGATGTTGGGAGGCTTGAGTTGGTCCAGGATTAGATCTAGGAGCTTTGCATTCCCTTACAAAGTGACCAAGCTGGTTGCAGTTTTAACACTCAGCCTTTGTCTTGTCAAACCCAAATGTACTGTTGGTTGGGTACTAAGGGAACTGCATTCCAGTTCTTTTGAAGAATTTAGTTGCTCTGTAGGTCAGGAGAGCCATCTGTTGGACAATGTTCATGTATTCTACCACATCTGGGGTGAAACATTCCAGATCATCAAAACAGAATTGAAAAGCCTATTGAGACATGGGACAACTATCCTAGAAAGGAATTTGATAAGCCTGTTGAGACTTGGGTTTCTAGGGAATATGAAGTAAGGCCCAGAAGAAGAGGATGACTGTTAGGGGTAGTTTAGATACAGCTGGGGTTGGGGAGTTCTTGAACCTTCAGCAACATGTAGAGCATTGCTAACTGATGAATTAGTGTTACTATTCATCTGATGGCTTTTCTGAGATTTCATTTCCATAAGGTATCAATCAAGAATTCCATATAGTTCAATCTGGTGAGAGTGTTGAGTTCTCAGTTCTCTTGATTGAGACAGAATAGAAAGTCCACTCATGAGGCAGTGCACTCATGAATTTTCTTACTGTGTCTCTTTTCTCAAGAATCACTCCCATAGACTGAAGAGAGTCCATGTATTTAAAGTATTGTTGGCTCAAGGTCTCACCAAAAATATATGTGAAGTTCTCAAACTTCTGTTTCAGTGCATCTTTGTTTGACTCCTTGGATTTAGCAGAACCAGAGTACATCAGCTTCAAAGCCTCAAAGAGTTCTTTGGTAG
This sequence comes from Flaveria sonorensis, assembly GCA_025506505.1. NCBI lineage: Eukaryota > Viridiplantae > Streptophyta > Magnoliopsida > Asterales > Asteraceae > Flaveria > Flaveria sonorensis. The sequence continues at coordinate 35,040,376 of CM046434.1, forward strand.
ACTCGTATTGCTTAAAGCCTACCATTATAGAGTTTGGTATAGCAGTTTAGCAAAACAGTTGTAACACCCGGAAAAAAAAATTCAGTGTGAAGAAAAGAAAAGAATGCAAGGGAGTAAAAAAGAGAACTAGTGTAAGACAAGGGGTTAAAAGCAGGCAAGGACCAAACTTGCCCATAATGGGTTCAAAAAGGTGTTAAGGCCGTCCATACTCCTCTCTCTCATGCAAGAAATTCGGCTGAAGCAAGAAGAGGAAGTTTCACTCGGTTTTAGAGAGAGAAAGTCTTCAAAAGGTAAGATTCTATGGTGTTCTTCTCGGTATCACTTGAGTTTTCAGCTTCTGGGCTGATTCTTAAGTGTTTCTATGTGTTTGATTGTGTGTTTTCATGTGTTTAGGTGTTAGAACTCCAGGTTTCTCTAGGGTTTGGAGGAGTTTTACTCGAAAGCAGTAAAGGTAAGTTCTAGATCCCCTCTTTTAAATGTTTTCTGCTTATTTGGGGCTGGTATGCATATTTAACTGATGTTCTTAAAGCAAATTATGATTTCCCATGTATGGTACGGTTGTTTATGATGATATATTTTTGTTACGTGATTTTCATGATGATTGTGTGATGTTTATGATGTTCTAAGTGTTAGACTGATAGATCTAAGCTAAGTTCATATTATGATGATGTTTGGGAATGGTAAATTTCATAAGTTGCATCACAGGTACTGGACTTATTCATCCACATTTGCTAAGTGTTCATCCGCATTTGCTAAGTGTTCATCCGCATTTGCTAAGTGTTCATCCGCATTTACTAAGTGTTTAACCTCATTTGCTAGGTGTTCATCCGCATTTGCTAAGTGTTCAAACACATTTGCTAAGTGTTCATCCGCAATTGCTAAGTGCTCATCCGCATTTGCTACCGTTTCATCCACATTTGCTATAGTTCGTCCGCATTTGTTTATGCTCATCCGCATTTGTCTACCGACATTTCTTTGGACACTTAGAATATTTTCAGAGGACTTTAATCCGTATTTGCTATAGTTCATCCTCATTTGTTTATGTTCATCGACATTTGTTCTACTAGCATTTCTTTGGACACTTAGAATATTTTCCTAAGACTTTCATCCACATTTGCTACAGTTTCATCCGCATTTGCTACAGTCCATCCGCATTTGTTCATCCGCATTTCTTTGGGGACTTTCTGAAATTTTGGGAATAGAATTTAAGTGTTAAGTACTAATGAATAAGGAAAGATTATGCTTGTTTAATGCTTCTAATGTTAGATTCTCTTCTTATGGGCTGCTTGTTATGGATAGTTATTATTATACTTCATGATATGTGATTATTAAACAATGAATATTTTAAAAGTATTATTCATAACCAAGTGGACACAAAGAAATAAAAGAGGACAATGTAACCTAATAAATGTTACCCCCGGGCCCTTATTATGAATGAAAAGCCTTGCAAGCACAATGAATGGAGGTGCATGACCTTGTTGTCGTTAGCTTAACTGATGTGCGGCTGTTTAGCCCGTGAGGATGCACATCTGGGGTCTAATCTTTGTGATTGAGCAAAGTATGATGAATGGGACCCTTATTCATGAGCAGGCTTCATGCTTAGCAGTGTCGGTCAACTGTCGATGGGTTAGCTACCATGATAAACGTTTGCCAATAGGGGTTCAGCATCTATTACCAACCTACAATGTAGGCTCTTACTTTGTGCAATCCTAGTTAATGAAAGAGAAAGATAATGAAAGAAAGAAAGATAAAGAGTCTCTTAATGACTGATTATGTATAATGATGAATGATCACCAAGTGAAGTTTACACAAATATATTTTTCTATATTATTAAACTAGAACTCACTCAGCAGCGCTGATTTTTTATATGCATATAAGTTGGCAGGTAATGGTGTTGCTGGGAATGGCATGAGGTTGAAGCTACCTAGCAAATAAAGACTGGCATCCATGACACTCTAAAAAGTTATTTTTGTTTTGAAATGCAACTAGATGTTCTTTTGTACCTAGCAACAACAATGTATTTCTTGGCAAAAGTAATGGATAATGAATGCTATGGTTTTATTAAATTATTCCGCTGCAAAGTTCTCTTGTTTTTATGAATCTGAATGTGTTTTAATATGAAAAGTTCTATGAATGACCAACTGTAGGGTGTCCGGGAACGGGGCCTTACAAGTTGGTATCAGAACCAAAGTTTAAAAAAATTGGGTAAATCAATTTTCAAAACCTAAACTTAAACTGAAAATGGGTCCTAATGAAGGGATGCCAGCCAAGGTAGCTATGTGTCATCAGGTAATTTTTCATAAAGTTAACCGGTATTACGTGCGTGTGCTATGTGATTTATGTGCTTAGTAGATTTTGATACTGATGTAGTCTGGATAGGGAATGCTTGGGGGATGAAGAGTAAAGTAAGTGGCTAATCACATCTGGCCATTGTAATTAGGGACTTACTATACTTGACATAATTTGAGCTATTACCTTGAATGACCTTGTTAGTGTTTTAATCTTATAGGAGGTAGACCTTATGGCGGGTAGGAAATCTGGGAAGGCAACCCGTGGCGATGGTCGTGGCGGGCGTACTACTGGGCCATATGTCACCAGGAGCAAGGCTAAGGCTCCTAAGACGATTCATAAGGAAACAGACCTCCATAGCCACCAAGAGGGTGCAGGATCAGCTACCCTCAAGTCCACGGTAAAGGAAGCTATTGCTGATGAGGTCTACAATGTCATGCAAAATATGTTGCCCTCGGTAGTGACTGAAGTGTTAAGGGCTGTAAAGGAGGGTGAAAGAACTGATGATGCTAGGAAGAAGGAGAAAACAGAGGAAGAGCCATCTAGCCCAAGGGTGGTAATTCATGATGATGATAGTGAGGGGGAGAAGGAGACCACTAAGGGGTGCACCTATGGGGCATTCCAGAGGTGCAAACCCCCGACCTTTGATGGTAATAGCAATGCTACTGCTTCTCATCATTGGGTTCAAGAGATGGAGGTAGTCCTAGACATCAGTGAGTGCTAGGAGGATCAAAAGGTGACATTTGCCTCCTATTATTTCTTTGACTCGGCATTATGCTGGTGGGACAACATTGTCCAAGCCAAGGGGAAACGGTCTATTGCAAGGATGAGGTGGTCGGATTTGAAGGAACTGGTACTGGAGGAGTATTGTCCACATCGGGAGTTGGATAAAATTGAGAAGGAGTTCTTGTATTTGGAGGCTGGAAACATGACTCATCAAAAGTATACCTCTAAGTTCAATGAACTTGCAAGACTTGTGTCGGATCTAGTAACTCCAGAGTCCAAGAAGATTAAGAGGTACATACAGGGTTTGCCCATGGATATTAGGAGGAACATGATAGCTGCTAGACTGAGCACTTTCAGGTCTGTAGTAGATTTGGCCAGAAGGTTGTATGATGAGAGGGACATGGTTCCAATTCAGAGGAAAGTTGAGAAGAGTTAGAAAAAGAACGGTAACGGGAAGAGATTCAGGGGTGACCACTATGGATCGGGGAAAAGAAGATGAGGATTGACGATCGCCGCCTAGGATTGAGTAAAGAGGACAACAGGAGGGAATGTAAGAAGTGTGGGAAGGTTCATATAGGTGAGTGTAGACTGGGGATGAACCGGTGTTTTAAGTGTGGAGGTGAAGGCCATTATGCTAAAGAGTGCAAGGTACCGTGTTGTTATCAATACGGAGAAGTAGGGCACTCGGGTCGAGATTGCAAGAAGGGTGGAGTAGGGAGCTCAGGGACCCAGACTATGGGTGAGAAAGGGAGAAGTGAGAGCACCAAAGCCAAGGCAAGGGCATTCAACATGACCTGGGAAGAAGCCAGAGTGGACCCTGAAGTAGTTTCAGGTATGTTTTTGGTAAACCAATTGTATTCTTACGTGCTCTTCGATTCGGGTGCTAGTAGAAGTTTTGTATCTGCTACCTTTTGTCATGAAATTCATGGTAAGAATAAGAAGATAGACGTGCCCTTCTATGTAGAGACAGCGATAGGAAAGTCTACCAAAGTGACTGATGTGATAGATGATTGTCTCGTAGAGTTAGACGGTCATAAGTTTCCAGCTAGATTGTATGTGATAGCCCTAGGAGGTTTTGATGTGGTGTTAGGGATGGATTGGTTGGTGGCCTATGAAGCGAACATCGTGTGCTGAAAGAAGATGATTCGTTTGACTACGCCCGATGGCAGCTTGGTTACGGTACATGTAGACAAGGAGTGCATTACACCGTGAGTGATCTCGATGATCATGGAGGAGAAGTTTATGGGAAGAGGGTGTGGTATTTACCTGGCCTATTTGAAGGATATGGATGCTACCGTGCCTCAGCTGTTAGGTGTGCCGGTAGTATGCGATTTCCCTGATGTGTTTCCTGAAGACCTACCAGGGGTACCACCTGACCGCGAGATCTAGTTCCAGATTGATCTGATACCTAGTGCCCAACCTATTGCGAAGGCGTCGTATCATCTCGCTCCCTCTGAGATGAAGGAGTTGATGACCCAGCTGTAAGAGTTGTTAGATAAGGGGTTCATCCGACCGAGTATCTCTCCTTGGGGTGCTCCGGTCTTGTTTGTAAAGAAGAAGGACGGTAGCATGAGGATGTGCATCGACTACCGTGAGTTGAACTTGACGGTGAAGAACCGGTACCCACTAATGAGGATTGATGACTTGTTTGACCAGCTCCAAGGCGCCAGCTGGTTCTCAAGGATAGATCTCCGATCTGGTTATCATCATCTAAAAGTTAAAGAACAGGATATCCCGAAGACCGTGTTTCGAACACTATATGGGCATTACGAATTCCTCATTATGTCTTTCGGTTTAACCAACGCGCCAGCTGCTTTTATGGATTTGATGAATCGGGTGTGTCGGCTGATGTTGGATAAATCAGTGAATGTGTTTATCGATGATATCCTGATTTATTCGAAGAATGAAGAAGAGCATGCGGTCACATTCGCGAGGTATTGGAGACGCTTAGAAGAGAGAAGCTGTATGATAAGTTCTGCAAATGCACGTTCTGGTTATGGGAAGTTCAGTTTTTGGGTCATGTGGTTAATTCTGAAGGGACTATGGTGGACCCGGCAAAGGTGGAGGCCGTAATGCAATGGAAGACTCCAAAGATGCCATCCGAGATCCGTAGTTTCTTGGGTTTGGCGGGCTACTACAGAAGGTTCATCCAAGACTTCTCTATGAAAGCTTCACTATTGACTAAATTGATCTGTAAGTATGTGAAGTTCATATGGGGTCAAGAGTAGGAGAATGCTTTCGAAGAGTTAAAGACAAGATTGACTCAAGCTCCTGTCTTGACGTTACTGAAAGGAATGAAGACTTGGTGGTCTATTCAGATGCTTCTTATTCGGGATTGGGTTGCGTGCTGATGCAGCGGGAAGGGTTATAGCCTATGCGTCCCGACAGTTGAAGATCCATGAGGCTAACTACCCTACTCATGACTTGGAGTTGGCGACTGTTGTCTTTGCATTGAAGATTTGGAGGCAGTACCTGTATGGACGAAATACACCATCTTCACTGATCAAAAGTTTGAAGTACTTCTTCGAACAGAAGGATCTCAATATGAGGTAGAGGAGATGGTTAGAGTTGATCAAAGACTATGATTGTGAGATCCATTACCATCCGGGCAAGGCAAACGTGGTGGTGGATGCCCTTAGCCGAGAAGAGAACCCGTGCCGATTCGGGTGAAAGCTTATCAGTTGGTTATGACCTCCTATGTGATGAAGTAATTAAGGAATTTCAGGATGAAGCGCTAAAAGAAGATCAGATTGACTCCGAATGGATGAAAGGTCTAGTCACCGAGTTGGGGGAGAACACTCTTGGTGTCCGGACTCGATCGGGGCGGATGTGGATTCCTTGTTATGGGGGTCTGTGCCAGAAGATCATGGATGAGGCTCACAAGACTTGATACTCAATTCATCTAGGTGCTACAAAGATATATCATGATATGAAGAAAGATTACTGGTGGTCGGGAATGAAGCGCGATGTGGCAGGGTATGTGAGTAAGTGCCTTACATGTTTACAAGTGAAGGCGGAGCACCAGAAGCCATACGGGAAGATCCAACCCTTGGATATACCCGAGTGGAAATAGGAGCACCTTACTATGGGCTTCATTACGAAGTTACCGCGTACGGCAAGGGGATACGATGCCATATGGTTGATAGTTGATCGTCTGACGAAGAGTGCTCACTTTCTACCAATCTGCGAGACGTATTCATATAAGAGGTTGGCGGATCTTTTCATCAAAGAGACAGTGACTCGTCATGGTGTACCGGTGTTTATCGTGTCTAACCATTACACTCGGTTTACATCCATGTTTTGGAAAAGATTTTATGATGCGATGGGGACGAGGTTACATATCAGTACAGCTTACCATCCTCAAACAGACGGTCAGTCAGAGAGGACGACTCAGACACTAGAGGATATGTGCGAGCCTGCGTCATTGATTTCGGGGAAATTTGCACGAACACTTACCGTTAGCCGAATTTCCATATATACAATAGTATATCAGTGTGACCAGGTAGAAGGAGATAGGGAGCATTGAGGTGATCGAGGCTACGACCAAAAAGTTGGAAAAGATTAAGGCCTTTATGAAGGCGGCAGAAGATAGATAGAAGTTGTCTGCCGACAAGAGACGTAGACCGATTGAATTCAAGGTGGGTGATAGAGTCATGCTGAAGGTCTCGCCTTGGAAAAGGATCATCCGGTTTAGGAAGCGGGAGAGTTAAGTCCGAGGTACATAGGGCTTTTCTAATCATTGCCCGAGTAGGATAGGTTATCGACATGAGTTACCCGATGAGTTAAGTGGAATTCATCCAACATTCCATGTATCTCACCTAAGAAAGTGCTTTGCTGATGAAGATATGATCGTGTGACTGGAGGATACCGAGGGGATGAACAGCTCAATTATGTAAGCAGCCGGTGGCCATCATTGACAGAAACAAGAAGAGGCTACGGAATAAAGTGGTTCCACTTGTGCAAGTACAGTGGAGGCATAGGAAGGGTTGAAACTGTATCAAAACAACTCGAAGAGATGACGAAAAATCTTGAACTGGAGAAGATAGCTCATGCAGCCACTCAAGTTGATCTAACTAAAGTTAAAAGTTCTAAAACCATTGAGGAAGAGATGAGATAGCATTACCCACAGCTGTTCGAGGAGTGACAGGTTTCGAGGACGAAACCTATATAAGGGGGTGGACTTGTAACACCAGGAAAAAAAAAATTCAGCATGAAGAAAAGAAAAGAAAGCAAGTGAGAAAAAAAGAGAATTAGTGTAAGACATGGGGTTAAAAGCGGGAAAGGGCCAAACATGCCCATAATGGGTTCAAAAAGGTGTTAAGGCCGCCCATACTCCTCTCTCTCATGCAAGAAATTTGGCTCAAGCAAGAAGAAGAAGTTTCACCGGGTTTTAGAGAGAGAAAGTCTTCAAAAGGAAAGATTCTATGGTGTTCTTCTTGGTTTCGGTTGAGTTTTCAGCTTCTGTATCGATTCTTAAGTGTTTCTATATGTTTGTTTGTGTGTTTTCGTGTGTTTAGGTGTTAGAATTCCAAGTTGCTTTTGGGTTTGGAGGAGTTTTACTTGAAAGCAGTAGATGTGAGTTTTGGATCCCCTATTTTAAATTTTCCTGCTTATTTGGGGCTGGTATGCATATTTAACTGATGTTTTCAAAGCAAATTATGATTTCCCATGTATGGTACGGTTGTTTATGATGATATAGTTATGTTATGTGATTTTCATGATGATTGTGTGATGTTTATGATGTTCTAAGTGTTAGACTGATAGATGTAAGCTAAGTTCATATTAAGATGATGTTCGGGACTGGTAAATTTCATAAGTTGCATCACAGGTACTGGACTTATTCATTTGAATTTGCTAATGTTCATCCACATTTGTTAAGTGTTCATCCGCATTTTCTAAGTGTTCATCCGCATTTGCTAAGTGTTCACCCGTATTTGCTAAGTGTTCATCAGCATTTGATACAGTTTCGTTCGCGTTTGCTACAGTTCATCCGCATTTGTTTATGCTCATCCGCATTTGTTCTACCAGCATTTCTTTGGACACTCAGAATATTTTCAGAGGACTTTCATCCGCATTTGCTACAGTTCATCCACATTTGCTTATGCTTATCCGCATTTGTTCTACCAGCATTTCTTTGGACATTTAGAATATTTTCTTAAGACTTTCATCCGTATTTGCTACAGTTTCATCCGCATTTGCAATAGTCCATCCGCATTTGTTCATCCGCATTTCTTTGGGCACTTAGAATTTTTTTTGAATTTTAGGAATAGAATTTAAGTGATAAGTACTAATGAATAAGGAACGATCATGCTTGTTTAATGCTTCTAATGTTAGATTCTCTTCTTATGGGCTGCTTGTTATGGATAGTTATGATATGTGATTATTAAATAGTGAATATTTTAAAAGTATTATTCATAACCAAGTGGACACAAAGAAATAAAAGAGGACAACGTAACCTAATGAATGTTATCCCCGGGCCCTTATGATGAATGAAAAGCCTTGCAAGCACAATGAATAGAGGTGCACGACCTTGTTGTCGTTAGCTCAACTAATGTGCGGTTGTTTAGCCCATGAGGATGCATATCTAGGGTCTAATCCTTGTGATTGACCAAAGTATGATGAATAGGACCCATATTCATGAGCAGGCTTCGTGCTTAGCAGTGTGGGTCAACTGTCAATGGGTTAGCTACCATGATAAATGTTTGCTAATAGGGGTTTGGCATCTGTTGCCAACCAACAATGTAGGCTCTTGCTTTGTGCAATCCTAGTTAATGAAAGAGAAAGATAATGAAAGAAAGAAAGATAAAGGGTCTTTTAATGATCAATTATGTATAATGATGAATAATCACCAAGTGAAGTTTACGAAAGTGTATTTTTCTATATTATTAAACTAGAACTCACTCAGCAACACTGACTTTTTATATGCATATCAGTTGGCAGGTAATGGTGTTGCTGGGGATGGCACGAGATTGAAGCTACCTGGCAAATAAAGACTGGCATCCATGACACTCTAAAAAGTTATTTTTGTTTTGAAATACAACTAGATGTTCTTTTGTAACTAGAAACAATAATGTATTTCTTGGCAAAAGTAATGGATAATGAATGTTATGGTTTTATTAAATTATTCCACTGCAAAGTTCTCTTGTTTGATGAATCAATATGCTTTAATATGAAAAGTGCTATGAATGAAAACTGTGGGGGTGTTCGGGAACGCGGCCTTACCACAGTCATGGCTTGGTAGTGAATATCCATTCTCTAATAGTCTTCATCTGAGTAGTCTTCAATGGCCTTCTCAATCATGGCACCCTTTCCCGTTCGAGATGCCATATTTGGCTTGTATGGACCATGTGTAACAGATGTCCACATTTGGCTATCCTGGTACTTGATTAAGCCTTTAATGATGATGCACCAGGTCTTAAAATCATCAGGACTGGTGGTAGGAGCCTTGGTCATAGTTCCTATCTCAGACTTAGAGGACTTCTGGTTGAGAGCCATTAGACTAAAGTGAGTGAGTCTGAAGAAACAAGGGTGATTTGGGATGGTAAAATCTCACAATCAAGAGCCTAAAAAGCTCTGATACCAATTGAAGGATCGGTGTTTGTCTCATAACACAAGATGATCTCACAAACTCACTTAATGTCACTCAGGTTGATAAAGCAGAATTGTAACCAAGTTCACAAAGAATATAATAAGTTCAAACAGATAACATAAGAGCACAAGAGTGGTTTTCAAGATACTTGTATATATTACTTCTCAACTCAGTATTACAAGATTCTTACAAGCATGGTTACTAAGTTCCATGGAGAAACTATATATATACTATCTACAGTAGGTTATACTTGGAAAACCAGCTGGAACTTACAACTAGACAAATACTAAGATAATAATATAATAGATTAGGTAGTCATGACATGTCCATGACTTACCTTTTGTCACCAAGTAAAAGTGGCAACTTTACTAAGCTGAGAATGGTTGAACAGTGGATTAAAGTATGGTCAATTACATGGGTATGGGAAAGCACCATGCAGTCTATCAGAGTGGTAGCGGCTGTCAGACAGACCATACTTATGTCCACTGGTTCATAGTTAGTTCTTCCGAAGCTAAATGGCTTCAGAAGAAAAAATTCTTCCGTGGCCATTTATACATTGGAAGAATCAACTTCTTTTGAATGTCTACAAGTCTTCAAGACTTTATTCTTTGGAAGATATTGTCTTGAATCTTCTAAGTTTCATACTTCAGAAGAATAAGAACTTAGTCTTGGAAGACTCGGTTCTTTCTTTAGAAGTTCTTCACACTAGAGCTTTGGAAGATCTTTGACTTAGCGTCGGAAGAGCAGCTTGTTCCTTCAAAAGACCATTTGTTTAGCACATCAAAATATATCTAAGTGTGGTTTTGGTTGCACTAGCCTTATTAGATCCAACAAAGGGTGCTTAAAGAGGTCACGAGAAGATCCTATCTATATACACAGAGGCTAGCATGGAAAACTATTGGCCATCGGATTCTGAGGCAGACCCTAAGATTAGCTTCGAAGGGCAAACCTAAGTTCAAGGCCTAGCAGTAGACCTTGTGAACCTTGAGACTACAACTGCTTCAGCACCCTGTACGCTCAGTGAGACACCACCTTGTGAACCTTGAGAAAACTTTCTAGTTCGCTATAACCATTGGCTATGATACCAACTTCTGTCACAGCCCGAAAATCACAGCGGAAAGTCACGTTACAGGTGATACAGAAGTTGAAATTATTCCAACAGTCATAGCCAAACATTAACATTATTAAGTTGACTATCTACATGAAAGATATTCAAAACATTTTTACAATAATGTGTTTAGTTTGCGAAACAACAAGTTTATTAATAACAATCTTGACAGTAGTCAATTATAAAAATGTTTGGCCATTCCAAAGACACATTCCCATCATTTCCAAATCAAGCATACCTATAACCCTGAAAAGCATGAGAAAATACTAGTCAACATAAAGTTGGTGAGCATTCGGGTTTTCATAAATTGCAATAATCGGTTTTTAAGACAAGTTATATGATGTAGCGAGATAATATACTCAACATAGACTAGCTAGGTACTATGATTAATCAGGTCATAAGTCCATAATCAAGCCAAGAAAGACGTCGTTGCCCCAAACTATCCAGACATATAAAATCCCTCGCTACAACCTGACCAGCGCGACTGGTAGCGAGAGCGGGCCTTCTAGCTCGATAGATCTACCATATAGTCTGCGGCTCCCCGAGGTTAATGATTATTAGGGGATTTAGAGCCAATAGTATTCACAATACTATTGCCTCAACTTATACCATCATGACATATATTATACTCATTTAACCATCATATACAAATATTTAAAATTCATGCTTTTCCCCCAAACAGTTTAAATAAAATATTATTTAAAATGGGGCCGAAGAAACTCAATTGATGTGATTCAAATCTCAGTATTTAGCGTCTTGCATGGTCTAATCACGATACTAGACGTGAAAGACTTACTTTTAATAAACGCAAAACTTGTTCAATAACGTTGTCACTCAACTTATTTGACTCTATTGATAAGAACACTTTTAAAACTGTTTGTAGATGTTTTCAAGAAATCATTTCATTTTAAAAGGGTTATCATTATTAGACATTTCTTATTTGATAAATCATTTCACACGTAAATTTAAACTAATTAATATCTAATAACATCTCAATTTATTTCAAATTCTACTATTATTATTGTAAGACTAACTCAATTTCTTAAACTAATCAATTATGTCATTAAATTTTAATTAATTACCTAATGATTTTATATGAGTTTACACACAATTTTAGATAATATTAAAAAAAATATCATAGTTTCTTTTGTGAAATAATTTAAAGATAAACTAATTTGATTTATATAATATACTTTATTCTTTTAAAAGTGATTTTATTTATGAGTTTCATAATGTTAAATTTAAGATATTTTAACTTATTTTTGATGGTTTCAAATATATTTAATATAAATTTACTTTTTATTAATCATAATTTTATCCGTAAAAATCTATTTAATAATTTGTTTTGCAAAGTCTTGAAACGTCATTCTTAGTACATTTAATCGTTTCTTTGATCTTAAGCGTAGTTTTCAAGTCCTCTACTTATCTTAACCAATTTCCTGTAAGGTCCTTCTAACTTGTTATAATGTTTCAACTTTGTAAATTTTCTAAAATGTTACATCCAACATATAATCCATCTTTCCTAGTTTGACATCTTTTATTTCACTCAAAATCCTTATCATCCAAGAGTTCTTAAAATGTTGATATTATCTATTTATCCATTGTTCTAACTAATAGTTCTTATGAACCAAATCAACAAATCCTCGCACCTACATACATACATACCATACATGCTATATACATGCTACAACCCAAAACATACGAATGATAATATTTTATCAACTAGAACTATATAACTAAACAGTTTCAGAATTATACCCGAATCAAAAACCCATATTCAACAAAACATACATTTTCCAAAAACAACTAACGACTGCGAGTGAATAATGTTTATCAAGATCTCTATCTTGATCTTCCATGCATGATGAAATAAGAGCAAATCTAATCCGAAACGAGTATACCTTAAGCCTATATCAACAATTTCTTGATGTTGATATGAAGATTCCACTCGTTTTCTCCTTGAATTAGAAGAAAATGAGAGTTCTCTAAGGTGGTAGGAGGAGACCGGTTGATGTCGCGGGGGGGGTGATGTTCACGGACGGTGGGATGGTAGCAGGTGGTTGCGGCGGTCGATAGAGGTGGTGACACGGTGACGGTAGGTGTTGTGGTGCTCAGCGGTGGAGGAGGCTCGGTGATGGTGGTTCACATTGGAATTGGTGATGGCGGGTGATGGTGGCTTTCGGTAATGGTGCAGCGGCGGTTGATGGTTGTGGTCGTTGATGTCGGACGGCAGTGCGGCGGGGGTGGTGGCTGGGTGGTTCGGTGGAGGAGGAAGGGTGGCGGTGGATGGTTCTCGGGTGAAGGGTGGGCGATGGGGAGGTGAAGAGAGAGGGAGATGAAGGGTTGTTGTGTGTGCAGGTGAGTGTGTAATAAGTGTGTGCAGTGTATGTGATGATAATATATAAAGGGTTAGGGACTAGGTGTCATCCATGCAAGACATGGTTATCATTATTATGTTATAATTATTATTAATATTAATTAGTTATTATTATTATATATTAATTTAATTTTAGTCTCAAACAGTTAACTGACAACGAGGTTCACATGAAACACGGGTCAAGTTTCTGTTAGTCAAACGTGTCAGAATGAATAATAAACGTTTGTTATCTGACAGAATTGAGTGGTGTTTCACCCATTTTGACCGGTTGTCACAGTCCCCTTGTTTAAGAAATTTCGTCCTGAAATTTACGTTTTGAATCTGCATTAGGCTCAAATTTAAACAGATGGGGATACTTCTGTTGCATTTGGTCCTCACGTTCCCATGTAAATTCAGGCCTCTCTTGGAATTCCATCTTACTTTGACCAATTTGATTCGACTTCGTCTGAGCTTTTGGGCCTTCCAATCCAAACTTTATAGGTTCTTCGATAAAATGAAGTTTGTCATCAATGGAAACTTCGTCTGGTGGAATAACTAATGATTCATCTGACATACATTTCTTAAGATTGGACACATGAAATACGTTATGCACATTCCTAAGTTCACTTGGTAGATTAAGACGGTAGGCAACTGGTACAATACGTTCTATAATCTCAAATGGTCCAATGAACCGAGGATTGAGCTTTCCTCATTACCAAATCTCACAATGCCCTTCCAAGGAGATACTTCAGAAATACTCTGTCACCAACTTGAAATTCCAATGGTTTTCTTTGATTATACGCGTAGCTCTTTGTCTGCTTCTGCTGCTTCAAGTCTCTTTCTGATTTGCCTAATCTGTCAATCGTTTCTTGAATGATTTGGTCCAGTTAATTGTCTTTCACCAATTTCTGCCCAACACAGGGGCGAACGACATTCTTCCATACAAAGGTTCAAATGGAGCAGCTTTAATACTAGTGTGATACTATTATTATATGAGAACTCAACTAATGGTAGATGAGTATCCCAATTCCCACCAAAATATCACACATGCCCTCAACAAATCCTTAGTTTCCAAATGGTCTTTCACTTTGACGTCTGTCTGTGGATGATAGGTTGTACTCATGTCTAGCGAGTACCCATGGCTTCATGCAAAGATTGCCAAAATCTCGAGGTAAATCGACTATCTCTATCAGAAATAATCGAGATTGGTACTCTGTGGCGAGATACCACTTCTTGATATACAAGTTGGCTAGCTTATCATGCATATGTCTCCTTTATAGGTAGGAAATGTGCAGATTTTGTTTAAATGATCAATATTACCCAAATAGTGTCGTAACAATTCAATGTTCGAGTAATTTTGTCACAAAGTCCATGGTGATACATCCTATTTCCTTTGGAATCATAGGTGTTGTAGGAGTCCAGTGGCTTCTTGTATTCCTCCTCACCTTAGAGAATGTCATACATTTGTTTACATGTAAGATATCACCTTTCATATTCGGTCACCAGTAAAATTCTTTCATATCATGATACATTTTATCCGATCCTGGGTGGATTGAATATCTTGATCTGTGCGCTTCATCTAAATCTTTCTACGCATCTTGATCTGTGCGCTTCATCTAAATCTTTTACGCAAGTCTCCATATTTGGAACCCATACTCTATTTGCCCAATACATCAAGTCATTAGACTTGGATATAAGCTCCTTGATCATTCCTCGCAGACCTTCATTCTCCAAGTTTTTCTTTTAATGCTTCAATTTTAGCGTCACAATCTGAGTAATGAGATCCGAATATATGGTTAATTCTAGCGCTCGTACGCGTAGAGGTTTTTCTCTTTCTTTTCTGCTGAGAGCTTCTGCCACGTTAGCCTTGCCCTGGGTGATATCTAATATCACAATCATAATCGTTTAATAATTCAACCCATCGTCCGTTGTCTCATATTTAGATCCTTCTGACTGAAGATGTGTTGTAAACTCTAATAATCAGTGTATACAACACACTTGGTTCCGTAGAGATAATGTCTCCAGATTTTTAAAGCAAAAATCACTGCTAAAATTCCAAATCATGGGTATTGTAGTTCTT
This sequence comes from Flaveria sonorensis, assembly GCA_025506505.1. Taxonomy (NCBI): domain Eukaryota; kingdom Viridiplantae; phylum Streptophyta; class Magnoliopsida; order Asterales; family Asteraceae; genus Flaveria; species Flaveria sonorensis. The sequence continues at coordinate 35,055,524 of CM046434.1, forward strand.
TTCATGCACTTTTAATTGTCTTGACGCGTAGGCAATCACTTTATCTTTTTGCATTAATACACACCCAGACCTAATCGTGAAGCATCACAATATACTACGAATCCGTCAGTTCCATCAGGGAGTGACAAAATAGGCGCACTACACCGCTTTTGTTTTAATAGTGAAAATGCTTCTTCCTGGCGGCATTCCATTGTATCTTTATCTTCTTTTTTCTACTTCAGCTTAGCAGAGTCAGTGGCTGTGCTATTTTTGAGAATTTTCAATAAATATACGATAGTAGCGGCCAATCCTAGAAATTGTCGTACTTCCATTGGGGACTTGGGTGCTTCCCAATTCTTGATTGCTTCAATTTGGTCGGATCCACATGGATACCTTTTTTTAATAAAATGTCGAGAAATCTAACTTCTCCGAAGCCAAAACTCACACTTGGAAAATTGCATACAACTTTTCTTTTGTAGTATGCTTAAAATAAGTCGAAGATGTTTCTCAGTGTCTTCCTTGGATTGTGAATATATTAAAATGTCGTCAATAAACACTATCACAAACGTATCCAAGTAAGGTTTGCAAACCCTATTCATGAGATCATAAACACAGCAGGTGCGTTGGTCAGACCAAACGACATTACTAGAAACCCATAATGACCATAGCGTGTTCGAAAGGCTGTCTTCGGAACATCTTCTTCTGCTATTAGCAATTGATGATATCCAGATCGTGAATCAATTTTTGAATAATAACTGGATCCTTACAGTTGATCGAACTGATCATCAATTCTTGGTAATGGGTACCGATTCTTAATGGTAAGTTTATTTAATTCTCGATAATCAATGCACATTTTAAACGATCCGTCCTTCTTTTTAACAAACAAAACCGGTGCTCCCCAAGGAGAAAAGCCTGGTCGGATAAATCCTTTATCTAACAACTCTTGCAGTTGTTTCGACAATTCTTGCATCTCAGAAGGCGCTAACCGATATGGCGATTGGGCTACAGGTGCAGCTCTGGGCACAAGATCAATTCGAAACTTAATCTGCCTCTGTGGAGATAAACCCGATAAGTCTTCAGGAAATACTTCTGGATAATCTCGTACAATCGAAATATCTTCAATCCTCCGCTCTTCAATCTTGATGTCTACAACTTTTACTAAGAAAGATGGATTTCCCTTATTTAGATATCCGTAAGCTTTCATAACATTAACAATTTTTAAGGAAGGCTTTCCTTTGTCTCCTTGAATGATTAGTACTTTACTGTCGAGTGTTGGTATGCGTATAATCTTCTCATAGCATACTACTTCAGCATGGTTTCGAGAAAGCCAATCCATTCCGATGACTACATCCAAACTCCCAAGTTTGACAGGTAATAGATCAATGCTAAAGGGACGATCATTAAGTTGTATGGAGCAATTCTTAATTACCTCGCTTGATTCTATTTTCTTCCCGTTAGCTAATTCAATGATGTATTTCTTATTTAGCTTACAAGGTTTTACACCTAACAATGGTTCAAACTCTTTGGATACAAAACTTAAATCAGCACCAGTGTCAAACAAAATAGAAGCATACTGATTATTAACAAGAAACGTACCGTTGACCACTGTCGGTTCCTGTCGTGCATCTCTAGCGTTCATCTCGAAGGCTCTTCCTATGGCATTGGGCCCATTCAATTTCGGGCAATCTTTCTTGAAATGACCTACGATGCCGCACTCAAAACAAGTGCGATCATTTCCCATTACTTTAACATCAGGTTTGGTTCGGTAATTTTGACCCAGGTGTCCAAATTTATGACAACGAGTGCAGACTTTACATTCGCCGCCATGAAAATATCCACATTTGTTGCATTTCCGTTGATATTCTTTGTTTTGTCTGCCATTGCTCGAAGTCGCGACATATGCTCGTTCAGACCTCTGATTGAAACCTTTTTGATATTCGCTTGTTCCTGGAACTTCCGAACCATTTTCTTTTCCCATCAAATGACCTTCTTTCAACTTATCATTTCGTCTTCCTTTCAATTTCCACTACTCCTTTTCCATGGCGTGTCTTCTTGATCACTGTCCATACCCACGCATCATCGGTCAGTGATGATGAGCAATAGCTATAGCACTCTGAATGGTGGTAGGGTTTGAGGCCGTAACATTAATTCTTATTTGAGATGCTAATTCCCAAATATACCTCTCAATTCGGACATATTCCAGTGTAACCATTCGTGGTACCAATCTGGCAAGGTCGTTGAATCTCGAAGTGTAAGCTCGTATCTCCGCACCTTCCATTGTGAAGTTCCAGAATTCTGTCTCCATTTCTACAATTCATTTGGGGACAATATTCATGAAGCATCATCTCCTTCAGTTGTTCCTAAGTGAGTTCATAAGCATTGGCATTCCCCAAATTTGACGTTGAGAATTCCACCAAGACAATGCTGCATCTTGGATGAACAGGTTGCGTACTTAACTTTTGATCATCAAAACAGTTGCTTATAGCTATAACAGCTTCCATCTTTCTATCCATCGAATAATATCCAGTGGTCCTTCAGCACCAGTAAACGTTCTTGGATTGCATCCTTGGAATGTCTTATACGAACATCCCTGAAGTTGTCCACCAGATGAACTGTCTGGATTTCCATTCAGACCTGACCATTATTTGCACCAACACCTGAACCAATGTTGGAGCCGTTTCCCAATCCATTGCTAGCCATTCCGTGTTGCCTCCTCTGATCCAGCTGCTATGTTAGCATCATGTTGCTCCAAAGCTGATTTGACATGTTGTCCTATTATCTTGGCTAATTCTTCAACGGTAGTGGTAATTTAGGTTTCCACTTGATGACGTATTTCGTGTTATAGGTGGCATGTTTTAAGTTCTACTATCCAGGTACGCGGAAAGAGGGTTTAGTTATTGTTTAACGTTTGAGACTTATAATAATTGATTAATTCATTATTCCCAATCACACATGGTAACATCATTTTCACCATTCAGTAATCATAATTTTATTTTTTTATTTATAATAATATCATAACTTCAAAATAACATGTTGTTCATTCATACATAAATGCCCAAATCACAAGTCAAGTCAACCATCAAAAGAATAATTAGTTTAAGGGCTAACACAAAATAACATCAAAAGAGTTTAAGTTCTGATCAAAATACTCAAGCACTCTGGCTGAACCCGTCCTCTAAACTAGAAATGGTGCTCCACTGCTCATGTGCATAAGTAAGAAAATCATAATCATGCAGAATGTGGCCATTGCCATGGCAGCCTCCACTCTCCCTTCCATCACCATGTCTACTGTTGTGCCACTACCAGTGCGCTTGGCAGTCTCCGTTCTTTCTCCCATCACTATCGCTTGTTGTTGGGCCACCAATAACGATGCTTCAGCTGCATCAACCTTGTTCCGTCAGAGTCATCTGTTCCTAGTCTCTAAAAGACTAGTTTCCAGATCTGACACTCTAAAATGGATCTGACTCAGTGCACTCTCCTCTAACACCCTCTCTTCTTCAATCGTCATTAATCTCCCATCCATAACTTCGCCAACTTCTTCTTGAATCCGCAGCTTCTTCTTCATCCCAAGCAGCTCTTTCACATAACAAACACATTGAGCTATCAGGGTAGCCACCACGCGCTCAATAGGTTCACCATCAATAGAAATCCTACGTGGAGTGGTAGATGATTCCCCTACCTCAAAGGCCGAAGGAACCCCATCCCTTGAGGCCCATCCTTGTATAGTACTCATAATCAGACCCCACTGCTCATCAAATAATCTGGCCCGTTTGGGCGCAGGCTCTCCATGTAGGCACTCATCATCAGCAATTACTCTCTTAGACTCCCTCCGCTTTCTCCTCTCAACCGAATCTTCGGTGGGTGTCGCATAGGAGAAATAGGTGCAACAGGTGTCACTGCGGTCGGGATCTCACTCCCTTGAGCCAAACCAACTAGCTCGTCATCTCCTTGAGCCTGATCTTCATGCTCATCTTCAGTCTGAGCTTCATGAATCGGCTTGAGTGTAGCTGCAATGGGTAAAGGATACTCATCATCAGACTCGGATATCCATTCGTTTCCCGAGTCCCCCATGCCAGGGTAAAATGTAGCCGCAAATGATGGCTGAGAAGGGTGATACCATGGCATGGTGGATACGGGTGATGACGGACCCTCAGTACTACTACTAATATCTGGTAAATCTTCCTTTCCCACTCATTCAGACTCTACAGAAGAATAATACACGTGCACTTATTAATCTAACATAATACGCTAACATAATCTATACTAAATGAATAATTAAAGTCTTAGCATTAGTTATAACTAGGTTAACTCTACGCTTTAGCCTAGCGTAATGCTCGAAAGATGGAAATGTCTTTGGAATCTTAAAAACTTTTAAAGGTTATAGTCTAGATTTTTCTCTTTAGAAAACTTTTCTAGTTCGCTATAACCATTCGCTATGATACCAACTTCTGTCACACCCCGAAAATCACAGCGGAAAGTCACGTTACGTGGTGATAACGGAAGTTGGAATTATTCCAACGGTCGTAGCCAAACGTTAACATTAGTTAAGTTGACTATCTTACATGAAAAGATATTCAAAACATTTTTACAATAACGTGTTTAGTTTGCAAAACAACAAGTTTATTAATAACAATCTTGACAGTAGTCAATCATAAAAATGTTTGGCCTTTCCAAAGACACATTCCATCATTTTCAAATCAAGCATACCTATAACCTTGAAAAGCATGAGAAAATACTAGTCAACATAAAGTTGGTGAGCATTCGGGTTTTCATAAATTGCAATTATCGGTTTTTAAGACAACTTATATGATGTAGCGAGATAATATACTCAACATAGACAAGCTAGGTACTATGATTAATTCAGGTCATAAGTCTATAATCAAGCCAAGAAAGACGTCGTTGCCCCACAACTATCCAGACATATAAACTCCCTCGCTACAACCTGACCAGCGCGACTGGTCATGAGAGCGGGCCCTTCTAACCTGATAGATCTGCCAATATAGTCTGCGGCCTCCCCGAGGTTAATCATTATCAGGGGATTTAGAGCCCAATAGTATTCACCAATACTATTGCTTCAACTTATACCATCATAACATATATTATACTCGTTTACCCATCATATATACAAATAATTTAAAAATTCATGCTTTTCCCCCAAAGCAGTTTTAATAAAACATTATTTAAAATGGGGCCGAAGAACTCACCTAAAACTGTTTGTAGATGTTTTCAACAAATCATTTCATTTTTAAAAGGGTTCCTTTGATCTTAAGAGTAGTTTCCAAGTCCTCTACTTATCTTAACCAAATTTCCTCGTTAAGGTCCTTCTAAACTCGTTATAATGTTTCAATTTTGTAAATTTTCTAAGAATGTTACATCCAACATATAATTCATCTTTCCTAGTCTTGACATCTTTTTATTTCACTCAAAAATCCTTATCATCCAAGAGTTCTTAAAGTGTTGATATTATCTATTTATCCATGGTTCTAACTAATAGTTCTTATGAACCAAAATCAACAAATCCACGCACCTACATACATACATACGTGCTTTATACATGCCTACAACCCAAAACATACGAATGATAATATTTTATCAACTAGAACTATCTAACTAAACATTTTCAGAATTATAACCCAAATCAAAAACCCAATATTCAACAAAACATACATTTTCCAAAAACAACTAAGCGGGTGAACAATGTTTATCAAGATCTCTATCTTGATCTTCCATGCATGATGAAATAAGAGCAATCTAATCCGAAATGAGTATACCTTAAGCCTATATCAACGATTTCTTGATGTTGATATGAAGATTTCCACTCGTTTTCTCCTTGAATTAGAAGAAAATGAGAGTTCTCTTAAGGTGGTAGTGAGGAGACCGGTTGATGTCGCGGTGGGGTGATGTTCACGGACGGTGGGATGGTAGCAAGTGGTTGCCGGCGGTCGATAGAGGTGGTGACACGGTGACGGTAGGTGGTTGTGGTGCTCAGCGGTGGAGGAGGCTCCGGTGATGGTGGTTCTCGTTTGGAAATGGTGATGGCGGGTGATGGTGGCTTTCGGTAATGGTGCAGCGGCGGTTGATGGTTGTGGTTGTTGATGTCGGACGGCGGTGCGGCGGGGGTTGGTGGCTGTGGTGGTTTCCTGCGGAGGAGGAAGGGTGGCGGTGGATGGTTATCGGGTGAAGGGTGGGCTGATGGGGAGGTGAAGAGAAGAGGGAGATGAGGGGTTGTGTGTGCAGGTGAGTGTGTAATGAGTGTGTGCAGTGTATGTGATGATAATATATAGTGGGTTAGGGACTAGGTGTCATCCATGCAAGACATGGTTATCAATATTATTGTTATAATTATTATTAATATTAATTAGTTATTATTATTATATATTAATTTAATTTTAGTCTCAAACAGTTAACTGACAACGAGGTTCGCATGAAACACGGGTCAAGGTTTCTGTTAGTCAAACGTGTCAGAATGAATAAATAAACGTTATTGTTATCTGACAGAATTGAGTTGGCGTTGACCCGGTTTTTGACCGGTTGTCACAACTTGGTCCAATGTCTCTATCCACCATGGATAAGCATATTAGAGTGATGATGTAGAAGATTTAGAAGCGTGAGTTGGTAGACTTACATTTTTCACCAAGTCAGGCTGCACTTGAAGCTGAGATCAAGGTTGAACCTCAAGAGACAACACAAGCTGGCCCTAGTGCTGAATCATAACCAGCTTCATCTTCTGACCTATAATAGGGTCTTGAACCTTCTACTTCTAAGCATGTGAAGGAGAAGGAACCAACTAATAAGGATAAAGAACGAACAACTGGTAATCAAGACTAACCTTCTTAGTTAAATTATAGAAAGAGGAAGAGGATGGCCAATAAAAGGGACAAGAAGAAGAAGTCTAAGGAATCCAACTCTGCACATCAAGATAAGTCATAACATCCTGAGGGTGAACAAGATGAGGTTGCTCAACCAAACTCCACTTCAAGTAGAGCCTTTTGCTGCTGAGAGACCCATCTTGTCCTAGGCTTTCTCTACAAACCCAGACAGATGGTATGTTTTGACACCCAACTATTTTGAATTACCCACCGTACAAATGTAAAACTTGATTAAAAAATTAAAGCATTATTAAGTTTAATATTGATGTAACTGAATTATTTTTAGTCCAAATATATATATGGAATATTGTTGGGACAATTATGAAACTTATTTATAAAGTAATAATTTTACTCGAGAATTGATCGTTGGCAACAACCCGTATAAAACTAAAAGTCCAGATTTTGACAAAAATTCATGGGATAGCTTTAATAATATTTTATGAGTGAAACCAATAATATTACCTTAAAAATTTTATTTTTGATAGACTTAGTTTTATTGCGTGATAAGTACGCAACTATAAAAGCACAAAACATAATTAGCACAAAAAATAAATATTATTGGCTAGTAATATTAGTATTTAGTGGCTAAAACTATTTATTAAATACTTATGTTGATGAACTATAAAAAACCCCCCTTTAACTTTAATAAACTAACTTGGGTTTTTTAAAAAATTAGTAAATTTTTATTAAAAAATGAAGGAAACCCTTGGTTTTTCCCTTAACTTCCGGCATATGACATGTGTCCCTACTAAATCATTCAACTAATCATTATCTAGAGATCCTAAGTATGTGTTGTTGCTTTTAATTGAATACACTTGTCCCTAAATCTTATGCTTCCAACACAACACCTACAATCACCAAAACACTCCACCTCTTCCCCTCCCTCTCTAAAACCGTCCACCCCATCACCATCATCATTCATCTTCCATTTTTTCATAATCTTCAAGAAATCATGGCTTAAACCTTCAAGCATTCAAGTGTGGTGATCATTGGTGCAAGATTTAAGTGACTTTTGTGAAGACACAAGCTTTAAGTGAAGGAATTCTCAAGAATCTATACCCAAATCACATTCAACCCAAGAGTTTTCTTTGAGGGTATGGATTTCCTATCTTCTATTTCATTTCAATTCTTCATAATCTTGTTTAGCTCACAAGATTGTTCACTAACATCAAAGTTCTTTCATACAACCTAAAACTAAACTAAATAAGATATGAAAATTTAAGTTTGAATTTATGAGTGTATGAGACGTGAGTTGTGTAATAACATATGAAAATAGAAGTTTGAATTTATGAGTGTATGAGACGTGAGTTGTGTGTGTATGTATATATTTATGTTTTGTTCTAGTTTTTTTTCTATAGATTTTCTTATGCATGTAATAATATAAGTTTGATTATATGATTGGAACATTCATAGATTCATCTAATAACATGAACATTTTTAGGGTTTCTTTAAAAGTTTAAAAAGTAGACTTTTGTCAAGATTCAAAAGTTTGAAATAAAAAAATTGTAATGATTAAAAATTTTGGATTTTTAAGAAAGTTTATAGTGTTTTAATAATTAAAAAATAACCATGGAATTAAAATTAAATGGTGATAATTAATACTCATATGTAAGAATCCAACACTTTTCGGATGATCAAAAGTCATTTCTGGTTATGATTTATATAAATCAGAAAATATAAATATAAATATATATTTATTCATAATTTTATGTGCATGAGTGATTTATGTGTTTCATATGTCTTAATATAGTTGTATCTCGCATAAAAGGCGAAAACACGACTTTTTGGTACGAAAACAAAATAGTTATAAAACTGATTTAAAAATTAAATAAAATGAAATGTTTAGTATATATTATCCGTTATAATATGTATTATAAGGGCAAGATGTTAAAATATGACCATAGATGGTTTTGTCACAAAAGTTGACACGAAAACGTTAAAAATTGCCAAGTATAGGTGATTTTTATCAAATTTAAAACAATAATATTTTATAAAGTAAAAATATAATATCTATGTATATTTTAATATTAAAAAATAAATTTTAAGTAATAAATGTTAACCGATTCATTATAAACGCAAAAACAACAATACTAGCAAAGTGGACATTGGAAAATATCAAGTTTGCAAATCATGACATAACAATATATATTTTCAGTAATAAAACTACTTTAAAAACTTAAATTTGAAAATTATGAAAGAAATTTTATTAATATAATCATTAACAAAGATGATTAATTTTAGAGTAAATTACACAGACAGTCCCTGGGGTTTGCAGTTATTGCAACTTAGTCCCTACTTTTAAAAAATCACAGATGTGGGTCTATACTATGCAAAGAGTGCACGCTAAACGTCCCTGACACTAACAAAGGTCAAGTTTATCTGTTAACTTAATGTGAAATTACCAAAACACCCCTAAACTATAAAAAAATTAACCTTACTTACCTCACCCCTACCACACCCACATCACCTCACCTGCTCTCTATCATCTTCTTTTTCCTACATCTTCATCTTTATCTTGATCTTCATCTTCATCTTCTTCATCTTCATCTTCAACATCTTCTTCTTCTTCTTCTTCTTCATCACTCAACTCCACCACCTCTTCACCTTTATATAAGACATCAAACACCACCACCGGTCACAACCACAACCATTGGTCGCTGTCACCACCACCTGTCAACGGCACCACCACTAGTCATAATCGTCACCAAATATCTTTGTTTAGCGTCAAAAAAACGAGACCCAAATGAGAATGAAGACTTTTTTATTTAAGAAATGTCATTTGGTTATGATATATATACATATATATATATATATACATATATATATATATATATATATATATATATACATATATATACATATATATATATATATACATATACATATATATATATATACATACATACTATATATATATATATATATATATATATATATATATATATATATATATATATATATATATATATATATATGTTACCCCAAGAGCACTTGAATCATCAATTGCAATGAAGATTTGGATCAAAATGATAAAATATGAAGAACTTGGATGAACACTCAAGAACATCAATGAAAAATCCCCATTTGATCCATATTGATTTGCATAAGATATTATTTACATGGAAACCCTCAAATCTAGTTCATACAAGCTTGACAACACTCTAATGACTCTAGCTATTTATAGTGTAATGACAATTATACTTAATGACATTTAGCCCCTAGACTTATACTTAACTAGAAATTTACAAATAAAGCATATAAAAGACTAAAACATGATTAAATATATATTATGTTGACAACAAAACATATATATTAACTCTAAGACCCTTGTTCTTTGTATCTTCAACGTCTCACTACTAATCTTCGTCCCGAACGCCTCGTCTTGACTGTTGCGTTGACTTTGACTGTTAATGTTGACTTTTGTTGACTTTGTCTGTGTTGATAATATAGACTATCCTTTTCAGACCCAACAATACTCCCCCTTAGTCTATCATTATCAACGTCTTGTATCATCTTTAGCTACGATAAGTCAACCATAATGATCTTCAAGCTCCCCCTAGATTGATGATTTGGTACTAAAGATCTTTCATCTAACAGGCTCCCCCTTTATGTATGCTCCCCTTATTCATGTGCATCCTCTTGATTATAATGGAAATCGCTTTCTTGAATCTCTGAGTGCTTTAGAAGATATAGGAGGGATATTCCTAACTCGGTATCTTCTGTAAATTTGAGGAACAGGTTCTCTTTTCTGGTTCATTATTCAGGTGATGATCGACCATCACTTGCAACAAAATTTGCAACACAATCATAAACACATTCTACACATTTGTTGTTAGATCATTTCATCAACACAAATAAACCCGTATTTATCTGTGAATATAAACAAGCAAAACCATTTTCGTTTATGTGTGTAATTTCCCGTGAAATGCATGAAAATATGAGATCATTTCAATAGCATAATATGAAAGACTTGTAAAATAATTTGAAATGAAAAATCTTTTTTGAATTTTGATTTAAATTTTAAATTTTTAAGAAAAACTAAACAAGAAATTTAAACGAATAAAATCTAATCATAAGACTTTATCCTAAAAAATATATATATATTTTATTATTTTTATTTTATTTTTTATTTTTTATTTTTAATTTGAGAATCATGAATTGAATTAATCATGAGATCGCATTCTCAAGATACACTAAAGCCCAAAGATGTGATTAAACATCAACAAGCAGTGAGATCATACTGATACGGAGCCAGAACACAACATCATTTTCATATACATATATATATATATATATATATATATATATATATATATATACACACACACACATATACATATATATTATTTAAACGGTCCAAGAATGATTGCCGGTATGTTTGTCCTCTTAAACTTATGCAACATTCTTTCAACAAGTAATCTGTGATTTTATCGTGTTTTGGTATGGTTTAGATGAAATTGGGATTTCACACTCATTTGGTAAGACCTACCCCTCCTCATGGTTTATTGAGTTTACCCAATGGAAGATATGGTAATAATGATATTTTACAGATAATCTCTGAGTGAAGAATGAATGTAATAAATAGATGATGAGTGTTCCAGGTCTATTTACATATAACAGAGGAGATGATCATCTGGTGTGCTAATGAGAGCTTCAGGTCTATATTTGCATATAACAGAGAAGATCATCACTCCAGGTCAATGCTTCCACATAGCAGATGAGATAAGCATGAGTATATATGATATGAGTAGGTGGCGAAAAGCTAGCTATCAACCCCTTTTTGACGGGAGTCAGTTATGTGCAGACCAATAATGAGATCGAAATCTAGTTTTCATACAGAAGCTTTAGTTTATCACAAGATTATTGTCTACTCATTTGAAGTTGAGCCTACCAGGCATATCATATAATGAAACCATCAATTTTAGATTTTACATGTAATTTTAATTAATTTTTTTAATTTTTTTTATTTTTATTTATTTATTTTTTTTCTAATAAATGAAACAGGCATCCGAATAGATACTATCATTTCTCACAAAGTACAAGTCATGCCAACAAGCAAACAAAGAAAACATACTATCATTTCTCAGTCATCCCAAATCGAGTTCTCAGTTCCCATTTCAAGTTCTCAGATCTCAGATCTTTTTATAAATTTTTTTAATAAACGGAACAAAAATAGAATTTTACCAAAGAAAGTCTTCCATTTTACTCTAACGAATGATTAAAAATAAACTATCAAGAGAAATAGAGTGATTGTGAAATGAGATGTGAAAATGCGTATAAGGATCCAAAATGTGAATAAAATACCAAAACCATAACCTGTTTGTTCTGCCTCAAATTTAAGTGAGGAACATTCTCTATCGGTAAACCGGATTACTAACAGTCATCCTGAACTATTCCTGCACTCATTAACAGATTAGTTAGAAAAGGGGACCCAGGCCATCGTAATCCTGGGTGTTCTATTTGCATCAGTGTAATAAACCTGTTTAAAGGCACAACCTTTTATCTTTTCTTCTTTCCTTTGAATTTGCCAAATTTATTTCGGTTCAAACATTTTTGATTTGAATGAATTAAATTTGGAAATCATTTTCTGTTTAAAATTTAAAGAAAAATATTTTGGTTTGGATGCGTTTGTCACTTTCATCTTTGAATCATGTGAAACGGGCTCCACATGCAAAGGTTTGGATGGAATGTTCGTCATCCAACCATTCAAAGATATGTTATTTTTACCTTGGAATCCAGATAAGCAACCCTTGTTGCCTTTACCATCCGAAGCATGTTTCTTTGGGCATTTCTTGAGCACGTGATCTTCCTTTCCACACCTAAAGCAAGCCTTGAATGGCTTTTGATGCTTGACTGGCCCATGTGATGCAGGTGGGGAATGAGCTTTCTTTGAGCTTGATGCAACTTGTTGTTTGTTGCATTCTATTGCTAGTTGAATCTGTGGTTACTTCTCAAATCTTTTATGAGCTTGAGGTATGACAGACTGAGATGGAGATTTCTTCTTTTCAGTTTTGGTTGAACAACTCGCTTGTTTTGTAACTAGGAGTGAGATCCGTATTGATCTTGATTCAGGTTTTAGAAGTTTTTGGGACTTGATAATTTCAGGTGATATCTTTATCTTTCAAGACCCGACGCTTTCCTTTGTGTTTGATTCATCATTCGAGCTTCTCTGGTCTTCAATAGACACCTCTGCTTCTAGTGCAATTTGATTGATAGGAATTGGGTGTGTTGATGTAGTTGCAGCTTGATGATTAGGCGATTCCTGATTTACATCTTCCTTCACAATTTTGACAGGCTCAAAGGTAGGAATTTCACCTGCTTTAAACTTATCAAAGATGTTAGAAGAAACAACAGGTACAGGCTTACACATAACAGAAGCTGAACAGTCATTTGCTTGATTGTCAACACCCTGTTTACTGTATCCCATACAAGTTGAAGAATCATAGTCATCTCGCAACTCTTTATGATTTACTCCTTCTAAACCCTCATGTAAACTGTTAGCAGGTTGCTCGAACAGAACATATTTAGGGTGAGGTTTAGGAATAGGAGAATAGCATAGAGTAGATGGAGGGGGAACTGAGTTAAATACTATTTTACCGTCTGAGTGATATCCAACCCTAGTTTTTACCCATGCCCCTTTGTAGGGACCTCTGAAGTTAAGAGGCTGATGCAACCAAAGGATACCAAAACAACCAAGTCTTCCAACATGCACTTTGGAACAAAGAAGAACCAGCTTCTGAAGTTTTACACACTCAAGAGAAATGCTAAGTGTAAAATCTTCTGGAGCCAAAGTTCAGAAGAAACTGCTGCGGAAGCTTTTCACATAACTTAGAAAATACTCTAAGTGTAAAGTCTTCCGAAGCCAAAGACTCAACTCTTCCGAAGGTAAAAGATGAAGTCTTCCGAAGCTCTCAAGACAAAATCATCCGAAGCTGTTTAAAGACAAGACTGATTTTCTTCTGAAGAGAAAGAAAAGATACCTTTTCTATCAACTTTATCATAAAGCAACTTACTGTCCACTGCATGCTCTAGTGGTTCACCAACTATCATCATTTGGTGAAACTTCCATGCTTTATAACAAAGTAGATAAGGCCTTTTTCTGTAAGTTTCTGTTTTTGTTCCTTTTTGGCTTTTTGTAATAGGAAAGTTAGTAAGCTATGGCATGTCATAGTCACTAGTCAAAAGGCAATCTGCCTTTTGACTTTAGGCTGATCTTGTTGTCTAGATTAGTCACTTCCAACTGTCTTTTTGCATATTGACGGTTGTAGGATGTAGTATAAGTAGTCTCTTGTTCTTGTATTCAAAGATATACTTTTACAACACTTGTAATAGAACTAGAGAATTCCTTGAAAATTTTATCTTGTGTTCTTGTTCTTGTTTTTACTTGTGTTTGTCTTGTATCTTCAGTAAAAGTTCACAGTTCCCTATTTGAATTGTTAAGTGAACTTAAGATCCTCCTAAGTGTGTTAACTAAGTGCAAGCTTAAGTACCCTTTAACGGTCCTGCAATTGGTATCAGAGCATTCCAGGCTCTTGATTGTAAGATCTCACCAACTTCAAATCCTCTTAGCTACACACATCACTTAACACTTCAAATGGCAGCTATCTCCAAAGCTAATATGGAAACTGGAACTATGAAAAAGTCCCCACTGATCACTCCTGAGGATTTTGACACTTGGTGTCAAAGAATGGAAGGCTTTATCAAGTCTTAAGATTCCAGGATGTGGGAGTCTATTGTTAATGGACCTCATGTACCATGCACCTCTTCAGCTGCTGCTGGTGGTGGATGATACCAAAGGAGAGGGTTGACTATTCTGATGAAGACTGGAAAAGAATTGACATTGATCAGAAAGCCATTACAGCCCTCCAAACTGCTCTTCAAAACTCCATCTACAGAGGTTTCAAGAAGTGCAAGACCGCTAAACAGCTATGGGATGCACTGAAACTAATGTATGAGGGTTCAAATAAAGCCAAGGAGAACAAGAAGGATCTCCTGAAGCAGCAGTTTGAAACTTCACCTTCAAGACAGGTGAAACCATGACTCAACAATACTTCAGGTATGTTGAGATTATGGATACTCTGGCTGATGTTGGGGTAACTATTGAGAATAGGGATATTGTAAGGAAGTTCATGTCCTCTCTTCCCAGACAATGGACACACTACTGTATGGTCATTAAAGGACTGAAAACCTCAAGACCTTTACTCTCACTGAGTTGTATGGGATACTCAGTTGATACCAGATGGAGATGAACATGCAAAATTCATCTGGTAACTCCAACACTCACCAGAGTTCAACCCTTCATGTGTTTGAAAGGGATAGTAGAGAACTACAACATCATCTCATTTGCTACCCTGAAACCTCACAAAAGGGTCCTTTCATCATCTTCCCAGAGACACCCAGAGAGAGCTACATCCAAGGAAGTCCCTTCCATGAGACAAGTTCTTCTCAAAATTTTGTCTCTGCTGATGAAAGTTCAGGCAACTTTCATTTCACTCTAGAAGACCTGGACTGTATCCAGCAGATGGCTCTTCTCACTCACTGAGCCCAGAAGTTCTACAAGAGGATTGGGAGAAGGTTTCCTAGCAATATAGCCAGTGGCAAGTTTGGGCTGGACAATAGCAAAGTCAAGTGTTACAACTGTAACCAAATGGGACACTTTGCTAGAGAATGCAAGCCACCTAAGTCAAATGGTGGCCAAGTTTAATCCAGGCCAAACTACACTGAAGGAGTGCACCAGAATGAGAAGCCAAGACAGCAAGCTGTAGTAACTGTTGAAGAAGGAGGCTTTGACTGGAGCTTTCAAGCAGAAGATGCATCTCCAAATCAAGCACTCATGGCTGACAATGATGAAGCCAAGGTACTTGAAAATCTTTGCTCTCCTGAATGTATTGCTAAAGTGAATAGATACAGGTCCTACAACTTGGAAATAAGATCTGACATTGAGTCTTTAAATATTTTAAAAGCTGATTTTAAATGAGCTGAAAATGACTATAAACTTAAGATAGAAGATCTAGAGAAAATAGTTTCAACTCTTAAACATGAGCAAACAAACTACAGGACTCAAATTAAGGATCTCGTTACCAAGTTGACTGAATGCCAGGCTGAGATTATGATCAGCAAAGCCAGGGAAGAAAAATGTGTTCTTGAAGAAGAGACCTTTAAGAACATGATATCCTCATCTCTGCATGCAAAAATGTATTATCAGAATAAGCAGGGGCTGGGATCTAGTGAGATTGCTCCTCCACACACTCTACTATCAGTCAGATCTCCTAGGTGTGGAACTGGTCAAGATGATCTGCCATCCATAGACCCTAGTGATGAAGAGGATGAAGAGGAGAAGGTGAGGGATGACTGTGAGGTGAGTGAAGAGAGTCAATCCAAAAAGGGTCACCATGCTCCTAAGGAGGAAAAAGAAGCTGGTTTGAGCAAAACCAAGAGAAAGAACTTGATCAGAAGAGCAAAGAGAAGATCCAGAAAAGCTCAAGAGATCAAGACCACCTTTGATCCCAAATAGAAACAAGTATTTATCTTTGTAGAGTTCAAGGTGATGAAAGCTGAAGATCCTGTCAAGAATTCTTGTACCAAGAGTTCTACTTCAGCTTCAACTCACTCCGGCAACAACAAGAAGACTGATCAGCTGTGTGTCACTACTGCATAGCCTGAACCATCCATTTCAAAAAGCAAGCTTCACCCTAAGAAGCCTGCTGCATCATCTGAAAAGGTGGAGAAAGAAAAGGAAAGTGTTCAAGCTCAGTCTTCTTTGGGAAAGAAGACTCTCAGAAGGAAAGATTTGAATTGTGTTATGTGTGGTAGTACTTCACATCTGGCTAAGGATTGTCAATACTATCCCAAGAGTACTATCAACATGATCAAGAAGAAAACTTCTAAGAAGAAGAAGAAACAAACAGCTTCGGAAGGAAAATTTGTTTCCCTCGGAAGCTCCAAAATGAAAAAGAAGGCAAATGAAAAGTTGCCTTCGAAAGGAAAGTTGGTCTTGGAAGAAAGGAATGCTTTCGAAGCACCGAAGCTTGCTGCAGTGAAGCAAAGATCTTCCGAAGGTCCAGTCACCGAATCTTCCAAAGTTACCAAAACTTTCGAAGCTTTGAAGGTCAAGCCCAATCTTCCAAAAGTGGTGTGGAAGATGAAGGAAGACCACGTGGCTGAAAGCTCATCATTAGAAATAGCGAATGATCCTTAAAGCCTGAGCACAGGATCCATTACTGTTTCATTGCCTTTAACTGATTTTAACAAACCCAAGACCAATGAGGCTTGGGTTTCCAAATGTAAGTAAATCATCTCTTTTGTGCAGGGACAGCCAAAGGCAAACAGAAATGTATGGATCATTAATAGTGGCTGCTCCAGGCACATGATAGGAAATGAGTCCCTACTTCAAAACATTGAAGAGTTTGATGGAGGGCCAGTTGCTTTTGGAAGAGATGCAGGAGGTTACATCACTGGCAGGGGCATGGTCTTAAATGGTAAGCTCAGCATTGAGAAGGTAAATTTTTTCAAGGAGCTTGGATACAATCTTTTGAGTGTGTCCTAATTTTGTGATAAAAAACATAACATGCTCTTTACTGAGCATGAGTGCATTGTTCTCAAGCCCGGGGTTAACATTCCTCAAGAGCATATTTTGCTCAGAGCCCCCAGGAAAGGGAACATGTTCAAGATGGACTTGCAGGAAACATCTCCCTCTGGAGAGATTTCTTGCTTAAAAGAATGTGCCATGTAAACTTTAACAAGATGAATAAATTGATTAAGAATGATGTGGTAACTGGAATGCCCAAGAAAGAGTTTACAAGTGATGACCACTGTGTTGCATGCCTGAAAGGGAAGCAACACAAAGTGTCTCACAAGCCAAAGAAATGAACTCTATTACTACTCCTCTACACTTGTTACATATGGATCTGTTTGGCCCCACTAGTGTAATGAGTTTAGGAAGGACCTCATACTATTTGGTGATCATAGATGATTTCACAAAATTCACTTGGGTGTTTTTCCTTAGAACTAAGGATGAAACTCCTGAAATCTTAAAGAATTTCATTCTAAAAATAGAGAATCAATCTGATCACAAGGTCAAAATCATAAGATGTGATCAAGGAACCAAATTCAAAAACCAAATCCTTGATACATTTTGTGATGAAAAGGGTATTTCAAGACAATACAGTGCTCCCAGGACTCCTTAGCAAAATGGTGTTGCTGATAGGAGAAACAAGACACTTATTGAAGCTGCAAGAACCATGTTGTCTGACTCTAAACTGCCGATCACCTTCTGGGCAGAGGCTATCAACACAGCCTGCTATGTGCAGAATAGAGTTTTGGTAGTTAAGACATATGGTAAGACTCCTTATGAACTGTGGCATAAAAGGAGACCATTCATTGGTTTTCTCAGAACATTTGGATGTCCTTGCACCATCTTGAATACTAAAGATCAAATAGCCAAGTTTGATGAGAAATCAGATGATGGACACTTTGTTGGGTACTCTTCTCAAGCTAAGGCTTATAGAGTATACAATCTCAGAACTAGAATCATTAAGGAGTCAGCCAATATGACTTTCAATGAACTCACACCCTGTGTAAAAGGTTCTGGTCCGGATTGGCTGTTTGATATTGACTTAGTTACCAACTGTTTTAACAAATCTTGTGAGAATGTTTCAGGATCTACAGATAACAGGTCAACAAAAGATATGGATCCAAGATTTGAGCTGAGAAGACCAAACAAGAAGACTACTTCAGCTCTAATGGTGACTAACCCTGCAATTGAAGCTCCCATCAGCACTAGCATGACAAATACTACTGATTCAAATGAACTACCTTCAAATTCCAGCTCAGAGACTCAGAATTCAGGAGAAGGAACTTCAAATGCAGGAGGAGAAATTAGAGGTGGTGACAGTGATCAAGAATTTCTTGATGCTGATAACCATTCCATTGAAGACAACATGAATGATGTCACACACTCATTGGATCAAGTTTCTCTTGATAAGTGTGCTGATGTGGTGGGAGACACCTTATTGCCAGATTGAAATTTCTCATATTTGGATCTGTCGAACCAACTTGCTATGATCCCTCAACTTTAGATCCACAAGTCACATCCCACCTCAAACATCATTGAAAATGTTGACTCAGGGGTAAGAACAAGAGGACAAGCTCATGATAGCCATGTTTGTCTACATTCTTGTTTCTTATCCCAGATAGAGCCGAAGAAGGTTGATGAGGCTTTGAAGGATGGAAGCTGGATTGAAGCTATGCAAGATGAGTTGCTTTAAATCAGAAGACAGAAGGTTTGGAACTTACGCCCTCTTCCTCAAGGTGGAGGAGATTTAAGAAGCTGTTGAACTTGTTCATAGTTACTGAGTTGTGGGTCATGCTTCTTTAGATTATTTGCCACATATATAAATCGATTAATGAAATCTGACAACTTTTCATTCTTCATACCAGCAAAACAATCAAACTGACTTTCTGCCATTGTGGCGTTGTCTGATTCGAGATCGTCAGAAAACGACATTTTCATTTAAATATTAAATTCACTTTAACACCCAAAACTAAAAATATATTTTTTTTAAAGAAAATTGTTGAATAATATTCTCCCCCTGAAAAAAAATACCTTTAATATCAACTAAATGGTTTTTTTTTTTAAACTGCAAACTGCAAATGACACATATCTTGATTTATAATTATAGCTGTAGTAGCATCCTAGGCTTTACAATAAAAAGGATGTCTAGTTTCTGAAACAACCAAACAATTATTAAGAACAAATCAAAAAAAAATTAAATGGCCATCTCTTCCTACCAAACTTACACACACACAGCAAGTTTAGAGAGAGAGAAAGACACGACAGAAAAGAAGGAGGCCCTAGGGTTCCGGTGACCGGCCGCCACTCTTGCGAGTTCCCGACAGCGAGTGAGGAGTACCCTCGGATAGATCTCGAGCTCTTAGGGATGATGGTGGTGATGGGTTTTTGTGTACTCGTGGCTACGATGGGTGTTGCTCGAGTTCAGCAGCAGTAATGTGACCAGTGACGGTGGGGTGAGCCTCGTGGTGGTAGCGGTTGTCTATGTGTTTTCGACATTTGTTAGGAGGGTGATTGTGGTGTTCATTGGGTCCATCAGATGCTAAAGTTGACAGCTATGATGATGTTCCAGAAAAGACGAGGGGTTGAAGGTGATGGTGACTCGCAGTTGCATGGGTGTGCGAAACCGTCGAGTGGTGGCAGCCGTGGTTGTTATGAAAGTGGTGCAGGGGCGTCAGATGTTATGCGAAGGCTATAACTGTAGCTTCGACTTCCTTCCTCAAGAATTCCGGTTATGAGGATTAGGGTTCCGGCCGAGGGAGGGTCGGTGATAGGGTTCCGGCCTAGGGAGGGTCGGCGATAGGGTTCCGGTCGAGGGATGGGTGAGCGGGTGAGTGGCTGCAGGTGGTGGTGACTGCAGGCGGTGGTGCTCGTGGTGGTGGCTGTGGCTGCAAGAGGAGGTGGTCACGGTGGTAACAGGGCTAGGATTTTGTGGAGGTGGTTGTGATTGGTGGGTACAGAGGTAGATTCGCTGGAAAATTAGCCAAAAACTTCATCGGAAAATGCAAATTCCCCGGGAAGTTTGCCGGAATACCAATAGGTTCGCTGGAAACTTCGCCAGAATACCAATAGGTACGCCGGGAACCGAGAACTTTCATTCAAAACATACCAAAATTGCCCAAATATGGAGCAAACTCGCTGGATGATGATTTGAAGGTTCTTTAAAAGCTACCAAGAACACCAAGAACACACATAGTGTGTGTATGAGAGAAACATCTTTAAACTTCAAATTTTTTTTTTTTTATTTCTTGTAATAATAGATGTGTAGTTGTGAAATATGATAACAAATGTTGTAATTCTACTATGAAATGATGTAGATCTAATCAAAATCAGTATAATTGATGAACATAAAACTCAGATATAGTTTCTCTTTCTAAGAACTCATTTTCTCTCTCTAAAATACTTCAAAATCAGTAACAAAATCTTCACACCAGCAATAGAAATTGATTCAAGTTGGCTCTGATACCAAATTGTTGTCCCAAGAGCACTTGAATCATCAAATTGCAATAAAGATTTGGATCAAAATGATAAAATATGAAGAACTTGGATAAACACTCAAGAACATTATTGAAAAATCCCCATTTGATCCATATTGATTTACATAAGATATTGTTTACATGGAAACCCTCAAATCTAGCTCATACAAGTTTGACAACACTCTAATGACTCTAGTTATTTATAGTCTAATGACAATTAGACTTAATGACATTTAGCCTCCTTGACTTATACTTAACTAGAAATTTACAAATAAAGCATAAAAAAGACTAAAACATAATTAAATATATATTTGTTGACAACAAAGCATATATATTAACTCTAAGTCCTGTGTTCTTTGTATCTTCAACGTCTCACTACTAATCTTCATTCCGAACGCGTCGTCTTAACTGTTGCGTTGACTTTGACTGTTAATGTTGACTTTTGTTGACATTGACTGTGTTGATAATATAGACTATCATTTTCAGACCCAACAATACAAATATATATATATATATATATATATATATATATATATATATATATATATATTTACACCAAGAACCAATTCGATCATGAGATTACATCCTCAAGATATACTTAAGCACAAAGATGTATTTAAACATCAAAAGGTTAGTGAGATCACACTGATACAGAGTCTTATCACAAATTTTAAGTTTTTGAAAGCCAAAACAGTTCAAGAATTAATGTTGGTATATTTGTCCAATTTAATCCCATGCAACATTCTTTCAACATGTTATCTGTGATTTTTTTTTCATGTTTTGGTATGATTTAAATGAAATTGGGATTCCGCACTCATTTGGTAAGACCTACCCGTCCTCATGGTTTATTGAGTTTACCCGATGGAAGATATGGTAATAATGAAATTTCACAAATAATCACTGAGTGATGAATGAATGTAATAAACAGATGATGACCGCTCCATGTCTGTATTTACATATAACAGAGAAGAGGATCATCTGACGTGCTGATGAGAGCTTCAGGTCTATATTTACATATAACAGAGAAGATCATTACTCCAAGTCAATGCTTCCACATACCAGAGGAGCTAAGCACGAAAATATATGATATTAATGCATGACAAAAAGCCAACTATCAACCCTTTTTTTACGGGACTCAGTCATGTGTAGACCAATAATGAGATTGAAATCAAGTTTTCATATAGAAGCTTTAGTTTATCACAAGATTACTATCTACTTGTTTGATGTTGAGCCTACTAGGCATATCATATAATGATACTGTCAATTTTAGATTTTAGAATTTTAAGTGAAAAAAACATCTACATCAGTTACTATCATTCACACAAAGTACAAGACATGCAAACAAGCATACAAAGAAAACATACTATCATTTCTCATTCATCCAAAATCAAGTTCTTAGAAACGAAAATAGAATTTTATCAAAGAAAGTCTTCCAAATTATACTAGCAAAAAGATGAGAATTGAAGTACTAAGAAAAATGCAGTGATTGTGATGTGTGAACTGTAATAGTGCAGATAAGAATCCTGAATGTGGATGAGATACTGTAACCATAACCTATTTGTTCCGCCTCAATTTTGAATTAGGAACAATCTCAGTCAGGAAACCGGATTACTAGTAGGCCTCCTGAATTGTTCCAGAACTTATAAACAGACTAGTTAGAGAGGGGGAGCCAAGCCATCGTAGTCTTGGGAGTTCCATTTTTCATCAGTGTACATAACCTACTTAAGCACACACCCTTTTGAAAAATCATTTATCTCTTTAACCTTTTGTTTTACTTTCCAAATTTTGTTTCTGTTCAATTACTTTTGATTTGAATGAATTGAAATTGGAAGTCATTTTCTTTTTAAGACCCGAAGGAAGAGATTTTGATTTCAAAACATTGGTCTTTTTCATCTTTGAATCATGTGAAACTGACTTCACATGAGAAGGTTTGGATAGATTGTTCGTCATCTAGCCATTCAATGATGTGTGCTTTTTACCTTTTGAACCAGAGAAGCAACCCATGTTAGCGGAAGCCTGTCTTTGAACTTGAGGGCACTTCTTTAGCACATGACCTTCTTTTCCACATCTAAATCAAGCCTTGAAAGGCTTTTGGTTCTTTATAGTCTCATGAAAAGCAGGAGAGGGTGGAGCCTGCTTTGAGATTGTTGCCGCTTGTCGGCAACCTTGAAGCTTCTTCTTTTGGATATCAGAAGAATGAATTTTTGAGGCTTTGTCGATGTGAATTTCAAACTGGGCTGTGATTTGATGTGTGATGTTCCAGGAGATGAGATCTAAACATTCTTCTGAGAACCTTTTTGTATGACTGGTGACTTGGCAGACTTGAAGGCAGATTTGTGACGAGCTTGATGGATAGCAGATGAAGATGGTGAGTGCTTCTGTTGAGTTTTGGAGGAACTACTGAATTGTTTACCAGTTGGAGAGGAGATCCGTATAGGTCTTGATTTGACTTTTGGATGCATTTGAGACTTGACAACTTCAGGTGACTTAATGATCTATGATTCATCATTTGAGCTTGTCCGGTCTTGTCCACACAAGTCTGCTTCCAACAGATCTTGATTGATAACTCTTGTTGTGTCGGTTTGTATTGCTAAGTTCTGATTGCATTACGATCCCACAGTTGTTCCATCTTTGACACACCTGACAGGAACAAAAGAAGGAATGTTACATGTTTTGAATTTGTTAAAGAAGTTACATGGAACAAACAATACTGGTTTTGAAGCATCAAAGGTGGAATTATCGCTTTGCTTATCAGATCCTTGCTTGATGAGTCCCAAACCTATAGGAAAATCATATTCATCTCGAACCTCTTTGCGATTAACGCTGCTTAGACCTGCATGTAAATTGTTAGTATTGGCATCTTTAATTAAATCATTAGATGGATGAGGTTGAGGCATAGGAGAGTAAAATGAGTGTTAGGAGGAAGATAAACATATGAAGTTTCACCAAATCCCACACCCGTTTTGATTCTAGCTCCCCTTTGCTTACAGAATAGTTCTTCCCGTTTCATCCTGGATATGTCCATTTATCAAGTTTAGTTTTAAGCTTGCTAGTCTCAAACTCTACTAAGGTGACTAGTTCGCTCAAAACATTAATCTCGACATTCTTTTCTAAAAGATTTCTTTTTAAAAGATCATTTTCTTTTAAAGCTTCTCTTAGTTTGATAAAATATTTTGACTCATTGGTTTTAAGTTCTTTGTTTATTCAATTTAATTCTTTTTCATTTTCCAGTAATAACTTGTTAGCTTTATAAACTCCAAATAAACGAATTTTGCAGGGAGGAGAACACATGTCTTGAACTATATCATATGGGAGCCCCATAACTATCTTTTTAGCAGCTAAGGCTTTTTCACATTGACAGACGGGAGTATTCTTTTTGTACTCTTCCTCCTCAGGAGTTCTCTTCTTAGCTTTCTTAGCTTCACCTTCCTCTTGCTTTCCTTTATCCTGAACCTCCAGCTTCACTTCATCTGTTTTACTATCCTGTTGCTTCTGAACTTTACACCAGCTTGCACAAGCATCAATATCACAAACACTTTCCCCTTGAGTTTCATACCTGAATTCTTTGAAAGGATCAAAATCCTCAAAAAAATCCTCATTACTATTCACCACCTCAGCCATCAATGCATGGTTGACTTCTTCTTCAGTTCTTTGATCTCAGCACTTGAAGATCCACCACCAGAAATGGATTGATTGTACTCTCTTCTTTTCATATCCATATCAAATGACTTTTGCTTGTTGACAAAATCCATGAGTTTGTAGTCAGCAAAATTTCTTTCCTACTTTAACAATCTAACTCGTGGACTCCACTATGGAGGAAGAGAGTCCAAAAGTTTTGTTTTCCTAACTGGTCATCATACCTCTTAAGGTTGCTTGCCACCATCACAAATCGATCAATAAAATCATATATCTTTTCATCTTTCATAGCTGCAAAAGAATCAAACCAACTTTGTGTCGATTGGATTATCAGATTTGCAGGAATTAAAGACCTCTGAAAAAGCTATTTTTGACATGATCAGAAGCTAATTTCGCTGAAATTTCACTAATTTCACAGGCAATTTTGCTGGTAGTTTCGCTCATAGTTTTGCCTGTAATTTCGACAGTAGTTTTGCCTGACAGTGGCACGCTGATGCTAGTTTCGCAGGGTAGTTTCGCCCAAAACAAGTTGAACTTTCATTCAGAGTTTAATTTGGCCTAAATTTCACAGGGTTTGGCACACAAACACCATGAACTTTCGTTCAAACACTCGTACTTTTCTTGGGATAAAGAAACTAGATCCAAAGACTAAAAACTATGTAGTTTCGCAGAATGAAAATGCTGTTTCACAGAATGAAGACTCAGTTTGGCTGGAAGTACACAATGCGGTTTCGCTGGGTGAACACTAGTTTCGCCCGACGTATCTGAACAGCTTATTCAGCATAAAATGAGCTCAAACTCATCCAAATCTCAATGGATTCGAGATTTGATGATTTCTATAGCTTCTCACACCAAAATCTAACAATCATCGGTTAATTTCCATATCCAAAACACGCAGATCAAATCAAAAATGAATGAAACTATGTTTTGACATTAAAACTTGCAAAACCCAAACAATCAAGAGCACAATGGTTGCGATAACAAATTGTTGGTCCACTTGATCGTTGAAACCATGCAATTGATTGCCAAAACCAAACAAGTTCCACTAATAACACAGATATCAATGATATTATAGATCAAACACTATAAAATGGATGAATATATGAAGAACACCCAAGAACACCAAATGAAACCCTTGTTTGATCTGAATTTGATTCCTAAAGATATTACAAAGTGAAAGCCCCTCAATCAATGGCTCATTCCAGCTCCTTAACCTAATTGTCACTAATCTTTTATAGTGATAATATTCACTAATGACATATTAAGCCTCGAGACTTAGGCAATTAGAGAAACTACATATAAAACATAAAAGTAACCGAAACATAATTAAATATATTTTGTTAACACAAAATATATTCATTAACAATAAAACTCGTAGTCAAATATATCTTCAACGTCTCATCTCAGTTTTTCGTCTCGAATGCGTCTGTTTGACTTTTTCGATGACTTTGACAGTGACTTGAGATTGTTGACTTTGACTGTGTTAATAATACAGACTATCCTTTTTAGACCCAGCAATGATACTTTCGTGAAAAGACAGAATGGTTGATTTAAAATAGGAGTCATGAAAGACGATGGAATTTTGTGATATATTTGATTAAAAACTTGGATCGCAGATTTTTTATATATCTTGTGAACTCACCAACCATTGTGTTGACACAACATTTTTTTCAGGTACTTGAGAAGGCTTCGAAAGTAGTGAATGTGTGTGACTGGGTCCGAGATGGGAATCTCAGTTGATGCGACTCAACTTGGATCGAATATGATGATTGAGTCAATGATTAAGTAGCAGAAATACTAAATCAAAGAACATTAAATGCTGAAAATACTAATAAATGCTTTGTATATTGATGTTGGTAAACAAGATACAAAGAGTGCTAGGGTTTGTAGCACAAAACAGTACTTATATGTAACTTGTGTGAATACTTTTGTGAAACTTACAAAAGTAGTGTATTCTATTCTATTTATAGGCTGATACAATGCTAGTACAAAATAACTAAACTATCCTGACAACTATACATCAGAATACTAGTCTAAGTACAAAAGATGATCAGCATTTGTAAATGTTCATCCGCATTAGTTAATGCGGATGTGATGTCTTCATCATTATTTCTTCTATTAAGCTTCAGCATTGACTGTGTCATCCGCATTAGTTAATACGGATGAACAAATACTTAGCCGCATTTGTTTTGCTAGTCCGCATTAGTAAATGCGGATGAACAAATACTTGACCGTAATTGTTCTTTTGTCTTCCGGATTTACTATTGCGGACACCCGACACTTGTCTTTTTCTTCTGAAATCTTCACCCACATTTCTTCTTGGACTTGTGGGATTTCCAACCAGAACAACCTTCAACCACCTCTTAAATTGGTATGTATGATCCTTTCAGGGTCTAACAATACTCCCCCTAAGGATTATACAGCCAATGTACTTCAAGGGTTTGAGGGTGGTGGAGGTAGTGAAGATTCTGTTGCTTCTTTAAGAGCAGGTGCTTGTTTTTCTTGGACTGATGATGGAGCTGGTACTGGTTCAGTCTCTACAGATGGTTGAGGTTTAGCTAGTGAAGGATCCAAAATAGCCTTGACCATGTTGGAGAAGTCCCTAGCGTCATTCATATTGTCTCGGCTAAGGACATGAATCTTCATTTGGCTCATATTATGAATTTCTTTAATGGGCATTTGTCTTAGAGATATTGGTTTCCACACAGATACAGTGGAAAGCCCATCTCTATGAAGCAACAGTGAACCATCAACATCTACTTCTAACTTTACTATATTTCCCAGTTGGAGAGGAACTTTCTTTCTTTTTCTTTGTTCTTTCTTTTTGTTTATTCTGTCATAGGCTATCTTCAGAGTTTAATGCATTTACATATCAGCTTCTCCGAGTTTGTTATCTATTTCTCTAAAGTGTCTTGTGAATATGTAGTGATTCATCTAACAATCTCACCTCATATCCACTAAATAGCCTAATTTCAGCTCCTTCTTTTCCTTCCTATTTTCTTTCAATCACCAACTCATAAGTCTTTTCATCATAAAACACATTTGAGATTGGCTTTGACTTGTGGGTTCCAGCAACAATATTTCTTTTCAATGATTCAGTTGGTTTTACATTCAGTTCTAGAAATACCAACTCTTCAGTTTCTTTCTTTTTCTTCTTTTCAAGAGGATTTATGAACGATTTGTCTTTCCTTATGTAGATTGCTCAAAGATTTAAAGTTGTTTGTTTTCTTGAACATCTTTAGAATATCTTCAAATTCATATCCTCTATACATAGCATGATGATTGATCAAATCTAATTCAGCTAGTTCTTTCAGATAATGGATCTGCTGGGAGTTCACCAGAGCAGTGTACTCTGTGAATAATTGAACTAGACCTGAGATCCTTTTCACCATGAACATGTTCCAAGAAATAATTTTAATATCCACTTTGCCTTCTAGAGCAGACACACCCTTTATCATCTCTGAAGTGGTTAACCCTTCTTGCAGCTTCAACTGAAAGGGTTCAATAAACCATTTAGGATTTTTATGTAGCATGGGTGCCAAGACTTCATGGTCTTTGGTGGTGAGTTGGACATTCTAAGCTGAAGTTCTTGATCTAGGTTTCCTCTATACTACTTCTTCTTCAATAGCCATTAATCTTTCTTTATTGTCTTTGACTATTTTGAGAATTACAGCTCTCAGGGAATTTGTTTTCATATTTCCCAGCTTTGTTTTGGTGAATCCTTTAGCAGATAGATAATCCTTCATTTCCCTATCTGTCATGCTATAAGGATCAAGATATGGGATTGAGGCTCTTGAGGTTGTTGAGACCGAGTAGCAGTGAATATGATTGGGGACCAAACTGTCTTCTTTTCATAGTTAATCCTTCATTTCCCTAGCTTTTGCATCTTTTTAACTTCGTCAACCATTCCTTCATATGTCATCCCCAAAGACTTCATCAGCATCATACCCGTGATTGATCAAAAACAAAGCTTTAATCATAAGATCATCACCTTGTGCCTTCTCAACCATCTCCTTAACAGATGACTCCACCTTTGTAGGACTGTCCCTGATCAAAGTGTCATCAAGGATGCTTTCATCATATCCTCCCTCTATCTCTCCTTCTTCCAAAACAATCACCTAAAGTTTCTTCTTCAATTGTTCCTCAGCCTTTTCATGATCCTCTTAATACTAAGCAATAGCAGCAAGGCTTCTTGGATCATCCTTCTGTTTCTTTTGAGCTGGTTCCTCTTCTACCATAAGCAATTTTCCTTTGGCCTTTTTTGAAAGATATTTCCTCTTTCTGGTGTAAGTGTGTGTATGGGGACCAGAGGATGAGGGAACAGATGCTTCAGCTTCTTGTTTCTTGTTTGCTTTTTCAAGCTTTTCAGATTCTTCTTTCTGTTTTTCAGTAGTTTCTTTTTCTTTAAGCTCTTCAAATAACTTCCTGACAAGTTCCTTTTGTTCATCAGTCAAGGTGACTGCAGGAACAAGCTGCGAGCTTAATTCTTCTTCTAATGGAACAGGGTTGAGAGGAGTAACAACTATTGGTTCCACTGGAGCCCTGAGTCCTCTGATAAAGTCCCAAAAGTCTTCATCAATGATTAACTCTCCAGATAAATACATGTCTAAGTCTTCAATTAGCTCTTTTATTTCAGATTCCTCATCAACTCTCTTCAGAGGATGGATCAGAATAGACAACCATAGCTAAATTTTCTTCTTCATCCCTAACCTAATTGATGGTGGAGAGTCATCATCATCATTACTTCTCTCACCAGAGACATCTTCATCTTCTTTTAATCCTTTTTATATTTCAGCCTCATCATCACCTTTATCATCCTTCTCTTTTGCTAGTTCTTCTTTAATTTTGATCAGCATCTCCAATTGAAAAACTCTCTTTGTAAGAGATTTTATCTGTCTGTGAAGATCAGCTATAATATCAATTTGGACATCAAGAAGATTTTCTTGTTCTTCCATAGTAATGGGTTGAATGGTAGCAGTATCCAAATGTCCACTGATTTCTTCTTTGGCTTGGTTTACTGGCTGCTTTGAGTCTATCATTCTCTTTTTCCTTTTTTTCTTTATTAGACTCATATTTGGCCCTTAGTTCTTTTATTTCTTTTTCTTTCTCATCTAGCTCAAGCAATCTCTCTCTTATGATACCAGACCTTCTATCCAATAATTTCTCCATTCTGGCTACTTTTTGCAAAAGTTCAGAAATCATTTCATCCTTAGCATCAGGATGGTTAACTTCAGATTTAGCAAAGCTTTTTGAAGGACCAGTCTCTAGCTATACTTGTCTCTCAGGCCTTTCAAAATTAGGATGATGATCCTCTTCATCCGAAGATGATTCAAACTCATCTGATGAACTGGTAGATTCACCAGATTCAACAGATGCAGCTGCAGGTTCAGGTGAAGAATGGATAGGAGATACATGATGAGCTTGAACAGGCGAAAATGAATGAGAATAAGCAGGTGATGCTCTTTATTGAAAATATCAAAACCGACCCCTTGTTTGTTCTTAGACGATGATTGTGAAATAGTTTTAACTTTTGATTTTTGAATCAAGGAGGATTTCCCTTTGGAAGATGAAGAAGCCGTAGCTTTATCTTTGAATTTTAGTGAAACCTTTTTTGATTTGCTTGAAATTTTTGGAGATTTGATCTCACTATCAGATCTGCTTTTAACAACAGATTTCACAAAACATTCAGCATTCTTTTCCACCTTGAGATTCTCGGGAGTGAATCTCACAAATGGTACAATGGCCTTGACTGGGCTTTTTGGGTTCTTGACAACTACGGGTTTGTATGAACACTTTTTGATTTTTATTGTGTGACCCAATTTGATTTTATCCTTATTGGTTTCAGTGTAAAAATTTGGTTTGTTTTGAGGATTAGTTATTTGTGAAACATTTGTTTTAGTTTCAATAACTTTAGCTTTAGTTGAATCAGATTGAGTGAGTGACTCAGGCATAACCGTATAGTTGTCATTATATGGAGGAGTTCAAGAATTGTATCCTATCCCAGTCATGTCCTTTAGCTCTTTCTGTAAGTCAAGTAACTCTTGCAGTTTAGCAGAAGAGAATTGAAACTTTTCAAGTTTCACTTCAGCAGCTAATTACTCAGCCTTGGTTTTCGTTAATAATTTTAGTTAACCTCTCATTCTCAGCTATGAGAGTGTACTTTTCACTATGAAGTCTTTCAATATCTGAAAGAAGTGGTTGCTTATGATTTCAAAACTTTTCATTTCTTGTTTTAACATATCAGTTTTTACCTTCTCTTCTTTGATTTTAATAGCGAACTTGTGATTATGTTCTCTATATCCCTGTACTTCTTGAATACATTTATCAGAACATAGATTGGATTTTACCTCAGTTAGCATTCCAGTTGGATCATAATTGATATGAGCCATGAGAGCATGGTTTGAAATTGAGGTTTGCCTTCCTCAACATATAGGCTCCAATCACATACTCCATCTTGTCTGATGACAAGTGCATTAGAGGTTGGTTGGCTACTTCCTTCTGCTTGATGGGTCAGTTAAGGCTGACTTTGATAAGTTTGTCGTTGCTGATTTTGATGTTGGCACTGATGTTGATTACTTTACTAATAGATTGAATTGGGTTGTGATGATGGCTGACCATGTGAAGTTCTTTGATAGTTGTTCTTACTTCTTTTGGGAGCAATACATTCCCTAGAGAAATGGCCAATCATACCACAATTAAAACACTTTACTTTGGATTTGTCATATCTAAGTTTTGTGTTTTTATTCGGACTCAGCTTCTTCCATTTTAGGAAGAATTTCTTGGCTCTTATCGCAATCATGGCCATCTGCCATTGCAAGTCCATTTCTTCAACATCATTTGGATCCATCTCTTCCAGATCTTCCTGAATTAGATGAGCTAAAGTGAGTCTTCCTCCCAGATATGCCTCAAAACTAGCAACAAAGGCAATGTAAGTTGCCTTTCGCTCTTCAGATTTTTGATCACTAGGCATGCTAGTAGTTGTTGCTGTGAATGGAGTTGAAGATGATGGTTTGTTTTGTTGTGAAACAACACAGAATCCCGTAGTTCTAGCTTGATCTCTTTACAATAGAAAATCATCTTCTTCAGTCACTAAGGCATTTTCAATAGAATGAGTTTCAGATGGAAACTTATATGCCTCAATGACTTGAGGTCCACTGAGATTTCTGTTTCTCTCATCCAACTCAAGAGCTTCAATCTTAGCAATCATGATGTCTAAGCTGGTGCTCTCCAAATCAAGAGTGTTCTTCAATATAGTGACATTCTATTTCCAGCTTTCAGGTAGACTGTGCAGTATCTTCTTATTTATTTCTTTCTCTTTGTATGTAACCCCCATGAACTCAAGATCATTCATCAACTGTACAAAATGATGTAGCTGCTTGGATATTGATTCACCTTTGGTATGATGGAAGGTTTCATATTAGTTCACCAGTTTGTCTTTGTTTATCTCTGTCACCTCACTGCTTCCTTCACACATGATTTGCAGTGCATCCCAGACACCTTTGGCTGTTCCATACTTTTCTAGTCTTTTGAGGACATCCATTTTCAAAGCTTCAGTTAGAATGGAGTAGGCTTTGAGATCTATCTTGATTATCTTGTATTCATCATCATCAAGATTTGGATTAGTATCCTCAATGGGAATTCTAGCA
This sequence comes from Flaveria sonorensis, assembly GCA_025506505.1. Classification (NCBI taxonomy): domain Eukaryota; kingdom Viridiplantae; phylum Streptophyta; class Magnoliopsida; order Asterales; family Asteraceae; genus Flaveria; species Flaveria sonorensis. The sequence goes on from CM046434.1 coordinate 35,087,700, forward strand.
GTTTTGTACTGAGCAGCTTGATCAACATTAAGAGACATAGGAATCTAGGGTCCTTTTCAAATAGAAATCTAGTAGTCAGGATCCATACTTGTAATGAAATTTCTAAACCTTATCTTCCACTACTTAAACTCAGACTTGCGTTTAAGCATTGGAGGTTTAGACGCATGACCAAGTTCAGAAAAATTAGCAGAATCCATTATGATAAACTGATTTTAGATGGTTTGAATATTGATCAAGTTGAGTTTATGTCCAGAGTGTTCAAACAGTCCAATGTCCTGGTAATCTTGTATGGTTTTGGTGAACAGTAGTGTCAGTATGGTTGATTTTATGAACAGATCACTATAGAGTTGATTTTAAGTTGATTTTAGAGTTAAGATTTTGATTATTAGATGCTTTGATATTGGTACACTTATTTAGTATCCTCTGATTTGAGATGCATACTAGAACTTCCATTTACCAAGGGTTATTCTTTAACCACTGTCAACTGTTGTCGCATAACTACCAGTTATAATGGTTTTGGTTAGGAATAATTTTGAAGTTAAGTGGAGTTGTATGTAGTTAATAAGGGATTCTGTACTCTTACATTACATGTAACAGTTAGACATCGTGGCGCCTTCATTGATTGAAACTGGTGAAGTGTGAGGCCTCACCCAAACTGACTGTTTGTTTGATTGGACAGTTTTGGATCTGGATCAAGAATAATAATGATTGAGCTCCATATGAGAATTAATCTCAAATGACTCAATTGATGTCTTTTAAGAAAAGATAAATGACTATGAGTACCATAAGTGTATTGTCTTGCTATAGTAAGGTGTTACTAAAACAAGATGTTTTGGTATGAATTTAACGTGTCATACCTTTTTGGGAGCACCCCTATGCAGCTAAAGCACCACTGACTGTCTATGTTAAGATTTAGTTGAATACCGTTCAAGTGGGAGTTTGTTGGATTCGATGTACGGGTTCGATAAAATGACGTTGCCAGCCGAGCTGTGGCATGTAAGAGTTACACCTTAGACTACGAACATTAAAGTCAACATAATTTGATTAAGTAAGGTTTACGAACTTTATTGGGTTTAATAATTTATAAAAGTTATAAGTTATTTAATTAAAATGTTTAAGAGTTAAGCGTTATGTTTCTGGTTTCAGTTATAACGTGGGGTAATATTAATCTAACCGGGCCTAGGGCCCGTGAATGGATTAAGGATAAATAAAATTAGGTTTTAAACCTAATTATATAATATATGGATATATATATATATATATATATATATATATATATATTATATATATATATATATATATATATGGCTGCACAAAAAAATGCACAACTGCTTTTCAATTCAATTCAGCCAAAAAGGAAGATTCCTCCTCCTTTATTTCGTAAGCAAGAAACCACCGATACAAAAAGGCTAGCGCCACTACGGCCTCGTTCTTCAGCTGGCAACCATTGAATCGCAACCACACCATCACCGAGATCCCTTTTGGCTTGTTGTGTGATTGCCATGGAGACCCGCATGCAACCGCACACCACGCCTTTTGAAGCCGCAATCACCGTGTTCTTTTTGTGTTCATTTGTTTTTCTAGAACTAGTTCGTTGAACCCTTGATGTCTCAAACGGTTAATTATTAACCACCAAGGTATAAGTATCTCATCAGTAGATAATATTATTTTATCTGTATTTGCATCGTTTGTAACCAGACTATGTTAGGTTGAATTTTTGTATTTTATTATTACCCCACGGTGTTAAATTATTAATCTAATTAAAAAGTTATCAAAAGGTTTTGACAAAATAAACTTACTCAAGATAGCACTGAACAACGGGTGAATTGTACGTCCGTGTTGTATACGGTGAATTAATGCGCTGTATGAACAGTGATAAGTTAAAATATACTAATAATACGTTGTGTGTATATGATGCGCTGTGCCTATGGTGCGTCCGCTGTACACTTTGTCTGTACACTGTGGACACTTGTATGTTTTACCGATTGTTCAAAGCGGATGTTTGTTATTACATGCACTGTTGACACATGATTGTTTTTCAATGTTCATAGTGGGTGAATGATTGTTCATGCGTTGTGTATCCTTTAGAAAGATTGTTTAATTGTTCACAATGGATGAATATTTATTATTGCACTATGCACATGTGTATGATTGATGATTATTCATAACGGATGAGAATTTGTCATGCGCTATGGACAATTGTATGATTGTTGTGAATGTTCATAGCGGATGAACATGTATTTATGCTTTGTGGACACTTGATTGTTTTTTATCAATGTTCACGGCGAATGATTGTTTGTCATGGGGTGTTGACACTTGACGATTTAAGCATAACATATGCTTACCATTGTTCATATGCTGTACACACTTGTAGTGTTTTCATACCGGATAATTACCCTTGGTCTTATTCTATGGACTTACACTTTATTCACAGCGGATGTTTTACCTTTGAACATGCGCTGTGAAGAGTTTGTAAATGTGTTCATTAATGTACAGCGGATGTGCATTTGTGTATCCGATGTATACACTTTGTGTACTAAAAGACTTCATGGTTTATTGTGTCAACAGAGGATGCCTATTTGTGTATTTGTTGTGACAATAGTGGTAAAAAAGTTTATTTGGTAAATTTTCTATTTCAATGTATTTTGCAATGCATGTGTATTTGTTCATACGCTGCCAATAATTTAAAACAATGTTGAATAACTTTCAAAAATTGTTTGCTAAAATTTTAGCAAATTTGAATATGATTTCTATATGGATGTTGATTTTCTCTTACAGGAAATAATTTGCATGAGTCAACAAGCTATTTTTGCATGCTTGCATGACTTGGCTAAAATCTAAAAAACTTCAATTCCAAATTTCAATATGTATGTTGGGTTGACATATTCTACTGCTTTTGATATATTTCCAATTCCCCCCCCCCTAAAATTTTAGATATTTATAATAGTTTTTATATAAAGACAAAATTTTGGTTTTGTTTGATGGAAATTATCAAGTTCCAAATTGTTTTCTTGCAAGATGTATTGTTACCATTAGCAAGATGAGAATTCATCAAACTAAGTAATTAATGATTTGTAATACCTTTCCATGAATCATGTTTACCTGCCATGAGATCATACCAGTCATAAGTCTTCACTGAGTTGAGTGATTGTTTTCAAAATAGACATAGACTAATACAATATTGATTAAAGATAATTTTGTCCACTTAAACTCATGCATGGTATTAATGATGATTTAAACTGTGAGTATTTATAATGTTTTGTGTATGTTTAGAAGAAATGTATGTACCCTACACCTACACATATGATAAAATCGACCCTTTTCAAGATATGCAAGAAAGCACTTTTATTAACTTTTAACCTTGTTACATAGGAGTATAAATGCTCAATTTGATTCATATTAGGATTCTTTTGATTGATCCTTATTGGTAGATCCACATTCAAATTCTTTTGCACTTCACTTTGGAAAGTGATCAACTTTGGGATTCTTTTGATTCATTCATATTGAAATGTAGTTTAAAATAGACTTTATTTGTGTTTCATTTAAGGTGGATATGTTTCTCATTGGGAATCTTTTTAGATCATGACATATGCACTTGTAGTGTAGGTTATCCATGTCTGTGCTTAGCACAATAAAGGATGCCTTAGTGTACTACAGGTCTATGATTTTCACAGCAAAGGAGAAACTTATGGTTGAATGAACATTTTATAAACTATTTCACTTGGTGTATGTGGGTGACTTTACAAGCAAACTATATTGGTTAGATCAAAACTGACCATACACCAAGATGTGTGTTATGCTTACCACACAATCTTGAGAATTTAAGTTCTTCACTATTGAATGTGATGTTATATGTCACATGCTTAGCCTATCCACACATCAAACAATGTATGTCAGTCTTTATTGGTTGAAAATAAGTCAAGTGAAGAAATCAAACTAGTGTACTATCATTTCTCATGTTTGTGCAAGGTGTGATTTAAAAGTGTTTGATTTGAGTGAAATCATGAATGTTTGACTAATTACTTGATTTTTAAATGATTAAATGTTGGACTTTGACATAATCAAGTTTGGAAGATTTTAATGGTTTGCAAACACTACTCCTTTGGTTCATAATGGATCATTCCAAATGACTGAACCAAAAAATCAAATCTTGTTAAATCAAATGGTTTTGTAAAGTGGTCAACTAATTAATAGTCCATATGGACTTTGATCAATTTTATCATACCCTTTTTTGAGAAAACTCTCAGAAACGGTTTCTAATGTCTATGTTTTTTGTTTTTGAATGTTGGACGAGATTGTCAATAATGAACATGGTAGAAGAATTTCCTATGTGTATGGGTGGTTTTAGAAAATTAAACCCATAGTCAAGCATTTGATTTTGAATCCAAAGCACTTGAGAACAGCAAGGAGAAGCAACTATGTATTCTACTTTAGCTGTTGACATAGAAACATTTATTTCTTTCTTGCACTACCAGGAGATCAGTCTTGATCCAAGAAACTGACATCCTCTTGTGGCTAATTTTCTATTGTTATTACATCCAGCATAACCACTATCTATGTAAGCATACAGTGAGAAGTCTCGATCCGTTGAATATCAAAGTCCAAGATATGGTTTTCCTTTTAGATATCTGAATATTCTCTTAACAGCATTGATGTGTGACTCTTTTAGTTCTGCCTGGTATCTTGCATACATGCATAGTTCATACATTATGCCTGGTCGGCTTGTAGTGAGGTACATCAGTGATCCTATCATAAACCTGTATAGCTTTTAATCTACGAATGTTCTTTCTTGATCTGGTCCAAACTTCAAGCATATGGCAAATAGTGTTTTGCTTGATGTCCAATCAGCCATGTTGTATTTCTTCAAAATCGGATTGACATATTTGCTTTCATTGATGAAGATGCCCACCGGTGAACGTTGAACTTGAAGTCCACAAAAGAAGGTGAATTCTTCCATTGAACTCATTTGAAACTTTGATTGCATGAGGGCTTCAAAATCTCTTCATAATTGAATGTTTGTGGATCTAAAGATGATGTCATATAGTTAGACTTGAACAACTAACAAGTCTTGTCCGCTCTTCTTCAAGATCAATGTTTGGTCATCCTGTTGTGTAAACATTTTGTAGTAGAAACTTGGAGAAGGTTTCATATCACTTCCAGGGTGCTTGGTGAAGACCATACAATGCTTTCTCCAACTTGTATACTCTCTTAAGAGAATTCTGGGTCTTCAAACCCTAGTGTTTGAGCAACATATACTTCTTCATCTATCTTTCCATAAACGAATGCACATTTTACATCCATCTAGAAGACGTTGAACTGATGTGCTCCAAATTAAACATATAAAACACATCAATTGCAATCAATTATTCTAGAAACTCTTATTGAAAGTGATGAATTGATATGTAAATCATTTAAATTATGTTTTTATGCTTGAGATCCGGAATTCAAGTGTAGGGCCATGTGTCATTGAGCACACCCCCATGACCAGCCTGAAACACACCCCTGTGCTTAAATTAGCTCAACCCTATGATTAGACATCTGACAGAACAAAAAGTACTGTCCCCAAAAGTAGTCACAGGGTCGTGACTCATAAGGCACAGGGTCGTGCTTCGACAGCTTTTGAGCGTACAAGCCGACCAACTTAAGCACGGGGCCATGCCTTTTAAGCACGGGGCCATGTTTAAACACTCCAAAAAGCATATAAATAGGAGTTCACTGGCAACTTTGAGAAGAGTTTTTAGGAGATGATGTGCTGGGGTTCCCTCTCAGGAACTCAGCCGTTGGAAGTCCATAGAAGGTTTTGGAAGTCCATTCAACACTTAGAAGAAGCCCAGGATCATTTAACATTAACCATAGTGGATCACCGGTTTGATTGTTCTAATTTACCGATGATTTCCTTACTATCTTTTATTTTTGTTGTTATGTTCAAGCTCATTATGAGCTAAACATCATTTATTATCCTAATTTAGTGAAACTTTATGTAACTTGTTATGAACAAATCATCTGAATTATATTATATTAATGTTATGGTAATTTTGGGTACACTTTTGATGGGTAGTATCTATATTTGAACGAGGAGTTATAACCTTTTGATTGGTAATTATGAATGTCATACAAGGTTGAAAAACATATGGACTGACATTTATTCATGACACAGGTCTTTATATTAAATCCTTGGCTAATGAACTAGAAACGGTTATTAGAAATCATATCACGTTAACTTTCTGATCATTTGCGGGTTCCCTTCTTTAGTTTGAGAAATCTACAATAATTGTTATGTATTTTCTAAAATTAATGGTATGTTAGGAAAGAACTTTATCAACTCTCTTTTTAATATTAAGTTATGCTTTCAGAAACTATATGTTGGAAGGTTACACAAGATCTAACTACATTACTAATGGCTTGGATTGATCAACATTGTAAGTTACTCGATGTTGGCGTCCTTGTCACTACGGTGCTGGCAGATGAGAAATCCGTGTTGGCTCACATTTATAAACATTAATGTAATTAAATTAATCAATATCTTTAACCGTACCACCATTTTATAATGGTTATATAAGTGTAATCTGAATTAGGATAATAGCCTTACTTCACTGAGAGAATCACAATAAGTCTCAATCTATCTTTATTTACCATTATTTATTTAACTTATCATTTCATAAATCAAAACTTATAATAATTATAAAGGTTTTTTAGCAGACTTAGTGTGTCCACAAATTGATACTCGGTTGTTACCAACACTATATTACCTCACGATAGGTACACTTTCCTTTTGTATGTGTAGTTTAGTATTAGTAATAACAATTTAAAACCAAATTTGTGCGAAAACCTTTATCAAAATATATATACTATTTGCACGCATCAAGTTTTTGGCGTCGTAGCCGGGGACACATGATAGTTTGAAAGGCAATCCAAATTTTTAACTATTTGTTTATGTTTTATTTATATTTTTAATTCAACATTAAAAAAAGAAAAAGAAAACAAAAGTCTATCCACATGGTACTATCGAGATTGAAAAGAATGAGGGACTAAGCTTCAAAGTCAATGTCATCGGTTAATGGCCAAATCGATGTACCAACAAAGATCTTCTGTGAGGTAATAAACCTCCACATCATTAAAACTAAGTGTGGGGAAGGGTCTATCCAAGGACCTATAACCAAAACATAGCTCTATGTTACTTTTAGGATGTTTTTTTTATTTTGTTATGTGTTCCTAGGACTTTGATTTTCTGCTTTAATAATTTGGTGATGTTTTTTATTAATCCTGATGCTTTCTTTTTATTGAAGGTGGCTATAGGAAACGATCGCACACATTTGACTCATCACTTTAGTGGAGTTTTTGTTTGCCTTTCTCCACTTAATATTTATTGTTAATCACATTGAGAACAATGTGAAGTTTAAGTGTGGGTAAGGGTATACATGCTTGATACTTTGCTTATAAATTTGTCAAAGTTATAATTAAATCTTTTGACAATTTAATTTTAATCTTTGTGGAAACAACACTGGAAACTTGAAACAATTTTTGATAGAATAAAATATAAATATACGTTTTCGAGAAATAAATAAGCAAATAAAGGAAACCTAAAAACCTTAAAAATGTTTTTTGTGATATCCTGAAAATCAAAAGAAGTTGGTGAAAATATTCAAACATGTAAACTGAAACACTTATGCCCAATTCCATCCAATATGTGAGCTTATGTTTGAGCCTTAAACAAGCTTTACATTTATGCATTTTTTCTTTCATTATGGATATATTGAGGGTGTCTTATGTTCCGTGTGAATTAGAACTTGTTTTGGGTAAGCATTTCAACACCTTATAAGTGTTTCTTTTGTAAAAAGGATTTAGGCAATTAGGAAAACCCGAAATTGGAGCCTCTACCATTTTCAAATATTCTTACCCAAACATTATCCCTAGTTAGGCCTGTCGAGCTTAAACGTTTTCATTTTTAATCACCCGAACCATGAAGTCACTAAATCAAAAAGCCATCAACAAAACTAGTTTTCGTTAAAGACATGTTATGGCTTATTTCCGGAAAAAAAATAAGGAAGAAGAAAACTAGTTCCGTCATTTTGTGGTATTTTAAAATATGTGATCAAGAAAGGATTGATGATATGAAAGATGCCTAACTTATGGGGAATTGGTTTCACGATGGAAAATACTGCAAAACCGACACTGAATCCAAGATTTTGACATGCAAATCCGTTGGATGCTTTTAGGCTCAAAGTCAAACGAACCTTAAAAAAGGATAGCTACGTATATCATTAGATTAAGGAAAAGGTGTAGTTTTTGAAAATGCAATACGGTCGTGACAATTTGACCATAAACAATGTCCTCGAGTTAGTATATCCCTTCTAGCTTGTATAGGGAACCCTTTTATTACTTTCTTTTTAGTTCATGTCAATCAAATAAGCCATGATCATCGTCTTTAGCATTTAGCCACTTTTTTCCCCAAATAATCCACACCCCGAACCTAGGCCAAGTTATAACCCATCAAAGACCTAATGATTTATGTAAGTAAATACCTAAAATAGATTTGATCCCTTACCAAGCATATGATTTCACACGTATTCATACAAGGCAATTGAGCGTATTAATCATACTTCATTTTATGTATGATTCTATATATATAGCCGAGTGTGCATGCACCTTGTGAGATGTGTGAATTTTTACATGTAAAGAATCTTTAGAAACCATTCTATTTCTTGAAAGGATATCATTCCACATGCGCTTAACAGTTTATATATGGGTAAACCAAGTTTGCTTATATAATTCTCGAAATACATATTTATGTCTTTATTTATTTGGTTACTAGTAGTGTTGCAATTCTAAGTGATCTTGCATGAGAACAAGCAAAGTTCAAGTGTGATGATGCTTGATGTGCTCCAAATTATATATAAAACACATCAATTGAACATCAATTATTCTAGAAACTCTTAACAAAAGTGATGAAATGAAATCTAAATTGTTTAAAATGTGTTTTTAGGCTTGAGAAAGACCAAGATAAACAAAAGGAGCTTAAACAAAGAGAAAGTTGAAGAAACAAGACCAAGATAAACAAAAGGAGCTTAAACAAAGTGTAAGTTGAAGAAACAAGCTCCAAAATTCAAGCATGGGGCCATACCTCATTGAGCACGCCCCCATGACCAGCCTAAAACACGCCCCCATGCTTAAATTAGTACACCCTCGTGATTGGACTTCTGACAGGACAAAAGTACTATCCCCCTGTAGTAGTCATGGGGGTATGCCCCATGAGTCATGGGGGTGTGACCGCACTAATCACGGGGCCGTGACTCATAAGGTATGGGGTCGTGCCCCGATAGCTTCTAAGCGTACGAGCCGACCAACTTACGTAACCTTTATACCAGCACGTGGCCTTGCCTTTTGGGTATGAAGCCGTGCCTTTTGGGCACCAAGCCATGCCTTTTGGGCACGGGGCCGTGCCTTTTGGCACGGGGCCGTGCCTTTTGGGCACGAGGTCGTGTCTTTTAGACAAGGGGCCATATTAAAACACTTCTAAAGCCTACAAATAGGAGTTCATTTGAAACTTTGATAAGAGCTTTTAGGAGGTGAAGTGTTGTTGTTCCCTCTCGGGAACTCATTTGTGACACCCCACCCAAAACCCGGGTAGACGTGCACACTTGAAACAACATACGGCAAAAGCAAACTAAGTTTTCATTTCAAACATACAATATTTTGAGTACAATACATTATTTAATTACAATATCAAACAACTATAAACTTCTACAACACCAAATTTCACTGTCTCCTCATTGTTCCTAGAGTACTATCACTGATTACCTGTGATACATATACACAAAAAGACATTAGCTAATGCTGGTGAGCCCATGCTATATAGTTTACAAAATTAACTTTGACATGCAAACAATATGGGTTGTGATATTTGGGTCCATAGGCACAGTGCCTTCCCTAGTTTTACCACAACCACAACCACCAGTAGCGGGTTTGTCAGACCCTCCAGGCCGTCAAATAGGTATGAGCATGTGCCTGATGCATACAAGGAACCCTATCCTCTTTTTAGCTAGTTTAACACAACCCATTAAATATATTAGGATCCCATATACCCCTACCAGTACAGACAAATGAGTATATTATGATAGTTTTTAAAACAGTCATGATAACTTACTTGTTTAACAGTTGCTCAATTCCTAGTATGATCTAGTGATATCTCAAGGTCTTGATACAATTTAAGTAATCCTAGGTTAGGCGATAGTACAACTGACTAGTCATTTCCATGGATATTAGCTAGTGCTACCTTGCTTAAGCATGGGTGATCAGTCCATGCCTAACTAAGGCTAGGCTACCTAAAACCAACCCTATCAATGGCCCTAATGCCCAAAATAATAATACTATACTAATAATAATCCTAATAATACTAAAATATATAGTAATTAACTTGACATATCTTATGAGAACATACCTTAAAACAATCTACAACAATTTGATGTAGAGTCTCCCAACTCGCCCTTCTAATCGAGCTCCCAAATTAACTTATAACAATACCCAAAGCGATATCGAGTACTCCGGATTCTATTTATACTAGAGCGCCCCTAAAAAAACTTATATTCTAAACTCAACCTTAAGGTTTCTATTAATAAGTAAGCAGGAAGGCACCTCAAATTCAATTTCTGGCGATATGGGATGAGATTGAGCAACCTGGCTAGTTGTTTACTTATTGACCAATCTGCTTGCTTGCTTATAATTAATTCAGCTTCTTAGTTTGTTTTTCTCTCATATCTTCTAAAATATAACGTTCTGTAAATTTTGACTACGTCGTTGGGACGAGTTCATTTTTTTATACGAGTCGACCTAAGTTTTGTTAAAAACGGAGTAAAACCAAAAATTAAATATATTATAATTAACTAATGATTTCTTAAAATAGTAAAATGTTGACATCACATGTCATCATACACTTATACTCAGGTCCATGATGTGCATTCCACTTGACCTTGACTAATGGGATTTCTTTTCTATGCAAGTTTTTAATCTTTCTGTCTTCGATGAGTAGTGGTTCTTCGATGAAGTTTAGCTTTTCGTTAACATGCACATCTTCCAATGGTATTTTTTGTGCTTTATCTACTAAACATTTTCTTTAATTTGACACGTGAAGAGTATTGTGTAAGCATGCCAGCTTCTCGAGAAGTTTTACTCGATAAGCCACTGGTCGTACTTTGGCTGTTATATCAAACGGTCCAATGTATCAAGGTTTGAGTTTTCCTTTCTTTACAAATCGGATCACTCCCTTTAGAGGCGATACATTTAGCATCAAATTATCCCCTATTTGAAATTCTAGGGGATTTTTTCTCTAATCAGTAAAATTCTTCTATCTATCTTGAGCACTTTTCATCCTTTCTTTGATTTGTTGAATCTTCTCTGTGGTTTCAATAATGGTTTCTGGTCCTGATAGTTGACTTTTGCCTAATTCTATCCAGCAGATAGGTGTTCAGCAATTGCTCCCACATAAAGCTTCAAAAGGTGTTGCTTTGATGCTGGCGTGATAACTATAGTTGTAAGCGAATTCGATGAGTGGTAGATGATTATCACAATTACCACCAAAATCAATGACACATGCTTGAAGCATGTCTTCTTACATTTGAATAGTTCGTTCGTTCTACCCTTCTATCTGTGGGTGACAGGCAGTGCTTAAGTTAAGCTTGGTTCCCAATTCATGTTGGAAACTTTGCCAAAACCTAGAAGTAAAATGGCTATCCCTGTCTAATATGATTGATATAGACCTCACGAATCAGTAGAAAATGTGCAGATTTAGTCAGTCGGTCTACAATTACCCAGATACTATCATAACCATGTCTTGATCTTGGTAGTTTTGTAATAAAATCCATAGTGATTTTCTCCCATTTCCATTCCGAAATCTCCAGCTACCGTAAATAATCTGACGGTTTTTGATGCTCTGCTTTCACTTTAAGGAAAATGAGACACTTTTCTACGTATCGAGCTATAGATCATTTCATTCCCGGCCACCATTAGTCATTCCTTAGATCTTTGTACATTTTGTCATTGCCTCGATGGGTAGAATACTTAGACTTTTGGACTTCATCTAAGATTATATCCTGTAGTCCTCCAAAACTAGGAACCCATATTCTATTGTTAAATCTTAGGATAACATCATTTTCGGCTATCAACAAGTTTAGTCTCCCAAGCATTCTTTCCTTCACTTGATTCTTACTTAAAGCTTCTTCTTGTACATTCTTAATCTATTTCAGGAGACTAGTTTTAACCTCTACTCTAGATGCATAAATTGTTATTGGTTGGGGCTTCTCCTTTCTACTTAATGCATCAACTACTACATTATCCTTAATTGGATGGTAATGAATCTCACAGTCAAAATCACTTAATAACTCCAGCATATTAAGCTCTTTCTACTCCAATATGTGTTTCAAACTTTTATGGTTAGTATAAATAGTGCATCTTGTTTCGTAAAGATAGTGTCTCCAAATTAGTGCAAACACTATAGAACCAAGTTCTAAATCATGGGTTGTGTAGTTTTGTTTGTGATTCTTCAATTGTCGAGATACATAGGAAATTACTTTACCCATTTGCATGAGTACACATCCCATACCATAATGAGACACGTCAGAATATACAACAAAATCCTTAGTTGCTTCGGGAAGTGATAGTATTCAGGTGCTACACAACCTCTGTTTTAATGTCTTAAAGGCTTCTTCTTGTATAGGTCCCCAATTAAACTTAAGAGGCTTTCTAGGTTAATGTTATTAATAGGATAGCAATGTTGAAGAAGTCTTAAATGAATCTCCTATAGTATCCTGCTAACCCAAGAAATGTTTTGATTTTAATAGGATTTTTTGGCACTTCCCATTTCCTGATAGCCTCAACCGTCATGGGATCAACCCGTATGCGTTGTTCATTGATTATGTGACCTAGGAATTGAACTTCACGTATCCAAATCTCACACTTGGAGAACTTTGCATAAAGTTGTTCTTTCTTAAGTACTTCAAGGACTACTCTGAGGTGTTGTTCATGATCTGCCTCGTTCTTTGAGTAGATCGGGATGTCAGCGATGAAGACAATCACAAACTTATCGATATACTATTTACAAACTCTATTCATAAGGTCCATGAATATTGCCGGTGGATTGGTAAGCCCAAACACCATTACCAAAAATTCATAATGACCATACCTAGTCCTGAAAGCAGTCTTAGGTACATCTTCTGGCGTTAACTTCACCTAATGATATCCATATTGCAAGTCAATTTTTGAAAAATAACTTGCTCCTTGAAATTGCTCAAATAGATCATCAATCCTTAGTAAAGGGTACTTATTCTTTATAGTTACTTTATTCAAGTCTTTATAATCGATACACCTACGCATTGTCCCATCTTTCTTCTTAACGAACAGGATGGGTGCTCCCCAGGGCAAAGAGCTTGGCTGAATAAACCTTTTCTGAAGTAGTTCTTCAAGTTGCTTCTTGAGTTCTTGCATTTCTTTTGGGGCTAGTCTGTATGGAGACTTGGGAATCTGTCATGTCCCAGGTACTAAGTCAATCCGAAACTCCACTTGTCTATTAGCTGGAAGTCCTAGGAGCTCATCCGGAAATACCTCAAGGTATTCTCGAACTACTGGCACGTCTTCAATCTCTTTATTCTTTGTGGTGTTTACAAAATACGGCAAAAAGGCAACACATCCTTATCTCATATCTTTTTGTGCTTGTGCTATCGTGATGAGATTTTTAGTCTTTTCAGTGCGATCTCCTAATATGGTTAACTGTTTGTCATTGGGTAACTGGAGTCAAATGATCTTTTTATCACACAATATTTCTGCGTGATGTAGGACTAACCAATCCACGCCTATAACTACATCAAATTATCCTAGTTCCATAGGCATTAATTCAATAGGAAATGTATAACCATTCAAATTTATGATACAATTTTTAATGATATTGGTGATTTCTTTTTGACTCCCATTAGCCATTTCCACTATCATGGTATGATCTTAATTTTGTGATTCTTGGTTCAAATAGTGCCTAAAGGTATTTGACACTAAACTTTTATTGGCACCAGAATCAAATATTACTCATGCATATATATTATTTACAAGATACGTACCAGTAATCGCATCTGGAATATTACGGGCTTCCTCCATGGTCAACACAAATGCACGCCCTTTAGGTTTGTTTGGTTGCAGATTGTTGTCATTTTGAAGTTTTATGCAATTGGGTTTCAAGTGTCTAGATCTCCACATTCAAAACATTTTCTATTCTCCTTGCATTCTTGAAGAAGATGCCTGGTCCTTTTGCAATTGGGGCATGGTTGTGTACGACACGGCCCCGGATGATTCTTCTTACAAAATATGCATTGTGGCGTTTCTCTATGTTTCTTAAAGTAGTTATTCCTGGTTTCCCCTTTTCCTTCTTCCCATTTTCTTTTTGTTGCAGGAGATTCGGCTTGTCATCGTAACATCTCGGCGACCATGATAGCGCCGGCTTCGATAGTTTCTTAAAAGGTTTTGGGGGATTTGGATTTAATGGAAACTTTTATTTTGGATGATAAACCCCAGATAAACCTATTGATCAGTTGTTCCTCAGTTGTCAGTAGGTATGGAACAAGTCGAGATATTTCATTAAAATGAGTAACATACTCTCGGTATGTCTTGTTTCCCAGTTTTAACCAAAAGAACTCAATTCCAGTTGTTTAATTTAACTAGGAGGACAGAATTTAGTAAGAAACTTACGAATAGCCTTTTGTGAATTAGATTCCTGCCAATCAACATACAATGATTCCTGCACAATACATGTTCTTTTGTTGTACACTCTATATGCCTTTTATGAGGAAGAATAGCCAATGAAGAAACATTCATTAGAGACTGGTCCAAACTTTGACATCTGAGCTTGAGTGTTTAGAAAAGTACATGAGCAACCAAATGGACGAAAAAAGCCAATCAAGGGTTTCCATTTATGAAGAAGCTTAGGAGGGTACATTTTGTCTTTCACAATAAGAACCCTATTTAGTATATAGGAAGCACAATTGACAGCTTCTGCCCAGAAAATAATTAGTAGCTTTGACTCAATCAGCATAGTTCTTGCTGCTTCAATAAGGGTTCGATTCTTCCTTTCAGCAACACCATTTTGTTGAGGTGTCCTAGCAGCACTGAACTGTCTGAGAATCCCTTTGCTCGGACAGAGAGAGTCAAAGATATGGTTTTTGATTGAGTTCCATTATTACTTCGGATGGCCATTACGTTCTTTTTGTTGACTGTTTCAAGTGAGAGGATCAACTTCTTAAGCTCTTCTGCAGTGTCTCCTTTATTTGCTAGAAATCTTATCCAAGAGTATCTTGAATAATCATCTGTAACAACCAAATAATAAGATTTAACACTAATAGGACCAAATAAATCAGTATGTAGCAATTCAAGGGGTTTTGAAATTGTATTTTCAAGCTTAAGCTTGTGTCGCCTTTTGTGTTATTTTCCTTGAGCACATGCCATGCACTTTTCTACCACTGAAAAATCTTAAAGTGGTAGCCCCCTCACAAGATTGTTCTTAACCTTTATTTATATTTTTAAAATTAACATGTCATAATCGTCTATACCACAGAAAGGATTCAGAAGATGAAGCTTTGGACAGGAGACATGTCACAGTGGAGGTAGATTCTTGTGATCCCATATGCAGAAGATAAGTATCATTCTTTTGTGGAGTACACATGATCATTAAATCTTCTAGAATAATAAACTCTGGTTTGAGAAACAAGCATTCACTTGACATAAACAGCATTGGAATGTCTTTGTCACAGATTTGTGATACAACTAATAGATTGAATTTCAATTCCGGGACATAGTTCACTTTCTCCAGAGTCAAGGAACCATTTGAGACTTCTCCCTGACCAATCATCTTTCCACTCTTCTTGTCTCAAGCAAATGCAACATATCCTTCATTTATTATGCGATAATTTGTAAGTAGGTCCTTCAACCCAGTCATATGCCTTGAACATCCACTATCAGTGTGCCCGAAGCTATTGATAGCTTTTCTGGAATGATCCTAGCATATAAACAAAAAATTGTTATAATTTGGAAATTGGGACCCAAGTCATGACTAACTTAGGTCTCGGAACAGAGGATTTTTTATAGAAAACATTATTTACAAAATGAATTAATCTACTTCCTAATGAACTATTATTTACATTTCTACTAACAACCTCTGGACAAACTTTAATTACATGATCATCCTTCCCACATCTAAAATACTAGGACTTTAAACCTTTTTTCTTACATTTTAAAATAGTAGCTTGATCTATTAATATCTCTTCCTCACCTTCAGACATGTGTGAATCAGAATTGCTAGTGACCTTAATTTTAGCAGATTCTGATTCATTTACAATAATGTTTCTAACTTTTGAGGAAGTTGTCTCCATTTCTTTAGGTTTAGAGGTCTGAATTGGTGTACAAGATGGGATAGGATGAGAGAGGAACATTTCAAAACAATTTGAGTCAGTATGTTTGTTTGAAGCTTTACTTGAACAACCATCATTTCTATTAACTCAAGCATTTGAAACATCATGATTTGATTCATAGACATCTGAACATAAACAAGCTGGACTAGAGCTAGAACTACACATGCCATTATCTGTAATAGACGTTAGGAAAACAAATCTACTTAAACTATTGTCTATTGAAGACTTTTTGTAATCTGAAATGCTAAGATTAGAGCTGCCCAGACCACTACTTGCACCATTATCATATTCCTCTCGAATCTCCTTATGATTCACTCCTAAACCAGCATGCAAACTGTTAGTATCTTTCTGAATTAATTCATTAGTTGGATAAGGTATAGGCATAGGAGAATAACAATAAGTACTTAGAGGAGGATAAACATGAGTGGTTTCTTCGCTTCCCAAACCAGTCTTAATTCTAGCCCCCCATTGTTTCTTGCAAAGCTCCTCATGTTTCATCCTAGAAATTGTCCACTTTTCAAGTTAGGTTTTTAATTTGCTTGTTTCAAATTCAGCAAGTACTACACGTTCAGTTAAAGTATTTATTTCAACGTTTCTTTCCAAAAGATTTCTTTTTAAGTGCTCATTTTCCTTTAAAGCTTCATTTAACTTGACAAAATATTTAAACTCATTTGTTTTATGTTCCTTATTTATTTTTTTAATTCTTTTTCATTTTCGAACAATAATCTATTAGCTTTATAAACCCCAAATAAACGGATTTTGCATGGAGGAGAACACATGTCTTGAATTACCTTATAAGGGAGACCCATAACTACTTTTTCAGCAGCTAGGGCCTTTTTGCATTGACAGAATGGAGTGTTCTTCTTGCATTCTTCCTCCTCTAATGCTTTCTTCCTAGTCTCCTTAGCTTCACTTTCCTCTTTCTTTTCTTGATTATAGACATCCAGCTTCACTCCACTTACTTTAACTTGTTGTTGTTTCCCGAACTCATCAGCTTCACAAACTGTCACTTTCTCTTCAGCATACTCATAATCACCTTTTTCTTCCTTGATTTCCTAATCTTCACATCTTTAACTTGAGCCTGTTGCTTGGCACTTTCACAAGTAGCTTCTACTTGAATCTCACTCTTGAACTCCTTGAAAGGACCAAAGTCCTCAACAGAATCCACATCATTGTTCACCACCTTAGCCATTATAGCATGATTGAATTCTTCTTTAGTTTCCTTAATCTCAGCACTCCAATCAAAGTTTGAAATAAGTACTGTTTCCTTCTTCCTTGCCACTAGACCAAAGTGCCCTAGCTATTTGCAATTAAAGCATCTCAATTTTGACTTATCAAAACCAAGTTTAGACTTTTGATTTTGATTGCCAAAGTTCCTCCTTCCAGTTCATTCCATGAATCTTCCTGCATGCAATGTGAGCATGGCCATCTACCATTGGATATTAGTTTCCTCTAAGTCATCAGGATCTACCTGATACATGTCTTCAACAGTCATTCCTTTTCCCTTCAGCTCCCCCACAACCAAAGCATCATAGCTGTGTACAAACATTCCAAATAATGCCATTGTATCAGATGGAATTTGAGCAGTGACGGATGTCTTTGAGCTTGAACCAACACTTGTAGATCCACCACTAGACTTGTTTGATATGACATATCCCATAGAACAACCATAAGCTGAACCATACATGGACGAGTTTGCAGCGGATGAGATCAATGCGGAATTTTGTGGATATATTATGGTTGGCATCATGGATCGATTGTATTCCCTCCTTTTCACATCCAAATCAAAAGATTTCAATATGTTGATGACATCCATGAGTTTATAATCAGCAAAGTTTCTTTCCTGCTTCAACATCCTAACTTGCAAGCTCCATTGCGGTGGAAGAGAGACCAAAAGCTTCGTAACTTGTTCATGGTTACCCAACTGTTCATCATATTTCTTTAAAGTGCTTGAGATAGACAAAAATCGATTAGTAATATCTGTAAGGCTTTCATTCTTGTGTCCTACGAATGAATTGAACTCCTTTTCAGCTGGCTTTCTTATCCTTCTTCAGAGCTTCATTTCCATCATAAAATTCACACAGAGAATCATATAATGATTTTGCATTCTTATGTTCAGCAAAACGATTATAGATGTCTTGTGATAAACATAAGGTTAAAGCCGCGAAAGCTTTCTGATCACGATTGATTAGCTTGAGGTCTCTTACGATAAAGGTTGATGGATCAGTATTTGGTGAGGTAACTTGACCAACAGTGACAGTTGGAGTGTGTGGACCATTTACTATTGACTCCCATTGATTATGATTAGTATAATAAAAGAAGGCTTTTAAACATCCTTTCCAGTAATCAAAGTTATCACCATTTATAAGCCTCGATTGCCTATTAGTTGCAACACTCTCCAAGTCGAAAATGGTGATATTGGTGGATGTCGTTTTTTAAACAATATTAATTTCGCTGAAGAATCTCTAAATTCGTTGATAAATTCGCTAGTAGATTCGATCAGAAGCTGAATAGCAGTTTCACTCGAATGAGTGCTTAGAAACTCTAATTTCAGCGACAGTTTCTATGAAACTAGTAGAACTTTCGTTTTGAGGACAATTTCGGCATCCCTTTCGCTTGCTTTGGCAATCAAAGAAGGTGAACTTTTGTTCAAAATGAGGTACTTTCACTGAGGCAAAGAAACCAGATCCAAATACCACAAATTATGTAGTTTCGCTGAATCAAGTGGCAGTTTCACTGGAAGAACTCTAGTTTCACCCAACGTATCTGAAAGACTTTTTTAGCACTAAATCAACTCAAACTCATCCAAATCTCAATGAATTTGAGATCTGATGATTTCTATAGCTTCCCACACCAAATACGAACAAGCCTCAATCAATTTCCATATCCAAAACAAGCATATCAGAACAGGATTGAATGGAACAGTGACTTTAAGCTTGAAAATACACAAAACTCAACCAATCAAGAGCACAATGGCATTGATACCATATTGTTGGTCCTTGTGATCGATATAAAAGTTCAATTGATGAATAAACATAAAAATCCCACTGAATCAACACAATACTCATAATAACATAATGGATAGGTTTAGAATCTATTCAATAATCACCAAACAAAGGCTCAAAAGTAATGAAAAATAGGCTTCCAGCAGAAAACACAGAGTTGCAATAATAATATTTTAGTATTAGGGTTTGGCAAAAACTTGCTTACAATGATAGAACATGATAATATACAATCAGAGTTACTGTCTTGACCATCAAGTAGATTCACCCGGCAGCGAAATACAGTTTCGCCAGGTGACCTAGGACAGCTGACTACGAGCAAAATTGTAGTTTTGCTCATAGCAAAACTGACCTAGCAAAAAAACTATACCAAAACTCAGTCCTTGTATTTGTATAGTTTCGTTGGGTCAGTGAAACTATACAAATACAAAATACATGGAAACAAACTAACATTCAACCTATTACATAAAAGACAAAATAATCCTAACACCTATGGTGAGTCCAAGCTATACTAAATCATCAATCCCTCTGTCATCTGCTTTGTTTCGATAAAGCCATCTGGTTTCTATAGCATATTGACCTTTAGGAAGATCAACCAACTACCATACCTCTTACTTTCTAAACTATTATAGTTCTTCTTGCATTGCTTCTATCCAATTGTTATCTTTCAATGCCTTAGTGATGTTCTTTGGCATAGTTAGGAATAGGAAGTAAGAAAACAAGCAAATGTTTACTGCATTAAACTGAGTCCTTGTCAATTTGACATTTAGATCTGTAAGGATCTATCTGAAGATTATAAGGCTGAATCAACCGAAGATCTTCCAACATGCACTAAGAAACAAGGATGAACTTGCTTCAGAAGCTTTACACTCTCTAAAAAACTGTAAGTGTAAACTCTTTCGAAGCCCAAGTTTAGAAAAACTACTTCGAAAGCTTTACACTTAACAAGAAAAAATATTCCAAGTGTAAAAAATTTCGAAGCAAGAGGCCAAGTTCTTCCGAAGCCAAAGATGATATCTTCCGAAGCCATTTTGCTGTGAAGACTGATTTCTTCGGAAGACAGAGAAAATATGCTTTCTCTGATCTACTTTTGATAAAGCTGACCAACTTTCTGCTGCAACTCTGATAACTCACCAACTTGTATGAGTTAGTGAAACTTCCATGCTTTAGTGAATAGTAGATAAAGTCTTTGTCTGTAATTTTCGTCTTTGGTTTCTTTAGACTTTTTGTACTAGGAAAAGTCAATAAGCTATGGCATGTCATAGTCACTAGTCAAAAGGCAATCTGCCTTTTGACTGTAGATTGATCTTGTTGTCTAGATTAGTCAATTCGAGCTGTCCTTCCAAGTATTGACAGTTGTAGGTTGTAGTATAAAAGAGTCTCAGGTCCTTGTATTTTAATTATGCTTTCATCCTTGAAAACTAATACTTATGTTATTGTTCTAAGTTCTGTCTTATTGTTACTTGTGTTCCTTGTATCTTCAAAGTTTTATGTTCCCTATATGAACTTTAAGTGATCTAAGATCACTCCTCTTATGAAACTAATTGTTGTTAACACCCTAACCGGTCCTGCAATTGGTATCAGAGCATTCCAGGCTCTTGATTTTAAGATCTCACCATCTTAAATCCTCTTAGTTTCACACTTCACTTAACTTTTCAAATGGTAGCTATCTCAAAGGCTGATATGGAAACTGGAACTATGAAAAAGTCCCCACTGATCACTCTTAAGGATTTTGATACTTGGTGCCAAAGAATGGAGGCTTCATCAAGTCTCAAGATTCCAGGATATGGGAGTCTGTTATCAATGGAGCTTATATACCATGCACCACTTCAGCTGCTGGTGGTGGTATGATACCAAAGGCAAGGGATGATTTTTCTGAAGAAGATTGGAAGAAAATTGATGTTGATCAAAAAGCTATGACAGCCCTTCAAACTGCTCTTCCTAACTCCATCTACAGAGGTTTCAAGAAGTGCAAGACCGCCAAACAGCTATGGGATGCACTGAAGCTGATGTATGAGGGGTCCAATGAGGCCAAAGAAAACAAGAAGGATATCTTGAAGCAGCAGTTTGAAAATTTCACCTTCAATACAATATTTATGGATACTCTAGCTGATGTTGGAGTAACCATTGAGAATAGAGATATTGTTAGGAAGTTCATGTTCTCTCTTTCCAGACAATGGACACACTACTGTGTGGTCATTAAAAGGACTGAAAACCTCAAGACTCTTACTCTCACTAAGTTATATGGAATACTCAGTGGATACCAGATGGAGATTAACATGGAAAACTCATCTGTAACTCCAACACTCATCAGAGTTCAGCCCTCCATATGGTTGAAAGGGATTGCAGAGAACCACAGCACCATCTCATCTGCTACCCGGATAAATCATAAAAGGGTCCTTTCATCACCTTTCCAGAGACACCAAGGGAAGGCTACATCCCTGGAAGCCCATTCCAAGAGACAAGTTCTTCACAAGATTTTGTGTCTTCTGATGAAAGTTCAGGCAACTTTCTCTTCACCTTTGAAGACCTGGACTGTATCCATCCAGATGATCTGGAATATATGGAAGTAGTCCAGCAGATGGCTCTACTCACTCATAGAGCCCAGAAGTTTACAAGAGGACTGGGAGAAGGTTTCCCAGCAATGTAGCCAGTGGAAAGTTTGGGCTGGACAAAAGCAAGGTGAAATGTTATA
This sequence comes from Flaveria sonorensis, assembly GCA_025506505.1. NCBI lineage: Eukaryota > Viridiplantae > Streptophyta > Magnoliopsida > Asterales > Asteraceae > Flaveria > Flaveria sonorensis. The sequence continues at coordinate 35,109,836 of CM046434.1, forward strand.
ACTGTAACCAAATGGGACACTTTGCCAGGGAGTGCAAGGCACCAAAGTCAAATGGTGGCCAAGCACAATCCTGGCCAAACTACACTGAGGGAGCTCACCAGAATGAGAAGCCAAGATAGCAAGCTGTAGTTGCTGTTGAAGAAGGAGGCTTTGACTGGAGCTTTTAGGTTGAGGATGCTTGTCCAAATTAAGCACTAATGGCAGACCATGATGAAGCCAAGGTATTGGAACATCTTTGTACTCCTGAATCCATTGTTAAAGTTAATAGATGCAGGTCCTATAACTTAGAGATGAGATATGATCTTGAGTCCTTAAATATCTTAAAAGCTGACTTTAAAAGAGCTGAAAATGATTATAAACTTACGATAGAAGATCTAGAGAAAACCATTTCAACTCTTAAGCATCAGCACACAAACTACCGAACTCAAATCAAAAATCTCATCTCAAAGTTAACTAAATGCCAGGCTAAGCTTGTGATCAGCAAAGCCAGGGTAGAAAAATGTGTTCTTGAAGAAGAGACCTGCAAGAACATAATATCCTCATCCCTACATGCAAAAGTTTGTTATCAAAATAAGCAGGGACTGGGATCTACTGAGATAGCTCCTCCACACACTCTGTTTTCTGTAAGATCTCCAAGGTGTGGAACTTGTGAAGATGACCCCATTGTTGAAGAGGATGAAGAGGAGATAGTGAAGGATGACTCAGAGAAGAGTGAAGAATATCATCCTAAGAAGGGTCATTATTCTCCTAAGGAGAAGAAAGAGTCTGGAATGACCAAGTCAAAGAGAAAGAACTTGATTAGAAAAGCTAAGAGAATATCATAGAAGGCTCAAGAAATCAAGGCCATTTTTTATTCAAAGCAGAAACAAGTGTTTATTTTGTAGGTTTTGAAGTGGTAAAGACTTAAGACTCAACTATGAACTCTAGTACCAGGAGTTCTAGTTTAGTTCCAAATCATTCCAGCAAGAAGAAGAAGACTGACCAGCTATGTACCACTGCTACACAGCCTGAACCATCCAGCTCCAAGAGCAAGTCTCTCCCTAAGAAGCTTGTTGCATCATCTGTAAAGATGATGATGGAGAAGGAAAGTAATCAAACTCAGTCTTTCTCTCAAAAGAAGACTCTTAGATGGAAGGAACTCAACTGTGCCATGTGTGGTAGCACTTCTCATCTGGCTAAGTATTGCAAGTACAATCCCAAAAGTACCATCCATATGACCAAAAAGAACACTTTTGAGAATAAGAAGGAACAAACAGCTTCAGAAGGAAAATCTGTTTCCTTTGGAAGCTCCAAAATGAAGAAGAAGACAAGTGAAAATTTACCTTCAGAAGAAAAGTTGGTCTTGGAAGAAAGGAATGCTTCCGAAGTACTAAAGCTTGCTACAGTGAAAGCAAGATCTTCTGAAGGTCAAGTCTCTAAGACTTCCAAAGTTGTCAAAACTTCTGAAGCTTTGAAGGTCAGGCCCAATCTTCCAAAGGTAGTGTGGAAGATGAAGGAAGACCATGTGACTAAAAGTTCTTCATCAACAACAACAAATGATCCTCAAAGCTTGAATATAGGATCACTTACTGTTACATTGTCTTCAACTCATTTTAATAAGCCTAAGACCAATGAGGATTGGGTTTTTAAGTGTAACTAATCACCTCTTTTTGTGCAGGAATAGCTAAAGACCAAGAAGAATGTTTGGATTATTGATAGTGGTTGTTCCAGGCACATGACTGGCAATGGTTCTCTACTTCAAAATTTTGAGAAAATTGATGGAGGACCAGTTGCTTTTAGAGGGGATTCTAGTGGTTACATTTCTGGAAGGGGCAGAGTCATAAATGGTAAGCTCCGCATTGAAAAGGTAAACTTTGTCAAAGAGCTTGGATACAATCTTCTGAGTGTATCCCAATTTTGTGATCAGAAACACCATATGCTCTTCACTGAGCATGAGTGCATTGTTCTCAAGCTCGGGGTGGCCATTCCTCAAGAGCATATCCTGCTCAGAGCCCCCAAGAGAGGGAACATGTACAAGATGGATTTACATGAAACATCTCCCTCAGGAGAAGTTTCTTGCTTTCTCTCTAAAGCAAATAGTGATGAGTCTTTTCTTTGGCATAAAACAATATGCCATGTAAACTTTAAGAACATGAATAAATTGATTAAGAATGATTTGGTAACTAGAATGCCAAAGAAAGAGTTTACAAGTGATGACCATTGTGTTGCATGCCTGAAAGGGAAGCAACACAAAGTGTCTCACAAACCAAAGGAAATGAACTCCATCACTACTCCCCTATATCTATTACATATGGATTTGCTTGGCCCCACCAGTGTAATGAGTTTAGGGAGGACCTCTTATTGCTTTGTGATCATAGATGATTTCACAAGATTCACTTGGGTCTTTTTCCTTAGAACTAAGGATGAGACCCCTGAGATCTTGAAGAATTTCATTCTGAAAATTGAGAATCAATCTGATCATAAGGTCAAGACCATAAGATGTGATCAAGGAACAGAATTTAAGAACCAAATCATTATACATTTGTGATGAAAATGGTATTATAAGACAATAGTGCTCCTAAGACTCCTCAGCAAAATGGTGTTGCTGAGAGAAGAAACAGGACACTTATTAAAGCTGCAAGAACCTTACTGTCTGACTCTAAACTACCTATCACCTCTGGGCAGAGTCAGTTAACACAGCCTGCTATGTGCAGAACAGAGTTTTAGTGCTTAAGACTCATGGTAAGACTCCTTATGAGTTGTAGCACAAAAGGAGACCATTTATTGGTTTCCTCAGGTCATTTGGATGTCCTTGCACCATCTTGAATACCAAAGATCAAGTAGCCAAATTTGATGAAAAGTCAGATGATGGACACTTTATTGGATACTCTTCCCAAGCTAAGGCTTATAGAGTATACAATCTCAGAACTAGAGTAGTTGACGAATCAGCCAATGTGACCTTCAATGAGCACACTCCTAGTATGAAAGGTTCTGGTCCGGATTGGCTATTTGATCTTGACTTAGTTACCAACTGTTTTAACAAGTCTGTGAATCCAAGGATCGCAATCAGGAATTATCAGTGTTAGATTGGTATCGAATTAATGATCGCGGAATTACCATTAATCGTTGTTTAATTGATTAACAAATAAATATCAATGCCAGAGAAAATAAACAATAAATGCTCAAACGATATCAATAATATGCAAAGAATAATGTTTTGAATCAAACGTAATTCATTAAAACTGATTAATGATTACAAAGAATCAAATAATAATTGTTAACAAAATTCTATGCTATGATTGTGTTTATGATTTTTGGTGTGTTGATCTAACAATACTCCCCCTTAGGCTTAGACACTTGTAATCAGGTCTTCAAAGCTGAAAGCTCTTTGACTCTTGACACCAGTTTCTTGTTGAAATATGACACTGCATCCTTTTGATCATTGTACTTGTACTTGATCTCCATTCTGCATATCTTTTGTAGAGTCTCAAAGCTCAATCCCAAAATGTCTTCTTCTATTGTGAGAGTTTCCACAACACTTTGATTATTGACTATTTCTAGCTCATCTTGTTCTGACATCCTCAGTTCAGATACTTCCTTGATGTTAGCTCCTCTTAACAGTCCAGCCTCATATCTTCTTCTTTTGTATGCTTTTGCATGCAGTTTGTCAATGACTTGTATGATATGCAAATACAAGCATAGGTCATTTTGAGCTTGATCATCTTTGAGTTTTGGGAAGAACTTATCATGTAGATATGAAGTGTAGCTTGGATGCAGAAGTTTAATTTCAATTGGATCAAACAATCTTATACTCCTTGCTTTCTTCTTTTCTTCATTTCTCATCAGCACCAGTTCTTTGGTCTTCTCCACATATCCCCACTCAGTTATGGGAAGAGTGTATTGATTTCCTTTAATGACTTTTATGGCTGCTGTTTTTCTGTTAGAGTATCCAACCCTCCTTATGAATTCATCATCAACCAGTGTAGAAGAGTTGGATTTTGATCTTCTCTCCCCTTGGTATCTTTTCTTGTGTTCCCTATCTTCCTTTCTTGCTTCCTTGAGTACATCATCCTTAAATTTTGTTTTCAACTTTCCAACCAATACAAAGAAATCTCTTCCTCTTGGGCTTATTGGGTAGTTGGAGATGATCAAACTTTGAAGGTCTTTAATATCAGCATGAGGCAACAACAAGATTGATTCAAGTAAGTGGAAGTATTCAACTCTTCCAGATACTCTCTTGATAAGTGCACAATCCCACTATGGATCATATTTCTAGGCCATAATCCTGTTATCTTCAGCAGCAGTGGGAGTTGTGATATGATCAAACAACTGGATTAGAGAAGATTTTTCTTCAGTGATCTCTCTCACAGTTGTGCCCAGAGGCCATACTTTCCTAAGATCACCTCTCTTGGTTCTTTGATCAATTTATCTTTCCATTTATGTTGATCTTTTCTTTCAACTGTTACTGGTTCAGCATGGGTTTTTAATTGATGTTCATAGGAAGGATTTGGAGCTTCAGTTCTAAATTTTACTCCAGTTTCCAATTCCACCTTCATTACATGCTCCATCATCCTTCTAAGCTCAGCCACTGATCTTCCTTTCAGCTCATGTATCTTGTAGTTATGACTTTGTAACCAACAAGTCATATTGTATTTGTTCAGCTTGGCTGTATCACAATGGCCTAGCTCTTTCTTTATTCTCTGAATTGATTGGAAGGTTGTGAATGTTTCATAATTGAAATCTGGAATCCTGAAGCTTGCTAGTTTAAATTCCTTTAGTGCTTCCTTCATTTCTGTCATGTTCATTCTCTTAACCATGTCATAGGGAAACCCATGTTTGATCAGGGTCATAAACATAGTTGATTCAGGCCTCTCTTCCAATATGTCTTTAGTGGATAATAGGTCATCAGCCTTTGATTCTTTTTGTTCTCTGGGAGACTCATCTTTAGTAAGCTCATCCCATTCAGCATCACTCTTAGTTTCAACATGAGATATAGGCTTTAAATTGGAAACATCCACTGAAGGAGTGTGTTATGGAGATGTAGGCCTTGATCTTTTTAGTGAATCTTCAACATTAATCACCTCTTTCTCTACATACCCCAAATACATCATCTTTCTTGATTACTGAATGATTTGCTTTGAAGCTTCAGTAGATTCTTTTATTTTTGTTGATGGAGCAGCATTCGATTCAAGTGCACAAATTTTCATCTTGAGCTCATCAATTTGTTCATCTTTCCTTTTCAACAAAATAGACTGAGCAGTGAGAGAGTTGTTTTCTTGTTCAACTTCCAATATGAGCTTCTCTTTTTTAGTCTTCTCATGCTTCATAGAGTCTTTAAGTTCTTCAACCAGCTCATGCAATGCATCAATTACATCATTATTGGTTTGAGCATCTTCTTTTAATCTTATCAGTCTGGATTCTTGTTTGTTCATCAACTCCTTTTTTTCTTTTAACATTCCTTTGAGCTCTCTAATTCTTTCCAAACTCTTGTTTGATTTGATGATAAGTTTGTTATACTCAGCAACCAGATAACTTTTGCTCATGTCTATATATCATCTTCCAGGTCATCTTCATGATAGGCTTTAACATCAACATAGTTAGCTTCTTCTTCATCTTCTTGATGTTGATCAGCAATCTCATCCTCATTACCTACAGCAGGAGCTATACTTGCTGAGCTTGAAATAGACTCAACTGCTTGATCTGTTTTCTCTTGATGAGGTTGTTGTTGTTGTTGAGGATTAATGATTGGAGATGTTGGTTCAGTTTGGTTAGACATGACTGGGGTTTCTGAGCTGGTGATTGTGAGTGGAATGGTACTTGCTTGAGATACTAACTCAGTCTCACCAGTGTGTACTGAGTTTTGAGATTGAGTAGTTGAGAAGGGTTCTGTATGAGTACTCTTAGGAGATAGATTTTGTGGAGTTAGAGGTTGTTGATGAATGGGTGATTGAGGGTGAATTGAAGAGATTGGTTGGGTGTGTTGACTGGCTGGTGATTGGATTTGTGGAGATTGATGATGGCGGTGTATGGGAGATTGAGGAGGGGAATGTGAAGGTAAGTCTTGCTCAGCATCAGTAGATTGACTATCTTGCTGATCTTCCCACACCAGTTCTTGCAGAATGTTGGCATTAACATCCACCACATGTGCAAACATTGGCATATCTTCTCCTTCATACTTTCCACTTATCTTATTCAGTACAGATCTCCCCAGATGTGCTTGAACAAACACATCACCTTCTCTTGCTATCTCAGGCAATTCACCATTGATGATCAGTTGCATAAACCTTGGAAACATATACATTTTATCACCCTTTGGCACTTTGATGTGGTCACACAGACAACTGAAAATGTACTTTGAGTAGTTGTATGTCCTTCCCTCAAAAATGCCAATAATGCCAGATGAAATGTGGCTTCAGAATCTGTCAAGACTAGACTTCCTGTTGGAGATGAACTTTAGGTACGTGTGACATAAGAATCTATATGGCTTGCATAATCTTCCTTTTTTTATCTCACCCTTGTCAAAGTCACCATCATATCCCATCAGATAGAACACTTTCTCTATGTACTCATTCTCAAATACATCCGGGTGACCAACTTCTTGTTCTCCCAGTACAAGTGCCCTTCTGATAGTTTGATCATCAACTCTCATCCTTTCATTCTTGATTTCAGCAACTATCACCTCAGATTCTCCAACTTGCTCTATTCGAGCTAAATTCCAGAAATCAATGATGTAGGCTTGATGAATCACAGGCTCTGCTGATAAAGCATAGAAAAGCCTGGATCATCGTAGGTATCTGATGATATCTTGACATCCTTTTGCTACAGGGTCGTTAGGATTTAAGAATGTACATACATTATGCTCTATTGCAAAACGATTAGCCATCTGTTCATAAGAATGAAGAAAATTATGTTAGAACAAAATCATCACACCTAAGAATACGAAGAGTTTAAACAAAGAAATGATGAATCAATCAGTTCATAAATTCGGATTATGATATGTTTTACCTTGATATTATTGAACTTGTAATGAACAGAGATCAATAATCAAGCAAGGTTTAAAGGTTATTGGTGATTTTGAATATTGTCGAATGGGGGTTTATCTGAATGTTTTTCTAGGTTGAAAAAGATATTCTGAAAAAGTGAATAGAAATGACAAGTCAAAAACATCATTTATACTCCCTCAGATATATTAATTTTATTTATTATATGAGGTGGGATCCCCTATCCTTATTACCAATTTTATTGTTTTCGCAGATTTGAGTTCTTCCGTAGATCATCTACGGATGACTTAGAATTAAAAACTGATTTTTGATGAAGTATAATTTGAATTTCCATAGATTACCAGTCTATGGAACTATTATACTTTTCAATACTACCACATCCGTAGGTTACCAATCTACGAATGGTCATATTCCTTTTTCGCACTGTAGCATCTACTGAACAGGAAAATGTACTGTAGCTTCTGTTGATGCTGCAAATGCAAAGTTGAAACCTCTTTGATTGTATGGTCCTAATCAACTGATAGAACCATTTAATGCTATTGGACCTTGTTGACTTTGTTTCATGACAATTGTGCACAAGAAGATTTATATTTGAAAAACTTCATGTATCCTTCAGCCAAGTTAGTGCTCAAGTTCCAATACCTTCATTTGAATTTGGATCATTGAATTCAGCTTTTATGTTTCATGTATTTCATAGATTAACTACTCCCCCTAAATTTGTGATTAATGATAAAGTGTTGCATTCATCATAAATTTATGAAGTAAATAGCATGAAAGGCATATGACTGTCCAAAGGTTACACACAATAAATAAACTAAAAGTAACAAAATTGAATTAAATATATGTACATGCATATAAACACATATAATGGGATCATACTATGACACTAAACTTCTTCTTGATTGAGATGATTGTTGAAATGTGACCTGATTCTAGTCCTAATTGCAAGTATGTTTGTCCACTTAAATCCAAACAAGAGTATAGAATCAACTAGACATGCTATTTATCATGTTTTCATGTTTATTAGTGATAAACTATTATGGGCTCCACATTCAATTCACATTAGAGTTTGTCCTCCGTTTGTGAGTCAATTCATCACTTTTTCACACTTAGAAACTATGTACATTAAGTTATAAATTCTATCTTGAGACATATGAGTTGTCTCATAAATGCTTTGCTACAAAAGCTCTTATGTAAATATACAGTTGATCACTATGGATTCTTTTGAGAGCTTAGATATGATCATCATCAGGTCACCAGGTCTTTACTTACGTAAAACAGAGGTGCCTTTAACCCAGATCTTTGTTTACACAAAACAGAGGGATGACAAGGATCATGATCTTTTCACCAGTTGAATACATATGTATCTCATGGTGTTCATAAACTCAGGTCTTTGTTCACACAAAATAGAGAGAATATGATTTGCAAAGATAGAAGTTATAAAGTGTTTTACATAGTGTGCTTAGGTGAATGAATTGATCACATCAGGATAAGACTTACTTGCTTGATCCTTAAAATGAAGTTTCCCACAAACAGTCACCTTTCATTATGTTAAGCATGCTCTTAGTATAATCTTCACTCAAGTTGAATCTACTTACATATCAAAGAACTTTTGATCAGTTTTTAAAGAAATTTAAGAACTCAGGAAGCAAGCAAAGGCACAGTGTACTATCATTTCCCAAACATATGACATACAGAAATAGAAGACACAATAAATAAAGACAATATTTTGAATTTTGTATGTTTTTCTGAATGTTTTTTTTTTATTTATTTACAAGGACTAAACACATGCTTTTCTTTGTTAATGATGATTAATCTAAGTTAATCATGCCCAAAGACTCAATTAGAAAATTAAATCTAACTGAATCAAAGGCCTTAGTGAATAGATCAGCAAGCTGATTTGTTGTATCCACTTTGACTAACTTGATTAAACCTTTTTCTGAGCAATCTCTTAGAAAATGATATCTGATTTAATATGCTTTGTTTTACTATGTTGAACTGGATTAGCAGTGATAAACATAGCAGCTGAATTGTTAATATAAATTGGAGTTTGAAGGAAATTGTAACCATAATCAAGTAATTGGTTTTGCAACCAAAGGACTTGAGAGCAACCAGCTAAAGCAGCTATGAACTCAGCCTCAGCTGTGGATACAGATTCATTTGTTTGCTTTTTGCACTGCCATGAAACAAGTCTTGGTCCTAAAAATTGACATCCACCGGTTGTGGATTTTCTATTGTTGTTGCATCCTCCATAGTCACTGTCTGAATAACAGTAGAGAGAGAAGTCTCCATCTTTTGGATACCATAGACCAAGGGCTGGTTTCCCTTTGAGATATCTGAAAATCCTCTTCACAGCATTTAGATGGGACTCTTTTGGATCTGATTGGTACCTAGCACAAACACATACATCAAACATTATGTCAGGTCTGCTGGCAGTTAAATACATAAGAGATCCTATCATTGATCTATATAATCTTTGATCAATAGATTTTCTTGTAGGATCAGGTACAATTTTGTCAATTGTTGAAGTAGGTGTTTTGCATGAAGATGTATTAGCAAGATTGTACTTCTTCAATATTTGATGAATATACTTTTCTTGATTGATGAATATGCCATCTGTTTTCTGATGAACTTGTAATCCAAGAAAGAAAGTTAATTCTCCTATTGAGCTCATTTGAAACTGATATTTCATCAACTCTTCAAAGCTTTCACACAGTCTCTTGTTTGTTGATCCAAATATAATGTCATCTACATATATTTGACAACTAAGAGGTCTTGATGTTCATGTTTGAGAAAGAGAGTCTGATCAATAGTTCCCCTTTTGTATCCATGCTTGAACAAGAAAGATGATAATGTTTCATACCACTTTCTTGGTCCTGATGAAGACCATACAAAGCTTTATCAAGCTTGTACACTCTATGTGGGTAATCAGGATCTTCAAAACCTGGAGGTTGAGCTACATAGACTTCCTCATCAAATTTCCCATATAAAAAGGCACACTTCACATCCATTTGATAAACAGTGAACTTCTTATATGATGCATAGGCTAGGAATACTCTAATGGCTTCAATTCTTGCAACTGGTGCAAAATACTTCATCATAGTCTATCCCTTCTTCTTGAGTAATCCTTGAGCAATCAGCCTAGCTTTTTTCTCACAACAATACCTCTGTCATCTATTTTATTTTTGAATAACCACCTTATGCCAATTGGATGTTGGCCTTCAGGAAGATCAACTAGATTCCAGACCTTTTGCTTTCTGAATTGTTGAAGTTCTTCTTGCATGGCTTCAATCCAGCTATTATCTTTTAGTGCAGTTGTAATGTTTAGAGGAACCACTTGTGAAAGAAAACAAGTGAAAAGACAGATGTTTGCAGCTAACCCTTGGCTTCTTGTGTTCTTTCATTGAGATCTCCAATGATGTTGTTTATTTGATGAGTCTTTGAATTCTTGTTGTTGGAATGGACTCAACTGGAATAGATGATTCCAAGTTAGTCATATGCATTGATGTAGATATATCCAGCTGAGATGATGAATTTATGAAGTAATCAAATTGATCATCATTAGAAGCTAAATGATTTTCATTTTGTACATCAGCTGCATTGTGAGTGCCATCTGCAGGAGTTACAGGAACATCTACGGATGTATTTCGTGCTTCCGCAGGAGTTACAGGAACATCTACGGATGTATTTTGTTGACTTGCTAACAATGACTCTTTGGAATGCAATGGACCATCTCCAATATGTGGAACATCTACTGATGTGAATGGAACATCAGCTGATCCAATATTCACATCTTCGGATGTAGGACACTCATCTACGAATGCAGAGTCAGCAGTCGCTGATGAAGTGTTTGCATCTGAGGATGTGATCCATTTGCTTGGTCTTGTGCTGCATTATTGACATTATGTGGTGTTCCTTGTTCCATGATACTTGAAGTTTGTATTCTTGGAGGATCAGCAGATAATGACACTTCATTCATGTTTGGAGGAACAAATGGATAGCATGTATCCTCGGTACCTGCAGCATTCAAATAACCAGAGTTAAATGAGCTTGTGAGTGCATCTATATCAAACAACCATGATGATCCTTTTAAAGATTTAGGAAATAAGGATTCATCAAAAGACACATTAGGAGTTTCTTCCATAATGTTTTGTTGTGGAATGTAAATCCTATATGATTTAGATGTTGAAGAATATCCAACAAAGAAACCATCATAGGCTTTCTCTGAAAATTTTCCCAATTGTTCTTTTGTGTTTAAAACAGATACATGACACCCAAAAGCTCTAAGATATCCTATGTAAGGATTTCTTTTAAATAAAATCTCATAAGGTGTTTTATTGTGTTCTTTGACAATTAATGTCCTGTTTTGAACATTGCATGCTGTGTTCACTGCTTCAGCCCAAAAGGTGATTGGCAATTGTGAATCAGCTAGCATTGTTCTTGCTGCTTCAATGAGAGTTATGTTTCTTCTTTCAGCAACTCCATTTTGTTATGGAGTTCTTGGTGCACTGAATTGCCTTGCTATGCCATCTAAGAGAGTATTAACAAATTCAGTCCCATTGTCACTCCTAAAAATTTTAACTTTTAAATCAAGTTGATTCTAATCTTGGAGACAAACTCCATTAATGTTTCTGATGTTTCACTCTTTTGTTTTAAGAAAAAGACCCATGTGAATCTAGTGAAATCATCCACAACCACTAAATAATATTGCCTTTTCCAATGCTCATCACATTAGTTGGACCAAAAAGATCCATGTGAAGCAATTTGAGTGGTGTAGTGTTTGTATTTATTATTTTGGATTTATGTGACACTCTATTTTTCCTTTATAACATGAAGGACAATGGTTTGAACAAGAAAATTCTTTCTTTGGCAATCCAATGACTAAGTCATTTTTCACCAATTTATTCATGTTCTTCAAGTTGGAATGAACAAGCCTTCTATGCCACAACTGAGATTCATCTTCTGATGACTTAGATAGCAGGCATGTTTCATTGTTTATGAGTGCTGTATTATTCATATCCAAAACATATGTGTTTCCTTTTCTTGATGCTTTAAGAAGGATCCAATCTTCTGAACTGCAAAACCTAGCTTAAGAATGTAACAGTTAGTGTTATCAAATAATATAGTATAATTTTGATCACAAATTTGAGACACACTCAATAAATTATATCGCAAATTTTCACAATAATTTACTTTCTCAAATTTGAGCACACCATTAGTTACCATTCCTTCACCAACTATTTTACCTCCCTTCTTATCCCCACCAAATGCCACATAAGAAGCATTTTTATGTTTGAAGTCATGGAGAAGAGAATAGTTTCCTGTCATATGTCTGGAACAACCACTGTCAACATACCACTTGTTGTCAGCTCTCTAAGATTGTTCCTGCACAATTAAAGAAATCAATTAGATTTGGAAACCCAAGTCTTAATGATCTTGGGTGATCCTGTGGAGTCTAAAATTTTAACTTCCTCATGAATGAGTCTTGAAGATTCAGTATTAATTTTAGATTCAATTGATTCATTGTGTGTTGTTTGTGGTGAGGATGATTCTGTTGATGATGAACTTTTGGAATTTTGTTCTGATTTTTCAAACTCTTCCTCAAGGATCTTCTTTTTCTTTGTTTGCTGTTTTGACTTTGATGATGATCCTTGATTGTTGAAAGTTTCATCATCCTTTGATTTTGAATATGAAACATGAGTTCCTTTTTCAAAATTATCAAAGAAAGTATCATTAGCATTTGACTTCTTATTGTTCAAATCCACCTTTTTGTGAGGTGTCTTTGTTGTGGAGTCTTTGATTTCTGTTCAGGTTGTCTTTTCTTCAAAGGTTCACTATCAACTGATGATTTCTCTTGTGGTTTTGTCACCTTTTGTTTTTGTTTTTGTTGTTTCTTTAATCTTGAATCTTTTTGATCTTCACTTGATTGAGATTCTGATTCATCCTTCTCGGGTTGTTTCTTCTTTGTGCTCTTTGTCTTGTTCTTTTTGTTAAAATAACACTCCTGAGTGGAATGGTTATTTTTGTTACAAATAGCACAATGTTTGTTGAAGTAACAGTCTGAAGTCATGTGATTGTTCATATTGCAGATGGAGCAATAGCTGCTGAAGTAACAGTCTTCAGTGTTGTGATTTTTTTAATGTCACACCATTTGCAATACTTTCTTCTGACTCATTATCAGACTCAATCAATTTCTTATTCTTTTGCTGCCTTTGAGTCTTCAATTCCTTCTCAAACTTTACTGAAGCTGACTCCTTTCCTTTTTCTGACATGATGTCAAAAGGTTCATGTTTATTAGCTGAAGTTTGTTGCTTTGAGCTCACACCTTTTTAGTTGTTTTCTTGTTGGTTGTTTCTTTTGCCTTTCGCAGATCATCTACTGATTCAGTAGATTTGTTTTTCCGCAGATCTGCTACTGAAGGATGTTTCTTCTTCCGGTGAAGTTCTGCTGATACTTGCTTCTTTTCTGTTTCTAAGGAAGATTTGTGTAGTTCAGTAGATGTACACTTCTCAATCACTTCAGTTGAAGGTTTTTATTGCTGATGAAGTACTTGAAGACCTTCATTTAGCTGAGCTATTCTCTTGCAAATAGTCTTCAACATGTTTCTTTGCTTTGGAGGATATGGCAACTTTGTTTGCTCAAGTACTTTGGGAATGATTGTTTCAACTGAAACATTCTTACCAATGTTCAGTTGATCCGCAGAGTTATCATCATGTTCATCAGAATCATCCAAGTCATCACATCCATCAAAGTCAAATTCTGATTCATTTTGTTTGATTTTATCTGATTCAGAAGACTCAGTTTCACTCACCTCAAATTTATTGTTATTAACTGTTCAGTACATTTTGTTTCAAACTTGGTGCATGGCACAAAATGATTTGACAAGCTATTTGTCATTGATTCAGGTAAAATTGTATAGTTATCATTCAAAGGAGGTGCAACAGCATTATATCCCAACCCATACCTGTTCTTTGATTCAATATGAGAATTAATAAATTCTCATATTGCTGAGATGAAAGTTGAAACTTCTAAAGTTTCACTTCAGTTGATGCATGATCAGCCATGGATTTAGTTAAGGAAGTGGTCAGATGCTCAACTTGGGCTTTTAAGCTGTAATTTTCTGAAACAAATTTATCTAAATCTTTATGTAAAGAGTTAATTTTGAATTGATATAATTTATGTTCTCTTACATGAGATTCATTCAAAATCATTATTTCTTTTACTTTATCAGCCAGTTTTGAGCATGGACTCTATATCTTTCAACTTCCTCAACACACACTGATGAACACAATCTACCTCTTACCTCTCTAGCCATAGGTGGAACTTTGTTCTCCATGTGGGCCATTAAAGCTTGATTTTCTTCCAAAACTTCCTTCTCATACATGCTCTAGTCATAGGTCCCATCTTGGAGATTCTTTAGAATTACTAGGTCCTGCTCATGCATTTGTGGCTGGTGGGGATGAGTTGGTTAGCTATGGTTGTCTATAAGATCTCTGAGATATTGTTGTTTGATGAGATTGATGCTAATGAGACTGATGTTGCTGCTGTTGTCTCATGTCAGGATTTGATTGTTGATTACATTCTCTTGAGAAGTGCCCATAGAGATTACATTTGAAACATCTTACCTTTGACTTATCACACCAATCTTTGATGTTTTGCTTGCTACAGCCAAATTTTTGTTTTTTCTCAAGTATTGTTTGGCTCTATAAGCAATCATTGCCATTTGCCATTGAAGATCCATCTCCTCTACTACATCTGGATGTAGTTCTTCCAAGTCTTGTTGGCAGATATTTGCAGGTGTTAAGGTGCTTTCCAAGTAGGCTTGAAAACTTGAACTAAAAGCTACAAATGCTGCTTTTTGTTCTTCAGAATCCAGAATCATAGTAATGGGCTCTGCTTGGTTGTTGTTTGTTGAAGGCTTTGCTGCTGATCTAGACCTATTATTCCTAGATCTAACAAAGTCTTGTGAGAATGTTTTAGGATCTACAAATAATATATCAACAGGAGATCCTGACCCAAGATTTGAGCTGAAAAGACCAAGCAAGACTACTACTTCAGCTCCTTTGGTGACTAACCCTGCAAATGAAGATCCTATCAGCATAAACATGACAAATTCAGCTGATACATTTGAGGTTCCTTCAAATTCCAGCTTAGAGGTTCAAAACTTAGGAGAAGGAGCTTCAAACATAGGAGGAAATGGAGGTGGTGATAGTGATCAAGAATTTCTTGATGCTGATAACCACTCCATAGAGGACAACATAAATGATGTCACACATTCATTGGATCAAGTCTCACTTGATAAATGTGCTGATGTGGTGGGTGACACTCCATTACCAGATCTAAATTTCTCTAATCTGGATCTGTCCAATCAACTTGCTATGATCCCTCAACTAAGGATCCACAAGTCACACCGCACCATAAACATCATTGGAAATGTTGAGACTGGCGTAAGAACAAGAGGACAAACCTATGACCAAAATGTTTGTCTGCACTCTTGTTTCTTGTCCTTAATTGAGCCAAAGAAAGTTGATGAGGCTCTGAAGGATGGAAGCTGGGTTTAAGCTATGCAAGAAGAGCTACTTCAAATCAGAAGACAGAAGGTTTGGAACCTTTGTCCTCTTCCTCAAGGGAAGACTGTCATAGGAACCAAATGGGTTTTTAGGAAAAGAAGGATGATAGAGGACTGGTCATCAAGAACAAGGCAAGACTAGTTGTTCAAGGGTACACACAAGAAGAGGGAATTGATTACATAGATATTTTTGCTCCTATGGCAAGACTTGAAGCTGTAAAAATATTCCTGGCTTTTGCTGCATCCAAGGATTTCAACATGATTGAATGGAAGGTTGCTAAGACACCCATAGCCAGAAACCACTCCCTAGGACCTGATCTTGAGGGGGAGTACGTGGAAGAACATCTTTACAGGGCTATGATTGCGTCTCTTATGTACCTAATAGCCAGCAGGCCTGATATCATGTTTGCCACATGCATTTGTGCAATATATCAAGCCAACCCCAAGATGTCACACCTGGTTGCTATCAAGATGATTCTTAGATATCTCAAAGGTGTTCCCAAGCTTGGCCTTTGGTATCCAAAGAGTTCTGACTTCAGTCTGTATGTTTATACAGATAGTGACTATGGTGGTTGTAACATGACTGCAAAGTCTACATCTGGGTGTCAATTCCTTGGTTGAAGGATTGTCTCATGGAAATGTAAGAAACAATCCGTGTCTCTGCATCAACTACTGAGGCTGAATACATTGCTGCTGCAAGTTGCTGTGCTCAAGTGCTTTGGATTCAGAATCAGATGCTGGACTATGGATTAAATTTCAAAGAGACTCCCATCCACATAGACAACAACAGTGCTATCTCCATTACAGAGAATCCTATGCAGCACTTAAGGACCAAACACATCAACATCAGGTATCATTTGATTAGAGATAATATTTAAAAGGGTTTAATCAAATTAGTCAAAGTTAACACAAATGAACAATATGCTGATCTGTTCACTAAAGCTTTTGATGAACAGAGATTCAAATATCTTGTATCAGCTATTGGGATGATTAACTTTGAGTAACTTTTTCTTAAAAACATAAATCAACTTTATTTCAAAAAACTATATGTCCTAAGTTGTCTATTTTATCACCTTCATAAGCCCAGTTTATTTTGGAAGAAAAATTTTAATGATATTCCTTAGATTTTTTAAAAATTTCAAAACATATTTTCCTTCGGAAGATTTCAAGTTGCCTTTGGAAGAAATTTATGTCTTCAAATCAAGAACTACTTATAAGAAATTTACCTTCGGAAGAAATTCTGAGAATCTCTTCTGAAGCTTAACTATGCTTCTAAGTACTTGCATGTATTTGAAAGATAAATATCTTTCGAAAGCAATTAAGTCTCGGAAGGTTTATTCTCTTTAGAATAAAACTCCCAAGACTTAATACCTTCCGAAATCAAATATGTGTCGGAAGAAAACTCTCTAAGAATTTTCCTTCCGAAGCCAAAGTTTCAAATGTCTTTAGAATATCTTCCGAAGCCAAATTGGCTTTGAAAGCTTTTTCCCAAAACTTCCGAAGCAAAAACTACCTTCGAAAGATTTTCAACTTCCAAGAAAACTACCTTTTTGGGTGCTTTTTCAAAAGTGGGGCCTATTTTTTGATTTCAAAGTTTATCCTTTTGTATTAACTTTGTCTTAAATCCCTTCTATATATATATTCTCAACGGTTCCCCTTCTTCTCACTCTTTCCTTCTTCCACAAATTCTTGACCTAAAATTCTCCCAAAATTAACATTCTTCTTCACCAACAAACTTCCTTCATGGCAAACATTGATCGATGAAACCAACCGGGCTTTACCATGCACCTTCACAGACAACACAATCAGGTTGCTCTGTTGGACTCTGAGAAAGATCCTCATTTCTCAGAGGTCTGTCGATACCTTTCAGCGTCTCACTACTTTACCTCCCTTACTATTGATTCTCCTCTTTATGAGATCAATTACTTGCATTCTGGAGGACCTGCCAAGAGGTCACCATGGATAAGGAGAAGGCACTATCTGCTATAGTGCAGGGGAGGACAATCTTCATCACTCCAGCCATCATAAGCTCACACCATCAGCTGGATGATGAAGAATGTGAGTTGTCCTTTCCAAAAGCAGCTGTTAACCATTCTTTTTAGCAGATGGGCTATGAGGGTGACTTCTCAGTCAAAACCTTCAGGAAAGGGAGGGTCTCATCCAAATGGAAATACCTCCTCCATGTCATCATACACAGTCTCTCTAACAAGCATGGAGGATAGGATCAAGTTCTAGATGACCTCTCCTTCATAGTCCATGGAATGGTTTAGGGGGTCAAATACAGGTACTCTCAATTTGTCTATATAATTTACTTGCTAATTTAGACTCCTTAGAATACTACATGTTCCCGCGATATGTCCAGCATATTCTCAACTGTGAACTGGGCTCATAGTTGAAGGGAACAGGTAATATTCTTAAATTGGGACAGATGAAGCCCAGCATCTTTAAAATACTGAGAAAGCCTACTGTTGGCTTCTCTGGGGTAGAAACAACCCTAGTTCCAAAAATGTTTGAGCTCATTGCTCAGGGTGGCAACCTAGCAACACCAGCTAGTGTTGAAGCCACACCCTCTACCTCAACTCCACCCACACAGCCTCAAATTACCATCACGTATAAAAAAAAACCAAACAAACCCCTGCACCTGCTACTGAGCATGTGCAGGTCCCCATATCACAACCCATACAGGAGGAAGTGGAATCTCGACTCCCACTTCCCTGAGGAGCAGACCACTCCCATCATTCAAATGTTCAGTGCCAAGGTTCCTCATGCTCAGCCTGATTAGCTCACATCCCCAATAGCTTTAAGCCATCACTCTGACTCTCAACACTCAAGTGATCAACCTTCAGGGGATAGTTACCACCCCCAGCCGCTTGACTTAAACCACCCTATTCCCAGCCTTGATTTCTATAATGATGAGGACTTGGGTTTCAGTGAGTACAATAAGTCTCTCTTTCTTCCCACACTCAAGGAGAAATGAGTACCCCTAACTCACCCAAGTCTAGCCCACATCATATACCCACAACTGAGGTGGGTCTTCCTGAACATGTTCAGGAGATCCATATGGAAGAGGCTCTCACTTGAGACAGAATCTCCCTCTACACCCAATACCCTCAGTGAGGCACCAGCTGGTGAAGGTGTCTCATAACCTCTCGCTGGCCAGAGCTTGAATGCTGAACCAAGTAATGAAGGCCAAAGTTCTCTCCACCCTGAGTCACCAAGGCCTGTGGTTGACAAAGTGAAAAGGAAATTAACTCTTGAGGAGTTGGAGGAGGAGAGAGAGAGAGAGGAAGAGGAACCTGAGGGGAGACAGTTCAATTAGGTCCCCAGGCTTCATGGAAGCTGCAATCCATGCTGACCAGGCCAAATACTCAAGAAGATGAGTTAAGGGCAGCCAGGCTAAACTACCTGGGGACCAGGAACTACAATATAGATGAACTCATCTCTCCCCTTAGAAGAGTTAAATGAGCTGGCTGACACTGAGCTGTCAAAGGAGAGGAGGGAGGCAGAGGATGTAGCATTGCTCCTCAAAATTAAGGAAGAAAGGAGACTGAAAAGACTCTACAAACATGCTCCTGTCCTCTCCCAGTTCAAGAATGTCCTGAGCCAGAGACTGTGGCACAAGCATAACCTTAGGTAGATAGGGAAGCTGAAAGAATGAATATGATCAACTACCTGAGTGCCACAGGACTCTATCAGGCAGCTGCACTTCTTCCCTTATCCTTTGAGTATATTGAATTTGAATATCTCAAGCAGCTGGAGGAAAAAGGCACAAAAGAAAGAAAAGCTGCTAAGAGAAAGCTAAGGGAAGAAGCTGCAAGGTCAAGGGCCATCATCCACAAAAGCCAAAAGAAGTCTAAAGATAGAAAAAGGATGATGAGCTTCTTGAAGCTGTATGGATTCTCCAGAAGGAGGCTTGGTCCTATGTCTCTATCCATAATGGATGAGCATATAAGGTGATCAAGCAAAAGATCAAAAGGGGAGAGCTTGTGGACTTACATTCTCCACCAAGTCCAGCTCAACCTAAAGTTGAGGTAAAGGTTAAACCCACTGAGATAACACAACCTGAACCTAGAGCTACATCTCAGCCAACTTCATCTTTGATCCATAGCAGGGTCCTTTTCTCTCTCCTTTTGAACCTTTAAGAGAAGAGAACCCAACTGAGAGGGACACTACTGAACCATCTGATGCTGAAGACCAGTCCTTTCAGTTGAAATCATCAAAGAGGAGAAAAACGATGGCAGAAGAACCCCTACAAAGAAAAAGAAAACTAAGGCATCCACCTCTACACCTCAGGATGAGTCAGAACATCCTGAGGAAGTGCATGAAGAGGCTGCTAAACCAACTCCCATCAGAGTGGAGTCTCTTGCGGTTGGAAGACCCATCGTGTCCTGGAGTTTTGCTGACAATCCAGACAGATGGTATGTCACTAGAGATCAAGAAGTTTAGGATGTCTACTTTCAGCAAGACATGCTTGCACTTCCTTTACATGATCTCTATGACATGAGAAGATTCTACGAGAGTCTGAAGAATTCTAACCATATGATGAAGAGAGGTTTGCTGCTGAACCTAATGAGGACTATCAACATTTAAAGAATCTATCTATTTGGTAGCATCAGTCTAGGGGGAGTTTGTAAGGATCTATCTGAAGATTATAAGGCTGATGCAACCAAAGATCTTCCAACATGCACTAAGGAACAAGGATGAACTTGCTTTGAAAGCTTTACACTCTCTAAAAAACTCTAAGTGTAAAGTCTTCCGAAGCC
This sequence comes from Flaveria sonorensis, assembly GCA_025506505.1. Taxonomy (NCBI): domain Eukaryota; kingdom Viridiplantae; phylum Streptophyta; class Magnoliopsida; order Asterales; family Asteraceae; genus Flaveria; species Flaveria sonorensis. The sequence goes on from CM046434.1 coordinate 35,130,148, forward strand.
AAAAGTTCAGAAGAAATTACTTCGGAAGCTTTACACTTAACAAGAAAAAATATTCCAAGTGTAAAAACTTCCAAAGCAAGAGGCCAAGTTCTTCCAAAGCCAAAGATGAAGTCTTTCGAAGCTTCAAAGACAAAGTCTTCCGAAGCCATTTTGCTGTGAAGACTGATTTCTTCGGAAGACTGAGAAAAGATGCTTTCTCTGATCTACTTTTGATAAAGCTGACCAACTTTCTGCTGCAACTCTGATAACTCACCAACTTGTATGAGTTGGTGAAACTTCCGTGCTTTAGTGAATAGTAGATATAGTCTTTGTCTGTAATTTTCATCTTTGTTCCTTTAGACTATTTGTACTAGGAAAAGTCAGTGAGCTATGGCATGCCATAGTCACTAGTCAAAAGACAATCTGCCTTTTGACTCTAGATTGATCTTGTTGTCTAGATTAGTCAATTCCAACTGTCCTTCCAAGTATTGACGGTTGTATTATAGTATAAAAGAGTCTCGGGTCCTTGTATTTTAATTATGCTTTGAACACTTGTAATAGAACTTGAGATCAATATACAACATCCTTGAAACTAATACTTGTGTTACTGTTCTAAGTTCTATCTTATTGTTACTTGTGTTCCTTGTATCTTCAAAGTTTTATCTTCCCTATTTGAACTGTTAGTGACCTAAGATCACTCCTCTTATGAAACTAATTGTTATTAACACCCTAACCGCTCCTGCAAGATCACCTAATTGTTGAATAATCTTTGTGAATTCTAGTTGTTGGATAATCTTTGTGAATTTTAATTGTTTGAATCTGATCAACAGGTATTGTTGAATCATGATTGCTGAGGTCTTATGTGAATTGTTGTGCAAGAGTGTTTGATGTGTTTGGTTCATCTGTTTGTTAGTGTCATGGATTGTTTGAGCAGAGTTATATAAGAAATCTAAGATTTCATCTTCATAATGTGTATCCAGTAGAAAATGGTTATCATTATCTTTATCTATAGCTTCATGCTGAGTTAACTTGGTTTGATTTATTGGTTGAGAACAAATATAGCTTTTTTTGATTGGTTACTAGAGTAGATGATGATGGTGTGTTATCTCCATTATTTGTTCCTGATGCTGTTACGGATGTGGACCGTCTATGGCTTCAGTTGTGCTTGAAGGGGTTGTTGTTGTTCTCCTCGGTTAATCGGCTCTTACTAGAGCGTCGATGCTTGATGATGGAACCATTGTATATTCAACATCTTCTTTGGTACCTGAACCTTCAAAGTAAGATGGGTCAAATGATTTGGTTAAAGCATCTATGTCAAACAAGCAGTCTGATCTAATGACTTTCTTAGTGAAAAAATATTCATTAAAAACAACATCAGTTGGTTCTTACACCATGTTAAGTCTTGGGTTGTATACTCTTTAAGCTTTTTGAGCTTCCAGAGTATCAAACAAAGAACACATCGTTTGCTTTAGAAGCAAACTTTAATAGATGTTTTTTGGTGTTTAATATAGAAATAGAACATCCAAAAGCCTTAAGAAATCATATAAATGGTTTTCTATTAAAAATAAGTTCATAATGTTTTTTGGTATGTTCTTTAGTTATTAATGTTCTGTTTTGAATATAGCAAGTTGGATTGATTGCTTCTGCCCAAACCGATATGGGCAATAAAGAGTCTGCTAACATTGATCTTGCAACTTATATTAATGTTTATTTCTCCTTTCAGCTACTCCATTCTACTAAGGAGTTCTTGCTACACTAAATTGCTGACTGATTTCTTCTTTTGCATAAGCAGAAGACATAATATCATTCTTGAATTCATTTCTATTATCATTTCATAAAGTTTTGACTATAAGGTTAAGCTGATTTTCTATATTAGTGATAAAAGATTTGATTATTTTTGTTGTTTCTAACTTGTGAGGTCGAAAGAAGACCCATGTAAATCTTGAGTAGTCATCTACTATCACTAGACAGTATTGTTTCTTACTAATACTTAAAATGTTTGTTGGTCAAAAAAGGTCCATATGAAGCAATTTGATTGGTATTTGATTAGAGTTTACCAATTTAGAACTATGTGACACACTATGTTGTTTGCCTTTCAGACATACAGTCAGTGGTTTGTACTAAAAAAATCCTTTTTAAGGTAGACCTATTACTAGGTCACCTTTGACTAATTGATTCATGCTGTTAAAATTAGAGTGTCCTAATCTTCTGTGCCATAATTATGAAACATCTTATGTTGCTTTCAATAATAAATAAGTTTCAGGTGTTAAAGCTGAAACTGTATTTATATCAACTATGTATGTGTTGTTTTGGCGAGGAGTTTTCAAATGGATATAGTCTTCTGGAACTTGAAAACCCTTCTTGAGTATGTATTAGTTGTTGGAGTCAAAAAGTGTTGCATATCCCTTGTCACAGATGTGGGATACACTCAACAGATTGAACTGGAGGTTGGAGCAGAAGTTGACATTTTTAAAGCTGATCAATCCATTTGATACTATCCCTTCACCGGGGATCTTTCCATCTATTTTATCACCTACAAAGGATACATTGCCTCCATGTTTGTTCTTAAAATCTCGAAGGAGGGAACAATTTCCAGTCATATAGCGGGAGCATCTACAGTTAACATACCAAATGTTGTCAAGCCTTCTTTCATGTCCCTTCACAGATAACGAACTCAGTTAAAGGGTGTAACCCAAGCCAAGATGGTCTTGGGTTTTTTGTCTTTTCCTAAGACATAAATCTCTTCTAGAGATGCATTTTCATCTTGTTTAGGAACTCAAGATACAGTAGATTTCCTCTGGTTGGTCATAGCTCTTGCAGGAGAGGTGCTTTGAGCTCTTCTCCTTTAATTTCTAAGGTCATGTTGTTGTCTGGTTTGAGACTTATGTCTTCTGTTTGTTTGTTTGAAATTGTCATAAAAAGTTTCATCAAAATTTAAGACATATTTTGTGTGTGGTGTGTACCTAAGGGCTCCACCATTGTTCTTGTTAGGAACAATTTATCATTTCTTAGTTGATTTCTTGAGACTGTTTTGTTTGCTTCCTAACCTTTTTATTGTAAAAGCAGTTTATAGTGTTGTGGTTGTTTCAATCATAGATTGAATAGTAACAATTAAAATAACTTGTTTTAGTATTGTGCCTTTTCATGTCACAGTACTTACATTACTTTCCAAATTTACATTTTTAGTACTTTGAGTGTACTTATTACACCATTCAAAGTAAGGTAATTGAAGGTATTTTAGTTGATAGCAACTTTTTATTTAACTGATGGTTTTTGTGGTAAATCAAAAGTAACAATTTGTTGCTTTGGTTGTTGGTTTGTTTTGCCATTTCCTTTTGTTATTCTTTTAAATTGAGTAGTGGAAGATTCAGAATTTCTTCCACCCGTGCAAATGTCAATTATTTGATTTTGTTTTGATTGTTTGGGTAATGGGGAAAACAACAACTGATTCGTTTGAAACTTGTGCACTTTCAGAAGATGACCAATCATTCTCATAATTTCAAAGATCCTCATCATCATCAGTTATATGTACATGAAATTCATTGTTTTCACCTTGGTAAAAGTATGTTGACTTGATCCTAGGTAATTTTGAGTTTTAACAAATTTAATTAAAGGTAATTTTATGATGATGAAGTAGTTTTTGAATCATAAGTTCGATCAAGAGGAACAATTGAATCCCCATTGTCATAGATTCAGACAAAGGCATGTAGTTGTCATTGTAGGGTGGGTTAACTTTGTTGTACCCAAGGCCTAAAGGGTCTTAGAAAGCCATTTGCTGAGCTAGAAGTTCTTCAAACTTTTTATTACTTACTTAAAACTTTTGAGGTTTGACTTTTATTTCAACTTGTGCTATTTATTATTGTGTTAAAATTCTGAGAGCTACTCAACTTGTGCTGTTAGAGTGAGCTTCTAAGACAACAACTTATCTAAATCAATTTTAAATGACAAATCTTAATTTCATACTGTTTTTACTTTATTTTAAGACTGTCATTAAATGTTTGTTTCAATTACTTTCCTAGAAAGTTGATTAGCATGCTTTCTGTATCTTGTAACATCATCAATACATGCTTGAGTATAGAGATTCTCTTTAACCTCCTTAGGGATCTCTGTGAGTTTTTCTTCAAGTTGTGTCATGAGGGCATGATCTTGAAATTTGATCTCTACTTCATATATGCTGCAATCACACTCACCATCATATTTGATTACCATTGTAGATGATTTAGGATGTTGATTGGGGCTGTAATGAGTAATTTGAGGTGGTGCTAAAGTAGTTGGTATGCTGATTGGTGGTGGAATTAGTAAATTTGATTAATAGCTACTAGATGATTGTGGTTGTTGACAATCTCTGTCTGATCTAGGTTGTTGACTTTCCCTTGAGCAGTGTCCATATAATTGACAGTTGTAACACCTCACTTTGGACTTGTCAAAACCAATTTGGTGTTCTTGCCCATGATTAGACTGTTGGGTTTTGAACAAGTTATCAGAGTCATTTTATCCTAATAAAATGAAAAACGCAGCAGAATAAGGATTCAAAACTTGTTACAGTTAATATATATAAACCATTTTATATATCTGTTAAAACCCGTAATGGATCGATATATGAAAACCATACTTACAAACACCCATAGGGTGTTTAGAAGACTACCTATCGTATGGGTTTGTGGAAGATAATCGATGAATGGCAGCTTCCAAAAAAGGACGCCTCAAGCAAGTCTACCCTCAAGCCTCCAACAAACACCCGGTTGCTAGGATTTTCACACTTAAAAGAATCTCTGTTCTTGGTTTTGTTTTTGACTGATCGGGAGAAAACCAAAAACACAGACATGCACTTTTGAGTGTCTTGTAAGTTATCAGAGAGAGTGTTTGATTGCAATCATATATTGCATATCCTATGAAACTGAAATTTCAGACGAGGAGAGAGAGAAATGTGGGCGGGGCCCAGCCCCTTGTCCCATCCGTATTTATGAAACACTCACCCGCATTAGTAAATGCGGATGAATAACCTCCATCCGTATTTGTAAATGTGGATGAAGAAATTCCATCTGCATTTCCCAAATGTACATATGTTTGTAAATGCGGATGAGTAGTTTCATCAGCATTTCCTCAAATGCTCATCCGCATTTGTAAATGCGGACGATTAGTTTCCATCAGCATATCCACAAATGCACATCAGCATTAGTAAAGGCGGATGAGGAACCTTCATCCGCATTAGTTAATGCGGATGAGTAATCTTCATCCGCAATTCCTCAAAGCACATCCGTATTAGTAAATGCGGATGAGTAATTAAGAAATGCGGACAAAAGACTATATTGTTGTTCAACCATTTGAATAACAATATAGAATACTCTCTTTAAAATAAATTATCCATATAATTTATTCACAACACAAGGGCAAATATTTAGAAACCCAATTTCTAAATACTTTAAGTGTTAATATTTATTTACATGATCATATCATAAAATAAATATTATGGGTGTTTGTCTAGCTTGTTATTGGGTATGACCCGACTTGGATCATAACATACTAGCCACATCAAATCAATATGTGTCTTGGGCAGACCGTTTCCAACAATCTCCCACTTGCACAAGATACATAGAGGATTGATGCAAGTTGCAAACACCGCCTAACAACGGTTTACTACCCCTAATACGCATGACGAAGTGCCATTCAATAACATCATCTTCTTCAAGTCCCTTACTTGAAAATGATTTAGGTGAATCTATCAATTATCCTTTTGTTACAGATGCCATGTTAAATCCAGAGACATAGAATTATCATTCCCTATTGATTTATCTTTATCAGGCCTTAGTGTAATGCCGAAAATGTCGAGAAAAAGAAGGCAGGTAGAAGTTCTCGCGCGAAAGGAGGCTGTCGCACGAGAAGTTCACGAGAAAGGAAGTTTTCACTTGAAAAGGGAGTTCTCGCACGAGAACCCTGGGCGAAAAGTGTTATTGGGTATAAATAGCTGAGAACACCCAACCACACTCGACTTCACGCGAGAAGTACTGCAGCAGAGAGGGAAATCGGCTGCGTAGAGAGAAAAAGTGAAGAATCCAAGTGCTTAAGGTATGTAACTCGTGTAGTAACTCGTGTTATGTACTATGAATGGATTATTGATGAATAGAATGCATGGTTATGTAGTTTTCATGCGGTAAAGCTTTGGGAAGGTTGTTGGTATGCTAGAACTTCAAGAGGTGAGTTTCTAATCCCTTTTTTACGCAGGTTTTATGTTTTGGGCTATTATGCATACTAAAACATTTTAAAATGCCTATTTATGCTTGGTGTGACGATGTTTAGGATGTTTGAATGTTAGAACAACCTTAGACGCGATAAGCTATGACTGGGCAGGTAAAGTAAGAAGTTTTTGGCAAACAGTTCAGTTGTACGTTATGGAATTTGAATCTGGGAAGTTCTCGCGCGAAAGAGTAAGTTTTCGTTAGAGGAGATGTTCTTGCGCAACATGTTGTTCTCGTGGATGGGAAGTTTTCGCGCCAAGTGTATGTTTTCACACGACAGGTGGTTCCCGCGTGAATGAGGATGATGTGATGTGCAAGGTTTGCCTACGTGAGGTTCTTGCATTAAAGGGAGTTCTTGCGTGAGAAAGTTGCTGTTGCTTATGGGTTTCGTATGTTATGCTGCTATGTATGATGTGTTATCTTTTCATGTTTAACAATTTTAAAACTATATGTTTCATGATGTAACTTTGCTTGACTATGTACGAATGTAAGTAAAGTATTATGTAATGAAAGTGAAAGATAACGATAATGAAAAGTGGAACGTAATGAATGAATAAAAGTCTTGCAAGCAATGAATGGAGGTTCACAGCCATTGGGTTGTTAGCTCAACTGTGTGCGGTCCATGAGGATGCGCACAGGGGTCAATCCTTGAGATTGACCAATATGTACGAAACGGGATCCTTATCGCTTGACCACAAGACTGAAGTCGCCTTGTGCACAACGATGGGGCATAACATATGACAGGATCTAGATAAAGTGAAAGATATTAATAAAAGTTTGAAACGTACGAAATGAACGTTGATGAACGATGATGATAAGATAATAATAATTATTATCAAGATGTACGTACGATGTGTGATAATGAACGAAAGTAAAGGTTATTTTTTACCGAAAAGTAAAGTATTTTAATTATAAACTAGAACTCACTCAGCGTAGCTGACTTTTTGTTTGCATAATAGTCGGCAGGTAATCGTTTGATGCTGAGGAGGTGCAGGCATGGATGCATAAGCCAGTGGGAATGATTTACATCTAGCATCCATATTTTTGGGAATGATTATTTTGTTAACAAATTTTGTGATGTAAATGAATGATTTGATGTATGGACACGTTTTTTTATGAATGAAAAGTTTTAATTTCCGCTGCAAATGATGTGTTGTAAATATTATATGCGATGATGGTCCAATTGTAAGCGTCCCGGGAATGGGGCCTTACAAGTTGGTATCAGAGCCAAAGTTTAAGAGAATTGGATAAAATATTTTCAAATACCTAAAACTTAAACTGAGAATAGGACACGAAAGGAAAAGGTATGCCAGTCCTAGTAGCTACATGCCTGCGGGTAATGGTTTTATGTAAGATAATAAAAAAAGGAATTAAGTGCGCATGTTATATGGTTTATTTGCCCCTAGTAGATTTGGACACTAATGTAGTCACGATAGGGAATGCTTGGAGAAAGGAGAGTAAAGTAAGTGGCTAATCACAACTGGCCACTATAATTAGGGACTTACTATACTTGATATGATCTAAGCTATTACCTTGAATGATCGTGTTGGTGTTTGAATCTTATAGCGCTTACAGATGGTTGTAGGTAGATCTTCGAAGGCTTCCCGAGGTGGAGTGCGTGGTGGATGTGGTGCTGGAACACGTGCCACGAGGAATAAGGCTAGAACTGCCGAGACGGCACCTGCAGATCCCGAGATTAATCACCATGAGGGCGGTGATGAGTGCGCTAATTTGAGGGCCTCAGTGAAGGAGGCAGTGATGGAAGAGGTTCATTAGGTCATGCAGATGATTCTACCATCTTTAGTGACCGAGGTTATTCGTGCTGTGATGGAGGATGAAAAGAAGGAGAAGGAGGAGAAGAGAAAAACCGCCAGGCAAGGAGGTGAAGGTGGAGGTTCTAGGGAGATGGAGCAACCAGATACTGAGGTGGTTGTCTCTAGTGACGATAGGGAGGTAGAGGCTATGCAGGAAACAACAAAGGGGTGCAACTATAGGGCATTCCAAAGGTACAGGCACTCGACTTTTGATGGGAATGGGAGTGCTGTGGCTGCTCACCGTTGGGTGAGGGAGATGGAGGCAGTACTTGATATCAGCGAGTGCCGAGAGGATCAGAAGGTGAAGTTTGCTACCCACTCATTTGTATTCGGCCTTGTGTTGGTAGGACAATATTGTCCAGGCTGAGGGTAGTAAGGTGATCAGGAGGATGAAGTGGAGTGAGCTGAAGAAGTTGGTGGATAGAGGAGTTCTGTCTTCACAGGGAACTCGATAAGGTTGAGAGAGAGTTCTTGCAGTTGGAGGCGAGCAATATGATACACCAACAGTACATAACAAATTTAACGACATGGCGAGGTTGGTGCCAGATCAGGTGACGCCTGTGTCATGAAGGATTAAGAGGTACATCCAGCGTCTGCCGGCAGATATTCGCAGACACATGATCGCCACACGGTCGAGTACGTTTAGGTCAGTGGTCGATCTGGCGGGGAGGTTGTACGACGAACGGGAGGTGGTGACGGTGGTGGGTGTGAAGAGGAAGTGGATCGGTGATAAGAATGGGAATGGGAAGCGAAACTATGGTGGTGGTAAGAAGGTGAGGGTGGATGATCAAAAGGCGCTAACAGGGGGAGGTAAGGCATGCGGGAAGTGTGGGAAGGAACATGTAGGGGGATGTAATGGGGATCAAATCTCTGCTTCAAGTGTGGGAAGGCAGGGCATATGGCGAGAGATTACGGGTTATAAAGTGTTATAACTGTGGCAAAAAGGGCCATATGAGCAGGGATTGCAAGAAGCCGAGGGCCGATAACTCCGGGGCGAGCAAGGGAATTGATAGGAGGGGCAAGGGCGAAGGCCATGGCATTCACTATGAATCGGGAGGAGGCTAGAGTGGACCCGATGTTCTGTCAGGTACATTCCCAGTTAACCAGACTTGTGCCTCTGTACTTTTCGATTCTGGTGCTAGTAGGAGTTTTATTTCTACTGCCTTTTACGATAAGCTGCTCGCTAGGAGTAGAAAGGTTGATGAGCCCTTCGATGCAGAAACTGCTATTGGTAAGTCTACCAGGATTTCTGATGTGGTAGAGGATTGTGTCATAGAATTGGAAGGCCATAGGTTCTCTGCTAGATGTTCGTGATGCCCTTTGGTAGATTCGATAGTCCTAGGGATGGATGGCTAGCAGCCTATGAGACAAATATTGTGTATCGCAAGAGATGATTCGATTGACTACGTCGGATGGGAGTGTAGTGACGATCTATGGCGATAGGGTTACTACGGTTCCGAAGGTAATTTCGATGGTTTGTGGCTGAGAAGTCTATGAGGCGTGGATGTGGCGCCTAATCTAGCCTATGTGAAGGATGTGGAGGTGTCGGTAACATGATTGTTGGACGTGCTGGTAGTGTGTGGTTTCCCTGACATATTCCCGGAGGACCTATCAAGTATGCCACCTGACACAGATCGATCTGATACCCGGGCCCCAACCTGCTGCTAAGGTGCCGTATCGTCTAGCTCCCACCGAGATGAAGGAGTTGATGACTTAGCTACAAGAGCTGTTTGATAAGGATTCATTCGAGTACCGAGTATCTCTCCATAGGGTGCTCCGGTTGTTTGTGAAGAAAAAGGATGGTAGCATGAGGATGTGCATCGACTACCGAGAGTTGAACAAGTTGACTATGAAGAATCGGTATCCGTTACCAAGGATTGATGACTTGTTCTATCAGCTCCAAGGTGCCAGTTGGTTCTCGAGGATAGATCTCTGATCTGGTTCCCATCAGTTTAGGTAAAGGAGCAGGATATTCCTAAGATAGCTTTTTGCATGCGTTATGGACATTACGAGTTTCTTGTTATGTCCTTTGGTTTAACTAACGCGCCAGAGCACTTTATGGATTTGATGAATCGAGTGTCGGCCGATGTTGGATAAATCAGTGATTGTGTTCATTGATGATATCCTGATTTATTCGAAGAGCAAAGAGGATCATGCCGGTCACATTGAGAGGTGTTTAGAAACACTCAGAAGGGAGAAGTTGTATGCCAAGTTCTCCAAATGCGCATTCTGGTTGCGCGAAGTAGTTTTGGGTCATCATGTGTCAATCCGAAGGGATTATGGTAGATCCGGCAAAATTTGAGGCGGTGATGTAATGGAAGTCTCAAATACGCTATCCGAGATTCGTAGTTCTTGGGTTTGGCGGGCTATTACAGAAGGTTATCTAAGACTTTTCCAAGATATCTTCACCATTGACCAAGCTGACCCACAAGGAGATAAAGTATGTATAGGGTCTAGAATAGGAGAATGCTTTTGAAGAGCTAAAGACAAGATTGACCCAAGCCCTTGTCCTAACTATACCCAAAGGGAGCGAAGACTTAGTGTTCTAGTCTATTCGGACGCTTCTTATTCGGGGTTGGGTTGCGTGCTGATGCAACAGGGGAGGGTAATAGCCTACGCGTCTGACAGTTGAAAACCCATGAGGCTAATTATCCTACCCATGATTTGGAATTGGCAACGATGGTCTTTGCATTGAAGATTTGGAGGCACTACTTGTACGGGACGAAGGCACTATCTTCACTGACCATAAAGCTGTAAGTACTTTTTCAAGCAAAAGGATCTCAATATGAGGGAAGAGAAGATGGTTAGAGTTGATCAACGATTATGACTACGAGATCCACTACCATCCGCGCAAGGCTTATCAGTGTTGGTTATGACCTCTACTGTGATGAAGCAGGTCAAGGAATTTCAAGATGAGGCATTGAAAGAGGACAGATTAACTCCGAAAGGGTGAAGGGCCTAATCGAAGAGTTGGGTGAGAATACTCTCGGTGTTAGAAACCGATTTGGGCGGATGGGGATTCCTCGTTACGGGGATCTCCGAGGGAAGATCATGATGAGGCTAATAAGACTTGATACTCGATTCACCCCGATGCCATGAAGATGTATCAGGACATGAAGAAAGATTACTCGTGGCCAGGAATGAAGCGCAATGTGGCAGAGTAGATGGATAAGTGCCTTACTTGTCTGCAAGTGAAGGCGAAGCATCAGAAAGCCATACGAGAAGATCCAACCCCTTATATACCAGAGTGGAAAATGGGAGCACGTCACCATGGACTTCATTACGAAGTTACCTCGTACGAAAAGAGGGTATGATGCCATATGGGTGATAGTAGACCGTCTGTTGAAGAGTGCTCATTTCTTGCCAATCCGGGAGATATTCATCTGAGAGGTTGGCGGATTTGTTCATTAAGGAGATCGTAGCTGTCATGGGTACCGGTTTCTATTGTGTCGGACCGTGACACTCGGTTTAATCAATGTTTTGGAGAAATTCCACGATGCGATGGGAGGGGCTACATATCAGTACGGCTACCATCCTTAGACAGATGGTCAGTTGGAAAGGATGATCCAAACATGGGAGACAGGCTAAAGGCATGGTGATCGATTTTGGAGGAAGTTGGGATGAACACTTACCGTTAGCTGAGTTCTCATATAACAACAGTTATCATGCCAGCATTGGTATGCCTCCTTATGAGATGGCTTTATGGTAGGAAGTAGAACGCCCATATGATGCGCGGACATCGGGCAGAAGGAGTTGGGAAGCATTGAGGTGATCGAGGCTACGATGAAAAGCTAGAGAAAATCAAGGCCTTTATGAAGGCAGCAAAAGATAGACAGAAGTGTATGCTGACAAAAGGCGTGACCGATTGAGTTCAATGTGGGTGATAGAGTCATGTTGAAGGTCTCACATTGGAAAGGAATCATCCAGTTTGAAAGCGAGGTAAGCTGAGCCGAGGTATATAGGGCCTTTCTGCATCATTGCTCGAGTAGGAGAGGTGGCCTATCGATTGGAGCTA